>CM070536.1:55035580-55603383 GCA_036346415.1 Raddia guianensis
GGATGCCGCCTATACTGCTCTGTTTGTAATAGACTAGTTTACTTTTGTTAATCGTCTTCATAAACTGATATTTAGCTCTAAAATTGTTGTCTCGGCTCATAAACCGATTTCTATCTTATGAAGTAAACTTGGATCCATTGATGCAACATATTACCGATCCAATGGTACTTTGTGCAAGGCTTCATGCATCCCTGTTCAGACCTAAACCAACGCCTCAAACTTTCCTTAAGATTCGCGCTAGCCATAGGATCATATCACGACTTCTCACGTCTTCTCACTCTTTCATGATATTCTGCTCTAACCGAAAACTCGAACCATTTGGTGAAAACCTAATTGTCACCGCCCTATATATACCCTAAATCATTCGTCATCATTTACACTACCTCCTGATTCCTGCTCTATCATCGGATTTCACAGCACCAAAGCTTCGGCTTCCTCTTCACTGCAAGATCAATCCACACCATGTCTCAGCAGGTAGTGACCCAAATTCCTGATTTTGAGGATGGGTACAGTTTAGGTCCAATAGGAAGTCTTGATCCATCCTCTTTTATTAATAAAGTAGTAGCATGACTCCCCCTCTTTTCTTCCTCTCAAATAGACAACGGGAAATCTAGTTCACGAGTCTTGCCAACTCCTATCAAAGGTTGGAAAGATTGGTCCATCAGGATATACGAGCACAAGAAAACACAATGGGAGGAGCAATGCATAGCCGATGCCATCATCCTTTCCTTAGGAGAAATCCAAGCCGATGAATCAATCTTTCTAGTTCATCTTGTTATGGCTACGAGCTCACTTCTTAAAGCTAAATAATGATATCAAATATGATGTTCAATTTAACAATGCAAGATCTCCGAGAGCAATCCAATGACTCGTCCTTCCAGATCTTATAGTGAAGCTTTATCTCTAAGTGGACGTAGATGTCGATTTAGTGCCAGCGAGCTATCTTTTGCACTCGGCTTTTTCTATACTCTCTCCTCATATTTGTATGGACAAGAAGAGTATATGAGCTATGCTGAAGCCGATAGATTCCCTATCCCTTCTTTCTTTCGGATGCAGCTAACCATCATGGGGAATTTAGTGTCGGCTTTCAAAGAGTTCATCTCTCCACAAGTTTTATTTGCCATCCTGAGCACCAGAGGCCACCGCAAAGATCCCTCCTTCGAGTTTTACTACCCATCAGTATATGCCCGGCAACTCAGTCTTGGGCAAAACATTCCATATCTTTTCATGGATAGAGAGATCATTGCCAGAGACAAATTGGACACATAAAATCCTCCAAATAGCATATATGGATTTAGATATGCGAGATAAATCCGACTCTGCGCTTGGAGGTCTTCAAATTTCCGCAAGTGGTGGAAGATTATATACAATAACATATATTTCAATGAAAGTGGTGTCAACGGCTTAATAGAAAAGTTCCTCCCCGGGCAAACGGATTTTCATGTCCAACTGGCCAAAAACTAAAACACTGAATGAAGAAAACGACGAGCCGATGGAATTTGAACTTGTGTAAAATTCTATGCAGGAAAACCCAAATCGGCATGAATCGTCTAAGAGTTCATCTTCAGGATACTCTGCTTTTGATGAACACACCAAATCTTCCATTTATACATCAACTTTATATTTTAGCAACGAAGATAGTTCTCAGGTCGTCCAAAAGTATTATCACTAATCTACATATATTTGCCGATTATAAATTCCATCATTTTGTGGCAGGGCGACAAATCCAGAGGTTACATTCCACCTTGGTAGGAGAAGCATCTGTTGCATTGTACCCAAAAGTTAAATCGGCTTTTCATTTTGCTAGTCAAAATACCGACACTTCAAAGCGAAAGTGAGGTAATCTCTTACTTATCCAATCATCTTCTCTTCTGAATCTATAATGTTTCCATAATACAAGGGAAATCCGACGCCACCGGTGTCAGCAAGAAAACAACCAAGAAGGAGCACAAACAGGTGCGTACCTCTAGCACCGAATCCGTGACTAGGGTTATAAGTATCACCATAATCGGATTTATCATTTACAATTTCACTTTACATGCAACTAAACCGATTATATCCAGGAAAAAGCTTGTGAGCCAGGAGTTCCCACTGAAACCATCAATATCACGGGAATGACTCCTCAAGCCCCACAACTGTCGCAAAGGCCTCTAGCCGTAGAACCTGTTTCCCAAGCAGGTTCTTCACCATAGGTACTTCAAATCATATATTAAAATATGACAAAATTCCATTTCAACAGTTTCCCCCAATGCCGACCTCCAGAATCATTTCACACCTCACCAGTAACATATCGTTACGATGGTCCTTCAAAGGGCCTTAATTTTGATAAATCAGCTTTCACGAACAATGATGAAGACGACGAAATAGCAATCACTGGCACTGCGGTCTCTCCGCCTGCAATCAGCTCAAGTAATCCGCTTGCTCCAAACACAACCGAGAAGCTGAGGAAACTTCTAGACGCGTTCAGATTAAATTCCGATATACTCCTCGAAGATCCATCTCCCATCCGAGAGGCATATGAAGCTAGTGAGGAGACACTTGCTGCAGAAGTGAATACAACCAGCTTATAGCGGCCTGCGCCTTGGAGACATGAAAGCCGATGTTGATGGAGCCAAATACCGTATTGCCAGGCGAACGGCTCAATAGGAATTTCAAGACGAGATGAGTATCCTCCGTGATAGGGATGGCAATCGGGTGGGTACCTCCGGGTACAGCTCTGTCCAACCCGAACCCGAAACCCGAATAGCTGACCGAAACCCAGACCCGAAATTTGTCTCGACGAGCACCCATACCCGAACCCAATGGGTACCCAAAACCCGATATACAGATCTAGATCTGGAGATAGAGGAGCAAAGAGAGGCGGCCATGGGTGGAGGCGGCGGCGGCGCCATGGGTGGAGAGAGGGCGGCGCGGTGCCGGCGTGGTGGAGGCGAAGGGTGGCGCGACGTCGGTGGAGGCGGAGGCGAGGCGGCGTGGTGGAGGCGGAGGGCAGTGACGTGGAGGCGGAGGCGAGGGGCAGTGGTGGAGGCAGAGGGCGGTCGGCGCCGTGCGATGATAAGTGAGGGCGGGCAGCAGCCGATGCGGTGGAGGCGGAGGGAAGCAGCCCGGGCGTGTGGAGGCGGTCCAGCGAAGAGGCGGCGTGGCGTGGTGGGGTGGAGGACCGGGACGGGAGGCGGTGTGGAGGGCAAGGGGTAGAGGGTGGCGGCTTTGTGTGGGGAGGGTTGGGGCTAGGGTTCTTGCTCTCTCTCTCTCTCTCTCTCTCTCTCTCTATATATATATATATATATATATATATATATATAGAGTTGAGCTCCGTCGATTGCAACTAACGAAGCTTGATCGGTTGCAACCAGAGCCGTCGGATGGAGTCGGCTCGGCCCTCGAGATCGCACTTGCTCGCCCCTCTCGTCCCAAGACCGCACCCTCTCTCTCTCTCCATCCCGTCCGCCTCCCCCACCTGTTCCTCTCTCGGTCTCACCTCTCTCCTCTCTCTCGAGCTCTCCTCCTAGCACGGTGCATGGGAAACCCTAGGTACGGCGCCACCTCCACCTCCACCTCCCTTGGCCGGGCCGGCGCTAATCCCCTCTCTCCCGCGCCCTCTCTCTCTCACCCGCGCCCTCTCTCCACCCCCAAATCTCCAATCCCCAAACCCTAGCCCTAGCCGCCATGGATGGAGCTCGAGCTCGGCTCCCTCCCTCGTCGTCCTCCTCATCCCGTGTCGTCCAGGAGATAGCCGTCGCCGCCACCTAGTGCCTCTGGATCTGCAGCTCCTCCCTCCCGCCGCCAAGCATCATGTCACCGCTGGTTCTAATAGCACTTGCATGGATTCAACTCCATTAGTTCAATTAAGGGTATGCTCATTTTGATCCCCTTTGTTATATCAACATTCGCTAGAGTCCATCGAACTAACGGTGATGCTTGTTTGTTTGAGCAGATGGATACAAATGATCCATACAATGGAATGGAGAGTGACTTTGAGGATCCAGAGGTTCCAATTGAAGAAATACAGTTGGGTAAGCCATTCATCGATCAACAATTTAGCTCATGGATGAGGCATACAATTTCTATAATGCGATGCGAAAAGGATTGGTTTTAGTGTTACATAAAGACACCGCAATCTAACATCCGCTAGATTTACTTGCAGCAAGCAGGGGATATCTAAGCGACAAAAAAACCGAGATGCCAATTGGTAGTTCATCATTGAAAAGAGTCCCATAAAATTGATGCCCATGACTAGAGTTGGTTGTAAGGCTTCATGTAGGATAAGGCTAGTCAACAATATTTGGAAAGTTTACATTTTTGAGGAGAACCACAACCATCCCTTTATAACTTCTCCATCTAAGAAGCGCAATTTGAGATCTCATAGGTCTATGAGTCAAGAAGATGTAGAAGCAATCCATGATTTAAGTGCTCAAGGAATTGGAACATCTAAAATCTATGAGTACTTAAGTGGTAAGAAGGGGGGTAAGCAAAATATGACAATGAGAAAGAAGGATGTAAGCAATAAGATAAGCAAGCAAAATCAAGCACTTGTAGGTTGTGATGTGGAGACCACCCTAGTATATTTTAGGAAGAAGAAAGAAGAAGATCTAGAATTTTTTTTTGCGATAGACTCGAAACAAACGGTCTAGTGAGAAACATTTTTGGGTTGATGGAAGGGAAGGAGAGCCTACCTAAGAATTTGGTGGCGTTGTCACATTTGATACCACATACAACACGAATAAGTATAGCATGCCACTAGCTCCATTCATTGGGGTCAATCATCATAGGCATTCTATATTTTTGGGATGGCTTTGCTTAGGTCGGAGGATGCTAGAAATTTTGTTTGGCTATTCAAGACATGGTTGTGACTATGTATGAGAAGCACCCCTTGCTATAATCATGACCAAGATCCACCATGAGAAAGGCAAGCGAGCTTGTTTTCCTAACACCGTCCATAGATGTTGTCAATGGCATGTGATGAGAAAGGCTAGAGAGCATTTAGGAGTAATATATGGACAAAAGGAGGTTTTATGGATGCATTAGGTGCTGTAATTAATCGCAGACATGACGGAAAAGAGTTTGTAGAGAGTTGGGTGGCTATGCTGGATAGGTATGAGTTGATAGGTAATAAGCATCTGAAAGTTATGTTTGACAAAAGGAGAGAGTGGGTCCCTACATTCTTTCGAGGCACTTTCTTTGCGGACATGTCCACAACTCAAAGAAGCGAGCTTAAGCTTTGGGTTTCTAACCATACCTCTATTTATCAGTTTGTGTTAAAAATTGATAACTTGATTGAAGGAATTTGGCATAGAGAAAGTGATGAGGATTTGAGAAGTATGAATGAGACACCACACCTTCACACCAGATACCAGATAGAGGTCGATGGACGTCGGGTGTACACTAGGGCAGTGTACAAAGTATTCCAGGAGTTGCTGGTCGAGAGCACTCTTGGAATTGTCAAGGAGGTTGTCAAGGAGGTTGTCAAGGATGTCATATATGAGGTCAACATTGAAAGTCACCCCTTCATGCAGAATTGGGTCCCCGAAAAGCACACGGTTGAGGTAGGTATGCCGAGTGAAACATTCACATGCAGCTGTAAAGGCTTTGAATTTGAGGGCTTGCTATGTTCGCATGCTATGAAGGTAATGCAACATGTTGGGTTCACTCGTCTTCCTGTTAAGTACATATTGAAAAGATGGACTAAAGATGCAAATTCTATTGTAAAACGACCAATTTGTGAAAGAATCACCGAGGATGGTGAAACAGTTCAATTAATGGAGTATCGGTTTGATTCTTTGAAGGCTGATTTGTGCCGTATAGCAAAGATAGGCTCGAAATCAGCGTCTATGTTTGCAAAAATGAAGAGTCGTCTTGCTGATTTGGAGGTGGAATTTTGTGACATAGGGGTCGCTTTGACTTGTAAGAGGCGCCATTGCAACAAGGTGAAGCCACGAACTCACCTCCTAATAAAATTCCCAAATTTTTGATCCTGTAGACTCACAATGCAAAGGAAGAAAAAGAAACCAACTCGATTCTTACCCCCCTTTGAGGCAAATGTGAAGAAGAGGAGGACTCATAGCTTCGCAACCAACAAAGTGGACACAATGCAAGGACTTGCCCCAATGTAAGATTTTTTTTGTGAAACATTGTCTTTATATTTTGTTTCTTGCTATTGATTTCTTAATATTATTTGTATGCAGCGAGGCAGCATATCTTCTAAAGGAAAAAGGTTGAAAGTGAGGAAGAAGATGGCGACATAGAAGAAGAGCTCTCGGATTGAATATGTGCTGCCCTGATGTGTGGATACCAACTATTTGTGTCCAACATTATTTGTCCAACATTATTTGAGAGCTGCAGATGATCATGTAATTTTCAGCCATGAGATGACCTTGTATTTGTGTAATTCTCAAAGTATGAAACCTATTAGTGCTATTAAACTTTAGTATGTATGCTTGAGATGACCATGTAATTTGAACACCTTGTATTTCAGATTGTTTAGATGACTCTGGCTTGCTACTAGTGCTATTAAACTTTAGTATACTTGTGGAGCTGTGTATATATGTATGCTGTCCAAATGGAAATCTAGAGCTCCTGGTGCTTAGCATATGGTGCTATTAAATCTGGAGCATTTTTTCAAAGAGAAGTCCACATGCGTTTGCTCCATGGTGTTCAATTCTGCTCAAATAGTATATCAATTCAATTGTTGCTCAAATAGCATGAATATTACTGAAGTTTAGTTTGTCTGTACATGGATAACAAGTGATATGACTAGTACATTCAAATACAAAAATTTCCTTTTCATTGGCTGGGTTCTGAGCTCTGGGCATTGGCTGTCCGGTTTTTATTTCGGTGCCAATTGCTGGAATGATGCTTTGTTTCCGGACGTTTGTTTTCTTTGCTTGATTTGGACAACGCTATCTCCTTTCCGATCTGATGACGAGAAAAGACCTCTTTATTTTTTCACGCCCACCGTTTCATAGATTCCAGCAAAGGCTTCCCTTGTCAAGTTAAATTATACATCTTTAATCCAAAACGCGCAAATTCAGTCTTGCAACCAAAAGAAAGAGGTTAATTTTGCTGACCATGGATGTTCTGTAACTAGGTCTATTTGAGGTCTTCTGCTACCCTTTCGCTGTCAGATAAGCTGTCCCCTAATTGATGATCTTTGCATCAAATATATGACAAGAAAGACTAATTGAGAGTCCACTGGTCCTAGTCAAAGCTCTACATTATTCAAGTGACAGATTATTCAAGTGGGAATAGCATACTCTAGATTGGGATTCACTTGCATCACACGATTTGAAATGCTCAGCAATTTTACTGGTTCTATATAAAATCCCAACATGACCCAAATATGACTAGTTGGCTACTGATTGAAAGGGCGAAATTCAATAGGACACAAGACCCGGTCACTGAAATTCAAAATCATACAAGGCTGATAATGCATCAGCCATGAGTTTAACTCAGCTAAATGTACAAAAAAATCTCATAATACAAAATGACTCCACGGTTGGTTCTTGTTGGCAGCACCGCTCACAGGTGGCAGAGGACGGCATGGCATCGCAGTAGCTCCTCCTCGGCGGCATAACTGTGGCAGCGAGGAGCCTCTCTTGGTCGCACAGGTAGAGACCCAGGTGGGGGCGGCGGCGAGAGACCCAGGTGGTGGCGGCTGGAGTCGAGGGGAGGCGGCTGGAGGCGGCTCGAGTCGAGGGGCGGCGGCGACGGCCAGCGAGTTCCTGCTGGTGGCGGCCGGAGTCGAGGGGAGGCGGCGCCGGCGACCCGCGAGCTCCTGCTCGTGGCGGCTGGAGTTGAGCGGAGGCGGCGGACGACGCGGGATGAGGAGGCCGATGCGGGTGGGCTAGGGTTTGGGGATTGGAGATTTGGGGGGTGGAGAGAGGGGCGCGGGGAGAGAGGGGCGCGGTGGAGGTGGCGCCTTACCTAGGGTTTCCCCTATGCGCTGTGCTAGGAGGGAGAGCTCGAGAGAGAGGAGAGAGGGGAGACTGAGAGAGGAACAGGGTGGGGGAGGCGGACGGGATGGAGAGAGAGAGGGGTGCGGTGCGGGACGAGAGGGGGCGAGCAAGTGCGATGCGATCTGAGGGCTGAGCTTCGTCAGTTGCAACTGACGGGAGCTCAACTATATATATATATATATATAGGGTTAATTTATTTATTCTTGAATTATTGAGCAGTAGTTAAGCGGTTCTTGAATTTTCGATCGCGCCAGCGAGATGCCATTTTAACGGTTTTCCTCTCCCAAGCGTGCCATTATGGGGCTTTCTGAGGGTAAAATACATGTTAATACACAAGAATACTGGTGGCAAGTGGGTCCCTTTGTCCCCCTCCACCTTCTTCTTCCTCCTCCTCCTCTGTCTCTCTCTCTATGCCGAGCCCCATTGTCGCCTGCACCAGCGCGCTGCCGAACCTCGCCGCCGCCATTATTTGCCGCCGCCATCGCCAATGCCAGAACCTCGCCGCCAAAGAGAACCCATGGCCGAGCCCAGATCTCTGCCGCCCGCATGAAAGCACCGTCGCCGGGCTGCTTCCTCCACGCCGCCACACGACTTCACATCCAGAGCTCATTGTGTCTCCCAATACCTCCTCGAGCCGAGCGAACTCACCGGAGAAGCACCGGTGAGCCGGTCTCCTTTTTCCCAATTCCGCCACCATGGCCGAAAATCCCAAATTGAGCTTGCATGCTTCAAATTAATCCATTAGGCCGCATCCTAAAGCTAACTTGAGGTCTCCTCACCTTCCCCGTCGTCTCGCCGGCCAATTTAACCTCGCCCACCACCGCCATGAGCCTTGGCCGCCCACCTCCGCCGTGCACTGCCGGCATTCGCCGCCGGACGTCTCCTTCTTAACGCTTCTCCCTAGCTTCCTGGCCGTCTCCTTCTGGAGAGCGGCGGCGTGTAGGTGGCGGCGATCGAGCTTCTGCCGTGGCAAAGCGTGGAGGTGGAGGCAATGACAGAGAGGAAGCTAGCCACAAGGGCGGCAAGCGGCGAGAGTAGGCAAGGCGGCGGCGAGGGCTCTGGCATGGAGGAAAATTGGTGGCGGCGGGGGTTCGTGGGCGTGGTGTAGAAGCGGCGACGGGGCTCGAGCAGAGAGAGAGAGAGAGAGAGAGAGAGGGAGGAGGAAGAAGAAGAAGAGGGGCGACAGTGGGACCCACCTGCCGGCCGTGATTTTGTGTATTAACATGTATTTACCCTATAAAGCCCCATAATGGCACGTTTGGGAGAGGTAAACCGTTAAAATGGCATCTCTGCTGAGGCGATCGAAAAATGGCAATCGTCTAATCTGGTACATTCAATAATGGCAATAAATGAAATTAACCCATATATATATATATATATATATATATATATATATATATATATATATATATATATATATATATATATATATAGAGAGAGAGAGAGAGAGAGATTTGCTAGCGTGAACTTGAGTGTATAGATCCCTCCGTGAACTTCGACGGGTTTTTGAAATTCTAGAACTTTAGTGATCGATCCAAACTGTTGATCTTATTCGTCATGTAAAAACATAGCCATCAACCAAGTTTCGTATTTTTTCAAATTGTTTTGCTATTTGGCTGATTTTCAAAATTAGAAAACAAATAGTAAAAAAATTCAAAAAAATATGAAACTTGGTTGGTGGCTACCTTTTGACATGACGAACAAGATCAACGGTTTGGATCGATCACTAAAGTTCTCAATTTCAAAACCCATCGGTTCACGGAGGCTCCTGACACTTCGAGTGTACTAGCAAATCTCTCTCTCTCTATATATAGAGAGAGATTTGCTAGCGTGAACTCCAGTTCACAGAGCCTCCGTGAACTTCGACAGGTTTTCGAAATCCGAGTACTTTAGTGATCGATCCAAACAGTTGATCTTATTTGTCATGTCAAAAGGTAGCCACCAACCAAGTTTCGTATTTTTTCAAATTTTTTTGCTATTTGTTTTCTAATTTTGAAAATCAGCCTTTTAAATAGTCGTGGAGCGTCCAAAAAAGCTGATTTTCAAAATTAGAAAACAAATAGCAAAAAAAATAAAAAAAATACGAAACTTGGTTGGTGGCTACCTTTTGACATGACGAACAAGATCAACAGTTTGGATCGATCACTAAAGTTCTCGGATTTCAAAAACCTGTCGAAGTTCTCGGAGGGATCCGCGCACTCGAGTTCACGCTAGCAAATCTCTCTCTCTCTCTCTCTCTCTCTCTCTCTATATATATATATATATATATAATATATATATATATATATAGGACGCCGGAATGGGACTCTATGGAGTCAGTGCACCATTCCTTGTTGCCGTCGGATTTCATCAAGATTCGTGCATACAAAGTAAATACATACAAAACAACATTGTCATTTACCATACAAAGATGTGAATGCAATAACTACACATTTAATTGTTTCTATACAAGGCACGAGCACAGGCTCTATGGAGTCCCAGATACTTTTACTCTATATATATATATATATATATATATATATATATATATATATATATATATATATATATATAATGGATGGACCCACATGTTAGTGAATAAACTCGGATAACCCATGGATACCCATGGGTACAAAATTGAACTCGTACCCATACCCGAACTATTCGGGTATCCGAACCCAAAAAACCCATGGATATAGGTTATGACCCATACCCATACCCATACCCATCGGATCGGATACCCATGGATACCCATACCCATGGGTTTTTCTGCCATCCCTACTCCATGAGGATGCCAATGCCCAGCACGAAAAGTTCCAAAAGCTGCAGGGATCTTTTAAATTGGTTAAATTGATGGTAGCCATATCACAAGTAAAAGTTGACCAGCTGAGAAAGGCTCTTTAGGGCCTATTTGTTTGAGCTGCAGCTTCTCTAAAAGCTGCTTCTAGCTTTTGACCCTGGGAAGCTAGCTTTTCCAAAAGCTACATTTGCAAAAGCTGGACCTGTTTGGCAACTATGCTTCTGGCTGTTTTGGTTATCAGCTTTTGAGCTATATTGATGTGTAATGTCTAGAATACCCCTGCAAGCTACAAGATGTTTGTTTCGCACAAACATGTGCAGCAAGATCAGCTTGTGTATTAGGATAAACGTTTTTGTGGAGATCGTCGTGAAGAAGCAGGAGGATAACGATGAGCCGGACCACCACCAGATGGCCAAGGAACTCATCGCCTTGTGGGATTTGTTCCTGAAGAAGTTGCCGGTGGGGAAGGAGGCGGCGGTGCAACTCAAGGAGAAGCTCCCCCCGCGGTGACGTCACGGAGATGAACGAGTGGTCGACGAAGGAGGGGCATCTCGGGTGCTCTACACGCACGCATGGTGGTGAGCCATCAAGACGCAGCAGAAGCGGCAGCCATGGCGGCGTCGCCGTGGCAGCCGAGCCATGGCGTGATAGGTTGGTTCCAAAGAACAGTACATGCGCAAGCGGCGGCCGACGCGGCGTTCCACGGGCATCACTGTTCAAGGCACCGCTAGTGTGGGCCTATGATTGCGGCGAGCACCTCTGCTGGCGAGGTGGCGAGGAGGTGGGGAGGAGAGAGGCGGCGGGGAACCTCTGAGAGGCAGTGGCGAGGTGGAGAGGCGGCGGGGAACCTCCTGGAGAGGGTCGGCGCGGGAGATGAGAGGGGCGGCGAGGCAGGAGAGGGAGGTGGGGGAGGAGAGGGGCGGCGGGGGCAAGATGGAGGAGAGGGCGGCGGGGGAGGAGCGCGTGGGGAGTTGGAGATGGGAAGGGGGACGGGAGGTATATATTGGATGGCATTTGCGGGTAAATAATTAGAACTACAGGGGTAGTGTCTTTTTTCCAACCCGCAGAAGCTATAGAAGCCACTAAAAACTTGCTTCTCAGATCATAGTACAAATATGGCTTTTGGTGGCTTCTAGCTTTTTGAAAGGGGGTTTCAAAAGCTGGCTGTTTGTTTGGGCTTTTGGCTTCTGCTGGCTAGAAGCTCAAACAAACAGGGCCTTAAGAAGCCGAAGCTGAAGCAGAAAAATATCAGACTATCGGCCATACTTACACCAGCAAGATCAAAGATTATAAATGGTCATTCTGATGCGATGTGGCAAAGCCATCACTGCGCAACGTGCAAAAATTGCCGATATTCCTAGATCGGCAATAGAAGATGAAAAGATCCTGGACAAGGTGCAAGTCGTCCTGGCTAAAGCTGATCTCGTCGTGAAGGGCCTTCTTTATTGAACTTTAATTTCTATCTTGACCCGGCCTGCGTGCCGTGAAACATTATGGCCATCGAGCCAAAAAACTGCAAACTCTATTTAATTTCCTTTTAATATTTTGTTCTAAAGGTGACACCGTTTGTCGGCTTTCTTTATACAATGTGTTGATGAATTCACAATCTCTAAAGGCGATTTTACAATCAGCTTTTCAAGGACATCTCATGCTCCATCCCACACGCTAGGATAATACTCCTTCAAGTACTTCACAATAAGCGCTTTTCGATCCAAACACTTCTCCTTCTAATGTTTCTAGAAGATAGGCGTTATCCTGGCACAATCCGATTGATCTTGTACGGTCCTGCCCAAATAGGCAACCATTTCCCATACTTCGATTCTCAAGAACCAATCGGTAAAAAGGTTTTTCATACCAATTCTCCTTCCTGGAAAGTTTTCCATGCAAAAAATATTTCTCCAATCACATCCATGCCCCATCCCCTAAATGGCCACGGCTTTATAATGGGGTGTAAAGCCGACACCGGGGCACTCCGGATATTACCAAACTTTTGATAATATTGGCATCCTTTATAGTACTTAAAACAATCCATCTAGCATGGTTGGCCAAATATATCCGATTCTTCCTCCACATATACCTTCATGAACTTCTCCCATAGCAACTTTGGCCTCTTCATCAGTCAAACATTTTAGCAACAATCCTTCGAGAGTCCGATAATAAAGCTTATCACCTATAAAAACATACTTTTGAGCCCTTGTCTTTAAACTTTCTATCGGCTTTACCATTATTCAAATAGTCAACAATCTCTTTCTGCCAACCTTGTATATCTACAGATTATTCCATGTATGATCGGCTTAAAGCTCGATGCATTTTGTGCAAGCTAGTTGGCTTCCCAATTCTGTTCTCGTAGTATGTGATGAATATAAAATATAGAAAACCGTTTAGCCAACTCAAGAACTCTCTCCAGATATTGTTGCATCCCATCACTGTTGCAATTAAACTCTCCTCGGATCTGATTTACTATCAACTGAGAATCCCCATAAGCTTCCACAACAATAGCTCCCGCACTGGTCAATAACTCCAACCCTTTAGTCAGAGCCTCGTACTCAGCCTGGTTATTCGTGCAACTAAGATTTAAGGCTGATACTAAACTCCAACCTTGCCCCCTAAGGGGAAATAAAGGAAAACCTAAACTAAGAAAGCATAAAGGAGATACAATACAAATCCGACGGTCACAAACCGATACCAATGCAAACTGTACCATCAGATTTCTCATGCTAGCAGGCCGATCCGATCTCAATTCAGCCCAATATCTTCCAAATCCCAATCGACCATTTTTGGGTGTCAACAACAACAGTGGGCAGCCTTCGTCTACAATTAGCCATAGCACGTAGGTCACCAAAATTACAATAATGCATCACATACACAAGGGATCCATATTATCCACATCAATCCCTACTAAAACACTTTAGGCATAAAATTCATATTCTAACGCGCGCGATGTGAGCCAGTTTTATGTAGTTATACAACCACACTTCGCGGCGATTCTGAAATCCCGCTAGAACGACTAGAGGGGGTGAATAGGAGGAGCCTTGAAGTTTTTTCTTCAGACCAGTGCTCCTCGAACTCACCATCCTTTCAAAACACAAATAACTTTGACAACTATGTTTACCCCTAGCATGAGAGCCATGGAATATGTTGGGATTTTTTCAATCACAATCCTTGTTGTCAACTGTTTAAAATGAAAGGAATCAATTCAAATCTTGCTTTTAATAAAGCACAGCAAGCCAAATCACTAAATGCACTTTCAGAAAAGCAAAAGCATATTATACAGAATTTGTTCTCACTTGGAGCTGGGAGATGGCGGGTTTCTGGTGCTGCACAATTTTTGGAAATTTTTCTTCCTATGCACAAATGAGTTGTGAAGCACTATACCAAAAATCTTTTTCAAACTTCTTGCAAACAAATCAGGAAAAATCAAACACCGCAAGCTGTCAGGATCATTGAGCATAAAGTTTGGAGCTCGGTGTTCACCTCATTACTCCCAAACGGTTCAATAACATGACTCCAAATTTTTATAGTGGATATATAAATGAGTCACGCACCTTCTCCAACAAGAATCACCAAAAATGATTTTCCAAGATATTTCTAAAATGCAAACACTGACTACAACGTGAAGTACTAATTTTGGACAGATTTGCAACTTGATGAAAAACTTAATATCTAGTCAATTCTAGGGTACACCCTCAAGACATTATGGATCAGAAGCATAAATAAGGAAAGGAGGAAAATAAACTAGTTTCAACAAAAACCATCAAAGCAATAAGATCAAAACATATGAACTAGCAATAACAAGCCATGAGTTTGATGAACGGAAGTTTCATTGCACAGATAGTTGGAAGATTACAAGCCACTCTCGCGACCACAAGAACTCATAGGTGCCACGCTCTCTCTCCCACAAACCCTTCTCAAAAACTAAAATTTCTAACTCAGGGGGTGAGCAATATGTGCTCCCCTCCCCCTTTATTTATATCCTCACGTGTGAGACCCCCAAAACCTTAGGGCTTGCCTCCACCCTTGATCTTAGGATCAACGGTGTAAAACACAAACACCTTCTAACTCACTCCCAACAAGGAATATTCATGCCATATTCCTCCGAAAACATCCTCGAAACTTCCTCGAAGCATCCTGGTCACCAGCCCACGCCTAGGCCCACCGGTCAGTCCCGCTTCGCCACCAAGTGACCAACACCCAGCCTCCAGCTGTCTCAGATTCCTTGTCGCAGCAAAGCTTCACATGCACTCCATCTCTCGTGCCCGCCAGGTAACGAATCAGGTCGCTTGCACGCCCCTGGACGCCCGAACCTCCAGTTCGCCTCCGCGGAACGGCGTCAGCCACGTACCCAACAACACTGCATCATAGAGAAGAGTCCAAACCAAACACTTACCTTCTCCTGCAAGGTTAGCTTCACAAACATCATCAACCTCGAAATCTATGTACAAAAGGATCATTAGAATGCAATTAGCCACAGAATCAGTCCGGATATGAATATGTCTGACACTATCTGTCACCACCGGACATCGTTATAAATTTCGCATCCCTTTCGACAAATACTCTACCACAGTACTTCAAAATCTCACCAAAGTAAAACATTGTCACATATATTCATCACAACACCGAGGTATCTTCCACATGGATCTCAACAGATTCCCTTGCGAACCATGCAAGGAATGTATATCATATCTACGAAAATGCTATGAAAATTTAACTGAGTTGATCATATCAAGTCGATTCCTCAGTCATATCAACATTCCCGATTCGTTAGGCTGTTCATATCCATCCGATGAGCGAGGTCCCCTTGAGAAGACGACCACATGCGATCTCGATCTGTTGCCTCGATCTGTTTAGTGCGCGCGCATCTACGATGGTGTTACCAGACAGTAGGTGATTTGCATGTCTCGAATATGAAAGAGGACGAGCTAATCTTTTTTATCACATGACGCTATCACATTTACTCAAAATACCTTGATCCAATTAACACGTGAATGACCACCGCATATCATCATATGCGATCTAAGACAGATCAAATACTACACATGATCGGCTCTGATACCATTGCTGGGAAACAGGTAGGCTACACGAGCACAAATTCACAATTTTCTACCGCGATTCACCCAACATCACATGCAAGTAGGGGATCACAGATCGTTACCCTTGACGCGTCGATGAAGCGGAGGCAGATGCGTGCACAGAGAAAGTAGTCGTTCACGTCACGATCAACGCCGAGCCACTCGCGAGATGGTCGGGGTCGATCGTCGCCTAGTCGAGCTTGCTCGAGGAGGCCCTCCACTTTGTCGGAGTACCTCGCTTCTTGCTCGGGGAGGTCTCCTAAGATCGCCGAAGATCAACCGAACAACGCGTCCGCGTGTGGCAGCGCCTCTACCGGTATCCATATGTACCGAGCTGGAACGCCATGCGGGGTGTGCTAGCACCTCGCCACACGACTAGGGTTTCTAGGAGCGGAAAGGGAGTGCAACCGCTAGGCGTGGTGAGGGCTCAACTACTCCGTGCGCCACCCTTAGCCTCGCCTTTTATTGACACTCTAGTGGGCCAAGGCCCGCAAGAGTTCATTTATTGACACTCTAGTGGGCCAAGGCCCGCAAGGGTTCAATCTCCTATGCGGATCATATCCACGCACAAACCCATTAAACAATTCCAACCTAATAATTGTCTGAACCGTTAGGTTTGGTGCAAGTTGATCGTGGATCTGGAAACTTGTTTTCGATCCACCAATCAACAGTGGCACCTATCAGCACGTATTGACCCCCGAATGCATGGAATCAATATTTGGCTGAACCTTGATACACTCACAGACCAATCGCTTTGCCACACGATACCAGTTGAGCTCAAGACGAGAAGCACGCCACCTTTGACGATAGCTCAACCACTTCACTCGACAGTATGATGGATACAAATTATGATTAACTCCTTAGTCATATTAGGATGGCCATGCGCTTTCCCTATCCATCCAAACGAGGGGCCCAGATGTATCTCTCCCGTTACCTAGGAGGGGCAAATTCCATCTTGATCATCACAACCCTGGCTATGTATTGTGGCATACCCGGTAGTCACCTTTATAATTACCATGTTAGGATGTAGTGCTTGATGACACCAAATCATATGAGTCAACATGCTAGGCATCTATGACAATCTCAGGTCTAAGGACCATATAGGCGTACTCGCTGATGGAACTTTAAGAGATAACAATCTCACAACGTCTCGGAGTGGGTATGTTCGACTACCCATATTCTCCAACTTGTGTCCACATTATTGGATCGATATCTCCATATCTATAATATGTAAAACATTACAATCAACCAATACATGTGCTGATCAAATCATCACCAATCCTCGTAATGATATGGATCTAGGACCCATTTAGAATAATGTCACTTAACAATGTGTTTCACAATCAAGTCATACCCAATGAACAAAGTCATGACATTTATTCAGGGAACCGACAATCAATATTATCATAAGTATATAAACAAAGACGTATTACAATCATCACCATGATTGATCTAGGACATATTCCCTTCACCTCTCGGGCAACGGCCTTGAGCTTGCGACGCGAGCCATATGCGGATGTACTGCCAAAGATGATGATGAGATGGCCGTGAGCATATTGAAATCCATCGCCGCTGTCATCCGCGAGTGGCTGGTCACGAGCTCCTTTGCCTCGAAGCTCGGGCATTGGGCCGCAACTACTGTAGAAATCCTAGAGCTAGGCTGCCCACATCCTATAGTTTCACAGGTCGTGGCCGTACTGCGTGTGCAGGTGACAGAATACACCATTAGGAGGGTTGGCCTTCTAGGCTGGTCGAGCTCATGGGGGGTGACCCTACGCGAGACTTCATGAGGCGACCTGCTTGGCTTGCCGACTGGCGGGGAAGGCCATGGCTTCGGGCTAGACAGGAGGCTCTGCCTCTACCACCACGACATACTCAGTGGCGTCCTTCTTCTTCTTCTTGACGGAGTCGGTCTTGATAGAATTCTCTCCGACCTTGATTGGCGCCTTCTCCTCCGCTCGGGCCCATTTCTATTCCACCGCTTCAACGACATTGATATACCACTCTGTGTCGTAGAAGAGCTTGGTCGTAGTGTGAACAGGGTGGGCGTCCTAGAGCTAGGTCTAGCTTAGGGTGCAACCCCTCCGCTGATTGAATAGCCATGTCCTGGTCGTCCCCTCAAAGATGGTAGATAAGTAGATTACCAGGACAGCTTCATCACCACCGGCTACCGATGGCGGTGATGTAAACTGTGAGAAATTCATCGATGTTTTTGCTCCTGTCGAACTTCTTGATAGGCCTTGGCTTGAACTTCCAAGGTCATGGTGCTTCGCGCACAGCACGACAGAAGGCTGGGCAGCCTAGGATAACTAGCCCCGGCCTGGCCCAAGGAGGAAAAACACGCCGCCATGAGGGGGAGGCGGTGTGCTAGCTGTCGATGGTGTGGGCGACCGTCGCGAGCACCCTGGATGCCCGCTACATTGCGAGTCTATGACTTCTCTCGAGAGGGGTCTAAGCCTGATGGTGGCTCAAGTTGGCGACGAGGTCATCGTGGTCGTTGGCTTGCGCCTGCTATTGGGTGCTGAGCAAGGGACCTGATGCGGTGGACACAGGCGAGGCCAATCAGTGCGATGGAGCAGCTAGCATCACTATTATGGTACCCTGGCGTATGTCTGCCAAGGGCTGCTCTATCGACTTGTGGAACAACTCACGAGCGGCGTCACGGCAACACTGTAATTCAGTAGACACGTGAATCAGCGGCGGAGCCGGGGCTTTGTCGCCCGAGGCCACGAGTATACGGCGGGGGTGATCTCTTGTGAAGGGTCATGTTAGTGTCTCCCACAGAGGCGTCAGTGGAACGCTCCAATTCCATAGGGGTCTCACTGACATGTGTCAGTGTGAGATTGTCCCTGCCAAGTAGTTCTCTAGAGGGAACAGCTACTCCGGCGGTGGATTTGGGGCTTCAACCTCCATCGCCTCAGCCTCAACTTCGATGAGGAGGTTGTCTTGCTAGCTCTCAAACGATTCTTCAACGTCGTCGAGATTGTCGTTTCCATCGAAGTGGAGGTCGAGAGCTTCCTCATTCTTCGGTATGTCAGCCATCCACAAGGGAGTAGCCAACGAAGTGTTGAAGTTAGGCACCATGGTGGGCTCCAGCTGTTGATGACTGGGAGACAGGATCCACGGGTCGAGCTTACTTAGTTTGTGTGAGGCCCAACCACGACCCTTCTCCCTTAGCTACGTTGGTACGTCTTGGGGAAGGCCAGGGGGTTAACCGAAGCTACTAAAGGGGGCACAATGCTTTTTATCCTGGTTCGGGCCTCCACCGTTGAATAGCAGCCCTACGTCCGGTTCTTGTTACTATCAGGGGTGAAAGTGATTATAGGAGAAGGACGAGTTTAAAGAACTCGTACTCTAGTACAATAAGTGCTCTGGGCGCTGGTGCATGTGTTCCTTGGCTACTAGAGGGAAAGAACTCCCTCCTCTATCTACTAGATCCTAAGGCTCGTGAGTGAGTGTGTATTAACTCTACTGGAGTTCTCCGGTGGTTTTGGGCTCTAGAGGCAAGAGGGACTTGTCCAGTTTTTTTGAGGATGATCTTCCTCTTTCTTCGTCATTGGCTCTTTTATAGGCGTGCTATCCTAGCATAGTGGATCTCATGGTAGGTTATCGGGACACGCGGATCTTCGTTGGCCAATAGCTACGTAATCTCTAATTCGGGGATCCTTTGTGTAGTCCACCAGGTAACAGTGAGTGGCTATCTACTCATGATGATGGGCCCATGCCCGATTAGACCCTTCAGAGTACTTTGCGCTGATGCCTTGCGACATGCATGCCTCGGTATGAGGGCTGTGTTTACTTGAGGTTGCCTCTACGCTTCGTCTGCTGCGGATATGGATGTGAACGTGTAGGGGCGTAGGCCTCAAGCTTCCTAGGCCCGAGCTCGGCTAGAAGGACGCGGTTGTTTGATCGTAGCCCAGGGAGCTGACGGGAGGGCCCCTTCCTGGGCAGTATCGCTAGGTGGGCTATGCCTGCCTTGAGCTGGCTACGATCACTCATGGGCCACTTGTTATTTCACCAATATTATCATATTCAATGCCTTTTAGGGCTCCTTGATCCCATCAGCTTTGTCGGCTTCTCCGGATGCGCCTTGGCTTCCTCGATTCCACAGCCTGCACTGCCAAATTCTCAACCCTCTCATTGCATTGTCGTCCCCCAACCACACTGACTCATCCATGCTCCTTGTCGTTATGGCATGCTTTTGCCCATACACTCCAGCTCGATTGATATGTCCACCGCTGCTGCCTAAGAGTTAAATGAGAAGAAGATTAGTGAGACCTCTGGCAATGCATTGTGCTGCTCATCTTGTACCTTCAGCATTGCCTATTGTTGACGGTCGTTCACTACAAGAATCAGCATGAATCTCGAGGGCCAAAAGCCCTCGTGAAAGGGGTGAAAACCCTCGAGACCACGCATTCTCGAGAGCCAACCCTCGAGAAATAGCCCTCGTGACTGGCTACTCGAGAAAACAAGCTTTCTCGAGTGCCTAGCCCTCGAGAAAGCATAATCTCGAGGGCTAGATAAGAGCCCTCGAGAAACTTGGTTATGGGACGGAAAAGAAGAGTTAACGGCGCTAGAATTAGTTGTCTCGGGGGCTTGGCCCTCGAGAGAGTTATATTTTTTTTAAAAAAAAAAATCGATGAAGCCACCGCTGCCGACCACAAAAAGATTAATTCACCATTACCGGTCACAAGAACAGCACAATTTTCATCGCTTCCGATCACAAGAACATCACCAATCAATAGATATTAATACACATGCATCACCAATCAAAAGAAATTTTAAATAGAGGATCCAGCGGATTAATACACATGCACAGTGAATCACCACAAGAGAGACGATTTTCACCGCTTCAGGTCACGAGAACAACACGATTTCGAGATTAATTCATTCATCATCAACCAATAGAGATTAATATATCACCAATCAATAGAAATTTTGAATAGAGGAGCCGGCGGATTAATACACATGCACAGCCGAATCACCACAAGAGAGACGGCGGAGAAAGAGAGGAGAACCGACGGCCTCGACAAGGAGGTGGTGGCCGGTGTCGACGAGGGGCCCAGATTTGGAGGAGAGAAGAGGAAGAGGGAGGAGGCCATGGATCTGGTCGCCGCCCTCCTTCTCCTCCGCTCGCTGCCCCCTCCGCCGCCGCAGACGCCGCTCGCCGAAGCATCGCTTTCGCTGGATCCAGGCCGACGCCGCGCCAAAGAGAAGAGGGAGAGGGAGGAGGCCACGGATCCGACCGCCCCCTCCGCCGCCGCAGACGCCTCTTGCCAGAGCCTCGCCACCGCCGGATCCTAGCAACAGGCGCGCCGCAGAGAAGAGGAAGAGGGAGGCCACAGATCTGGCCGTCGCCCCCTCCGCCGTCGAAGACGACCCTCGCCGGAGCCTTGCCGCCGCTAGATCCAGGCCGCCGCCCCCTCCGTCGCTCGCCATGTCTGAGAGAGAGAGAGAGGACGGTGAGAGAGGAAAGTGAGATGGAGAGAGACGTGCGTCGGTAGGATAAGAAAGCTTTTTTTATTCGATCGGTGGGATTTTTTATTCATGCCCCGCGCGCGTGGAATTTGAGTGGACGCGCGGGAGTCCAAAAATGTTTTTAGCTAGTCTCTCGAGGGCCAGACACTCGAGAATACAGACGGCTGTCAGTCTCGGTTAGCTCCCTGCAATGTTTGTCGAGGGTCATCTGTTAGCCCTCGAGAAATATGAGTACCTCGAGGGTTTTTATTTGGCCTTCGAGACTTTTACGAGGGCCAGCCTAGCGCTCTCGAGATTAGCTCTAGCCCTCGAGATTCAAGACGATTCTTGTAGTGGTTAAAGTCCGAAATTATACGTCGGCATACGCCAACATTTCGGTAATTTGGGGAAATCAAGGTTTATGCATGAATGTTATTTAAACTAATAAAGTTACATAAGTTTTAGTAAGTTTGTGTCTTCAGAGCAAAATGGGAAAAATCGGAGCTGAACTAGAAAAAAAAAGTCGGTCGGGTGACCTACTTTTGTTGCCATACCGGCCAAGTTTTTTCTGGTGTTGCAAGAAGCACACAAGGGAGTTATTCAAGCCATCCACACACATCGGTTTGATCCAGAGGCTAAGATTTTATTTGGCATGGATCCATGGGGACACTTGGAAGGAGATTTTACTGGCTTCAACTATCAAAATCAACGTTGGGAGATGTTCTACATTGTCAATGAAGCATCCCAGGAGATACCATGGGCCGGGAGGTGCCAAAGGTGGGTCGGCCGACCCCCTTGGATTCCCCCTCGTGTTCTCCGTTGGCTGGTGTGGAGATGGCACGTGTCCCCTAACGTGGCTGCACCTGATTGGATTCGGTTGTCTATAAAAGGACCTCCTCACCTCCCTTTGTAACACACACACCATTTAGGAGCTACACTTTGTCATCAGCAAGACTTGTCTTAATAGTTTGGGAGTTAGAGTCGAGTCGTGCTACGGCTTCGAGTTACATAAGCGTCTTCTGGAATTCGAGTAATAGCTCTTGTATCTTTACATTTCCTTGTAAGACATTGATCTATAATACAAGTTCATTTCTTTACATAAGCTAAGCGTTTATATTCCGCATAGTTGAGTGTGGAATCATCATAGCCTTGTTTAAGTTTGTATGTTATCGAGTTTGGGTTCTTGCTCAAATACTTGGGTTGCCTAAGTATGGAACTTGGATCGTTCTCCAAGGATCCAAGAGGAAGTGATCATCTCTAGTGGCAGACGTGGTGTCTACAACTAGTTTTGACTTGGTAGTCACCCGATTCAACCATGGTGCAGTAGGTAGTAGTTGGTGACAGCCCTGCTATCCGAGTGGTATCAGCTTTTGTGAAGTCCGCCCGTTAGTGTTAGTCCAGTTGAGCCCAATCGGGTGGTAGTGAATCGACCAAGCTCTTAGGAGTTCTTAAACATTTCTATCATTCATTTATCTACTAGCTCAAGCATAGTATTTGATTGGACTTTCCTTAGGAATATTAAACTTCTCTCGTTGATCTCCTAGCTATTTGTGTCTGCTTGCTTTATCTTTTACATTCATGTGTTTATCGTTTATTATCTTATCATATCATTACCTTTACCCCTACTATTTACATTAGCTGGTATCTTAAATAGTAGAGAAAAAATTATCAGCCGATAGTGATATCCTTACCCTCGTTCCCAGAGGATAAATACAATACCTTGGAATACTCTTGGGTGAAAACTAAAGCAATATCCGTTTGATGAGTGCATGGCTCCTCAAGTTATTTTAGCTACAAATCTCGAAAAGTCCAGCAATGGCTCAATGTTTGAATATGGTAATTCTCTCCAAAGTTGGTGCTTGAAGTTTGGTTCTTTCTCAAATGTTGTGCATCAATAATTAAAAGAGGGAGAGGATAGTCTTCCTACTGGCTATGTGCACAAGCTAATGTTCAAGGGTGCCACATATGAGCCGAGGAACCGAGCCGCCATGCTCCACGTTGAGCCTAGCCATGAACTAAGGGGCAAGAGCCGTGATGAGCCACGGGGCAAGCCAAGGCATGAGCTGCAAGCCAGCCGAAGTCATGAGGCACAAGCCAAGTTGGGCCATAAGCTAAAGCAATCATGGAGAGGACCAGCAAGGGCGTGGAGAGGGCCACAAGGACGTCCAAGTTGTGAAATTCGAGTTGGAGATTCAGCCCACAAGTTCAAGTTCGGATCCAGTTGGAGCCTACTTCGGAATCCAGGAGCAGCCCGTATTAAAACGGATGCCCAGGCTGCATACCGACTCCTTTTGGGGTGTTCTACCACTCGTTGGAAAGATAACTCCGAGATTTTTTCAATGCATCCAGGCCCGTAATCAGATTCTTTATGTGCAAGTCGCAATCATCGAAACAATGTCTGGTCCGAGTCTGTTCCGAGTTTAGGTCGAGTCGGAGTTGAGTTTTGCGTGCCATATAGCCTAGGGCCGGCGGCCTTGTGTGGTTGTTGGAGTTATTTGCGTGTTTCTTCAGGGTTTAGTCCCCTAGGAAGAGGGCGTTTCCCTCTTATCTATCCTACCGAATCCATCCAGGATTTGTGAAGAGCTGCGTGTTCAGGATCTCTCCTGGGTGCTGGTTTGATCTCTTCGGGATCTTCTCTTCTGATCCTGGTGTCATCTTGGTGCTGCTGGTAGAAGAACTTATCTAGGGGTTTGGTTTGCATCTTGTAATCTGAATTCCCTAATTTATCTATCTATTGGATTGCTGCCGGTGTTAGTGGTTGATCAAAGGATTTGATTGAGTCCTGTTTTACTGAACTATTATTTATTGATCCTATATATTATGGTGCTTGGATTGGATTGTCTTTTTACTTGATAACTGACTTTGTACCATGAAAGATTTGGGGCATCGTAGGCATGTCCTCATCACCATCCGCTTGCGAATTTATTCTGTAGAGCGTAAAAATCGCCAACACCCATGGTAGGCGAGGTGTTGTTTGCAATTAGGGATGACAATTGGTATGGGTATGTGTAAATACCCGTGGGTAAAAGCATGCCGGGCACGGGTATGAGGGATTTACCCACGGATATGAGTAGAAAAATATTGATACCCACAAGTATTTTTTTTGCGGGTATAGATTTTAGGTATCCATATCAGTTATCCGTTACCCGCAATATGATGTACGGGTCATCCCTATAGTCAGTGGCTATTTGTTCCATCTGTCCAATGCGCTTGCATGTGTAGGCCCTATTGTTTGAGCTTCTAGCCCCAATCCAGAAGCCCAAACAAAAAGACAACTTTTGCAACCCCTTTCAAATTAGCCAAAAGTTCCCAAAGGCCCGAATTATATTGTGACTTGAGAAGCAAGTTCTGGGTGGATTTTCTAGCTTTTCCGGCTTGGGAAAAGATAGTAACCCTATACTTATTTACCAGCAAATGTCATGCATTATATACATCTCCACGTTGCTCCTCTCCTTCCTCGCCGCCCCTCTCCAGTGACCTCCCATGTGGATTATCATTTTGATTGCTAGGTTAGTTTTATTAACTGAATTGATCTGAGATCATATTCATGCTAAGTTTGTACATTAGATTTTTTATTTTAATTGCTGGGGAATAATTTCATTATGGATCATATATGTGTTGACACCCAAATTTAAATCAGTTTATCGATTTATATCTAGATTTGGATCTAAATACTGTCTTGGCCTGACCAATCTATTCAATCTATTCCTTGATTTAATCTAATAAATTGATATAAAAATTTATTGCTAATTTTACATATAAAATACTAAACAGAACTAAAGGATTTGTAATTGAATGCCTATTTATATTTAATCGCTCTATCAGGCATTAAGCCGATAGAATTGCTATCAGATTATTTAAAGCCGATTCGAAATAACCTGATCTGGCTACTTTTAAAAGCCGATTAGGGCCAAGTCACTGTCAATTTACTCATTGTCAATTTACAGGTCAAATTGACTAGCACGCTTGGTTCTTAGTTCCGATGCAAGCCCAGACTTGATGCTTCTGCACGTGTGTTCGCGAAAATCTCACTTTTCGTGTCAACAATATGTTTGTACATTAGATTTTTGTAAGTTTAGCTTTGATATCCCGCTGGTTTTATGAAAGTTAGATTAGTGCTTTCCGTTGGTGATGGAGAGTAATTTTTCACACTCGTGACAACTGACGAGGTATGGTTTGAAGTCAACTTCATGTAAGACATCAACTGAATGTTTGGCCATGTTCCTATCGACTATTCGTGGCCCACAATCTATCAGCCAATCTGAGAACAAGTTTGAGAGGTCCACGGAGTCTATCCGGTTAAAATTGACCCATGTGTTGACATGTTTGAACATTCTAGCTGTAGGGACTCGAAAATAGAGTCGAGTCTCCTCTGTGCTTTACCTGTTATAGTCCCTAGATCAAGAGCAAGAACACACAGATATACAGCTCTTGGATCATAGCCATCAAACAGACAAACTTTATTAAATCAGAAAATTAGCCAAGATGGCCTTTACATCAGAGTAAGCGCCAGCGTGACGTTGTTACAAGAGTTAGGCACGCAGACCTTACAACGGCGTAAGACTAAAATACAAGTTAAACTTCAAAAGAGCACAAGACGGTGATTCCCATAGGCAAGCTGTAGTTAGCGCTCCTAGACATCAAAATAATCTTCATCTTAAATCCCGTGGGTGAAGCCTTCATCCTTATACACCACCTCATTAGGGAACATCCTCTTCTAGTGGCAACTTGCTCGTTGGAATGAGGAGCTCACATGAAAGGCGGGGTGAGTACGCGAATACTCAACAAGCAAGGCTGACTATATGCAACTAAGGCTTACAACGTAAGATTAAGGTTCTTTTGCGTAAAGCCAGTTTTGTAAAGTTCACCC
Source organism: Raddia guianensis (assembly GCA_036346415.1). Lineage (NCBI taxonomy): Eukaryota > Viridiplantae > Streptophyta > Magnoliopsida > Poales > Poaceae > Raddia > Raddia guianensis. The sequence continues at coordinate 55,061,708 of CM070536.1, forward strand.
TATGTTTTGTAATATGGAAATCATTAGAAAAACAAACATTTGAATCATTTGATTTCAAAATTTTCGGTGACTACTGGTTTTGCCCAAAGTGGCTAGTCACAGTTCCCCACCGTGAACCTATAATCTCACGCTCACAGTCCCCCTGTGAGGAGAAAACCAAAACACACGATTTCTGTCGTGGTTTTCCTTTAAAAACATTTTGAAAACAAAATATTAAAACTACCAGAGAGGCAGCTCCCCGTCGTCCGCCCTTGACCTCAGACAAGGCTATCATGATAGTTGTACACTCTGCAATGGTTGCACGCTTTACCCATGCGATACAATGCCTCCCATCGGAGAACATCGTAAAGAGACATTTAACCATTTAGCTCTTGGTTGGCACCCCTTCTAAGGATTCCCCGCAGTGCAGGATTGCTTCCCGTTGGGTGTGTTGACCTCTTGAGCCTGAAGGATGATGTCCGGATCTTCTTCACCTTCACCACCAGGCAGGATGTCCAAACCAAGAGTTGGAAGGGTACTTAGTCAAGGCTGTCCCATTACAGCACACATGGTCGCACTGTAGTACTTAGCTCGACTAACTCATGGAATCGGTCCTTAGAAAATCAGGGTGGGTCCCACACTAGGCCTGAGTCTTGTGCAACATAGACCTCAGCATAATGCACACCACCTTGCATCCAGCTACCCCATTCAGGTTTTGCCAATGTTGATATCCCGATAGCACCCACTATCATCTAAACCATTTTAAAACATGACGACAACGATCGTCCTTTAAAATCACATCAAATAGCATAATGAGACAACTCATCATAAGTATGATTAAAGGGGGTCTAATCATTTTAAGCATCATGTAAAACCTAGATTATGAGTATGACAATATAAATAAGTAACAAATATTAACCTATGGCAGCAAGGATCATTTTTATACGAATAAAGGTATTGGATGTGTGTAGCTAAACTAACTAATTAACATTTTTAGTTTTAACATAGCATGCTTTTAAATAAATCTATTAAACAATTTTACAAAGTAGGTGTCAAGGGTTCAACACTTTCCTAATTGAGCACAACGAGCATGCTTCTTCGAAACGCCGGCGAATCTTCCTTCGTCATTCGAATCTACCGCATGGAAATAACGATAAGGAATTCAATATGTGGGCAATGCAAAATCATGATGGATGCAAATTTTACAGTAGGTACTCCTCTGTTTAAAGATAATTACAAAATTGGTTTGGTAATTTTTGCACAATAATTTTAATTACTAAAAATGCTACAACATTGATTAAATGATAAATCACACATAAATTAATATGTACAGAAACAGTACCAAAATTGGCAGTAAAATAATACATAATTTCAAGAACATAGCAAAATTGGTTTTATATTGTTCTCAGGTACAAATAATATCTATTTGAATCTCTAGGTATTTTTTCAAAAATACAAAAAAATGAAAAGGGGCGGCCTCCTTGCCCAGCCTGCCCAAAATATGGGAGGAGGAGGCGGCGCGGGATGGCGGCTCCGGCGAGGGGCAGCAGCGCGGTGAACCTGCCGGCAATGGTGGCTCGGTGCAGGGTGGCATGAGGCGGCGGCGGCTCTAGTCGCACGGGGCTGGGAGGACAATGGCGGTGGCGGCTAGGGGCAGAGGCGGTAGAAGGCAAAGACCGCATGAGTTTCAATATGAGAAAACAAATAGCAAAAAAATTCAAAAAAATACGAAACTTGGTAGTTAGAAAGTTTTCGACATGACGAACAAGATCAACGGTCCGGATCGGTCTTTAGACATCTCGGATATCAAAAATCCGTCGAGTGTACGGAGATATCTGTGCACTCGAGTTCACACTAGCTATTCTCTCTCTCTCTCTACCTATCTATATATATATATATATATATATATATATATATATATATATATATATATATAGAGTTGGGCTATGATGTTGATGATCCGTCGATTCTGCCGTCGATTAGGCATTTTCTACAAAATCTGTGTTGAAATTCTTTGATCCGAACCGTACATTTTGTTCATCTCTATAAACTCTCCTAGTGTACCAAATTTCACAATTTTTTGATTTTTTTTGCTATTTGTTTTGCATTTTTCAAAATCAGGCATTTGAAAAATGCAATAAAAATAGCAAAAAAAATCAAAAAATTATAAAATTTGGTACACTAGAAGAGTTTATCGAGATGAACAAAATGTATAAACCGGATCGAAGAATTTCACCACAGATTTTGTAAAACACGCCCAACTGACGGCCGCAACTGACGGAGGCCCAACTAACCCCAGCCAAACTCTCTCTCTCTCTCTATATATATATATATATATATATATATATATATATATAGGATACCAGTTTTAGGCTCCATGGAGCCTAGGCTCCGTTGCAATCAGCCGTTGATTTTCTTGATCGCAGATGAATTGGAGATTAACGGGTATGCATGACAATACCCGTTAGTGAATAATTCATATCTCTATTGTAAATGCACACATTCAATGCTATTTCAAATTGGTATGGTATTTTCAACACGCATTTAACAACGGGTATGTGATACATTTTCTTTTCTTTGCATGTAAAAAAATACACGCGTGTATACTTCCTTATTTAAAATTCAGTGTAATTTGTTTTTGTCTTTTCTTTAAGCATATATACTTCCTCTTAACATTCTGTTCTGTTCCAGTTTTAAAGGCATAAAAAAGGTCTATACATTTCTTTTAGGTATATACATGCACGTATTTTTTCAGGTATATACATGCACGTATTTTTTCAGGTATATACATGCTTCTTTTCATTCAGTAAAATGAAAGCTGAATAACATGAACAAGTTGTATGACGAAGCAGCCGGGACTAACATGAACTACAATACAAATATTTTACATCTGAAGAAACTAGTGATCCAAATTAACTAAATCGGTGAAGAACATCATGACGGAATCAACAAGCTTCCATCAAAATACCCAAAAACCACTCAAATTTCCGCACAAAATCGAGCACTCAGATCCACGCACACGGAGAGCGGCGCCGAGAGCAAGCGGCCACCACGCCGGAGTTCGGAGCAGGGGCGGGTGCTGGGTCCTCAGTGGCGGAGGAGACGTCGGCACCGGCCGGACCTGGAGGGGCAGAAGCCCGGGTCGCGGCCGCGCTAGCCCGAGGCGCTAGGGGAGACGCCGTACTGACGGAGAAGCAGAAGATGGCGCCCTGGCTCTTCCCGGCGGTGGAGGAGACGTCGGCCCCGGCCGTACCTTGAGGGGGAAGACTCGGGCGCCACCGCACCGCAGAGCAAGGTCGCCACCCCGTCGACGTCCACTCGCTGGCCGAATCCGGAGACGGGGGCGGAGGCGAGTGCGCCGCCGCGCCGCAGCGCCGTCGGCGTGGAGAGAGGACGGGGGCGTAGGCGGTTGCGCCGCCAAGGCTGCGCCACGCCGTCGGCGTGGAGAGGACGGGGGCGGAGGCGGGTGCGCCGCCAAGGCCGCGCCGCGCCGTCGGCGTTCAGAGAAGACGGGGGTGGAGGCGGGTGTGGCGCCCCGGCTCTTCCCGACGCGACGAGGAGGCCGTCGGAGGCGGGGATGACGCGGTGAGGCAGAGGAGGAGCTCCCGAGGTGAGGCCGTCGTTTCGTTTGGATCCGGTGAAAAATTGAATTGGAGAGAGAAGATGCAAGGTTAAATAACCCTAAAATCATGCCATCACGTTAATGCCCATTTAAGAGGTTGCCTTTTAATTAATCACGTAGCTCTATGTTCCTGACTTGACCCACAGTACAACGGGTATACCCATTAATCCTCTAGCTAGATCGTACGGCTGATGATCATGGAGCCTAGGCTCCATGGAGCCTAAAGTAATATTCTATATATATATATATATATATATATATATATATATATATATAGGAATCTTTAGCGTCTTGGAAGCGGATCTACTAAATCTTTCGTAGCGTTCAATCAGATCTTTAACAAGTGATCGAGCAGATTGATCTTGTTAAATCTCATAGAAATGTAGCCAGTGACCAAGTTTCATATTTTTTTGAATTTATTTACTATTTGTTTCTATTTTCAAAAATCGGCCTTCCAATTTTGTGTAGTGGTCCAAAAAAGCTGATTTTTAAAATAGGAAATAAATAGTAAATAAATTCAAAAAATACTAAACTTGGTTGCTACAAATAGATTTAACAAAATCAAAGATCATTGTTAGGCATCTCGATTGAACGAAGATTTGAGAGATCTGTGCACGCTAGCATTCCTCTATAGATATATATGTATATGTATATGTATGTATATGTATATGTATGTCTATATATGTATATGTATGTCTATATGTGCGTGTGTATATATAAACACTAAAATACTCCCACGTTTATAGCCCGCCATGTGTCCTCCCCCACCTTCTCTACCTTTTCCACGCACATAGACTTCAGTAGACATATTATAGTAAATGTGTGTGCTGATTGTAGCAAAACTAGATAGAAAAATAGTAAAGACGGACCAAATCTGGTATCTGCAGCCCATGTGGTGGGGGATGACGCCAGCAATTTAATCTAGTTTTTCGCTATAGTTTTCAATTGAAAGATCCGATTGATAAACCGTTTCCACTTTTGTATTCGTTACATTTTTTCGAACAAAACTAGACCAGACTCACTTTTTAAAATTTCACTTTACTATAATCATGAACAAGCTTTACAACATTCTGTATATATTTTACTACTTCTCTGTGTACAGTGTTTCGCGTGTACAGTACTGTTTACGTAACACGTTATAGTAAAGTGTTTCACAAGTAATAATAAAGTACTGTTAGATTTATAGTAAATCAATGTTTTTACGAGCGAGACTAGTCTATATTTGTTCGAAAAAATGTCAAGATTTTAATAGTGAAAACGGATCGTCAATCCGAGATTTCTAAAAAAAGTTACGGCGAAAAAACGGAAGTAAATAAAGCTATCAAAGATAGTTGCATGGATGATGGGGAGGGACACTTATCATCATCTGAACATAGGAGTATCTTTGTTAAAATACTCCTAAGAGTATTTTAGTGCTACCCTACACACAGATAGACACACACACACATATATTTTAAAGCAACATACACATTTTGATGTCTTAGAATTTTTATGCACAAATTTTTATTTGATGACAATGCTATGAATGATTTTTATTTTTAATAAAACTTAGGATGTTACACCAGCCTTGGATATAATCAAACCAAAAGATCCTTAGTTTGCAACGATCCATTCCAGACATGAGGAATCTTGTTTTTCACCTCACTTTAATGATTGTATTGGAGTAATAGATGGTATGCATATTCCAATTGAGGTGCCTTCTTCTGAGAAGGTTGCACATGCCGGTCAGTACTGATATACTACTCAAAATGTGTTGGTTGTATGTGACTTCAACATGAGGTTCACCTTTGTTGTTGCTGGATGGACAGGATTTATGCATGACAAACAAGAGTTTTCAATGACGCATTAAAAAATTATGCGAATAAGTTTCCATTTACTCCTGAAGGTATAAAGATTACCTACAAAATATTTTCATTTTATCATTACTATCGTATTCCTTACATATGCTTTTAATGTTTAGGAAAGTACTATCTCGTTGGTTCAGGCTACCCTAACCGGAAGGGTTTTCTTTCTCCTTACAAGGGGCGGCATATCACCTAATTGAATTTCGTCAAGAACCAGGCCCTAGTGTTAAAAAAGAAGTGTTGAATCATTTACATTCATCTCTTCGGAATGTGATCGAGCGATCATTTGGTGTTCTTAAGATGAAGTGGACAATAGTATTGCACTTGCCAAGTTATTCACCGAGAAAGCAATAAAAAATTATCGTTGCATGTATGGCCCTGCACAACTTTATTTGTGACAGTGCTTTGAGAGATGATCTCTTTGAGAGATGCGACAGAGATGAAGACTACATGACGAGTGTTGTGCAAACATTGCCATCTGTAGCAGAAGCACTTGGACAAGAAAACGATGGGAATGCCTTCACGATAGTATTGCTGATGCGTCAATGGCCATGATAGGATAAAAAAGTAGTAGGTAGCTCATTTTATGTAAATCTTAATGTAAATGGTACATATGGGTAGCACATTGGCTTTATTGATGGAATCAACTATAAAAATGATAAGTATGTGTGCTGTTGTTCATTGATGCATGTCGGAGATGCATTATTTTAATTTTAAATGTCACATGCAAATCAAAACTAACATATATATAAACAAAAAAACAATTGAACATAGTATAATGGGTCAAGGGTATTGTAGACATTACACATCAACACAACTTAAAAGCTTGTAGCCAAAACATCCAGAAGCTTCTTGCCAAATAGGTCTAGCTTATGCAAATGTCGCTTCTGTAAAAGCTAGATTCTCAGGATCAAAAGCCAGAAGAATAGAGAAGCTGCAACTCAAACAAATAGGGTCGTACACCCGACCTAATCTCCCAAGCAGCCAAGCCCTATTCTTCATTTCTCCCGCATTCTCGATTTTTTTTTTGAAAAAGAGGCAGGAGAAATGCCGTCCTATTTCATTGAGATGAAGAAAATAAATAAAAAAGCTGATTCAAACATGGGGGTACAACCACAACACAATGCTGCAACTCTGGTTAAAGCCAGACAGCACACCGGCCACCGCCAAGATAGAACACCTACAGAGGGGAATGCAACGCAATCGCTGCCACCAAGGCCAAGGCCTAACAGAAGAGAGAGAGAGAGAGAGAGAGAGAGAGAGAGAGAGAGAGGTAGGAGGAGAAAACATCGGCCACAACCGGCCACACAGAACACCACCCAGCCAATGACCAACGGGTAACAAAGACGAACTAGAGAACGATCACCCTCAGTAAACAGCGAAGAGAGTCATCGCCGCCGTTAACCGCACAACAGGGCTTTCACCTAGCAAGGTAGCACATTGTATTGCTTCTAGAAGGGAACAGTACTGGAAGCGCAGCCACTACCCGCCCAAGAACTGGGCAGAGCTTTCGCCCGATATTCTCAACCCTGACACCGTACTAGGGGTAGCTACGGACGCGCTTGGATGATGAACGAGTCAAAGGGTGTAGGCAAAACACTCGCCGAAGGCCAAGGATAAGAAAGACGCCGCAACCGCCATCATACACCTCATAGGGATCCTGATCTGCCACAGTCGCTGACAGATTCTTCTCCTCCTCGACGAGGAAACGCTCCATCAGCCATCGTCGAGAGACCGAAACCCTGCCATCAACACTACTGACCCGCCACGTTGCCGACATTGCTAGCCCTATGACGTCACTACATGGCCCGTCGTCTTGGAATGTAACTGTCGCTGCCTGCACAGGGTTCTCCCCACTACGTTGTCGACTATCTTGCCTTCTTAGACAACGCCGCCACCGCAGCTCGCACGGAGATTTCATAGTCACCAGGGCGGCTGACAATGCCGCTCAGGACTCGCCGCCACCATCACGCTGTCTATCCACCATGTTGCCTCCAACACGTGGAGGGGGAGCTAGGGAGAGCACGGCCACACAACACCACTTCTCAAACCCTCAACTGCTCTGTCCAACTCCAACAACAAAGGGGTACGAATCCCCCTCCACCCATAAACCCTATAATTGATTTGCAATTTCATGCCATTTAGGTGTTAAATACTTTTGAAATGTCATATTGAGGCCCTCTTTTTTTTTTTTGTTTGATGTGATTTAATTAAACTAAAATTTGTTATTTTTGTACGTACCATTCAGTGTAACACTTTGTGATAGTTTTTCGAGACCGTGTGGTTTTCCTGTAGATCTAAAAAAAATCTTTTTTTTATTAAAGGCCCTGAGCTTTTTGGTTCAACCAAACCACAAATTAAAGAGGGCTTGAGTTTGATGTTAACAGGCTTAATTTGTTTGAGTGATTTCTCGTTGGTAGCTAGATCCTGGCCAAATGGTTGACAATGGGTAGCGGGCATTTGGTGGGCACAATTATGGTTATAATAAGTTGAATTTTCCTAACGAGTATGGGTCGGCGAATTTCCTACCCATGTGTAACCCTCTTAATTGTGATCCCTAGATAAGTCCATATAACACGTCCCCTACCATCGACTAATTGCAATTGTGGGAGCCTCATCCCGATGGTTTAAGACTGGTCATTCCAAAATCCTTTTTTAAAAAAAGTTGACACAAAATAACCAAAAAACTGGTTATGGTGCAATAAATAGTAACACATGCGATGCCTTCCACCTCAACGTTTTCGTGCTGTGCTTTGATGTCTTGTGGCTCCTATGTTTGTACGATTTGTCCTCATTTATTTATTGTTGTGTTTTCTTTTTCGACTTCTTCTGCAAATATGAACAAAAACAACATTAAAGATATACCATGGAGCTTAGTGAGATGAAACACGAGGAGATGCTCTAAGGTCACACCAATGGACTTACTATATATTTTGGTTACCCCTATCCTTTAAAGAGTGGAATTTGTGGATTTTTGTTAGGCGGAGGTGAATAGTGATACAGTGAATGTAGCGAGTGGTGGTTGACAAATAATAAGTGAATATTGAATATGGGAGTGTGATTTGAGTAAGTGAAAATTGAGATGTTTATGGGCTGTGGATAGCGATGGTGGGAAAATGAATATCCATATAAAGGGTGGCGAATTGCACGGTTGCACCGCCCCCGCGGCCAGTCACGCGTACCCATTCATACCGGGCAGGATGGCCCTGGCCGCCGCCCTTGCCCTTGCCCGAGCCGCCGCGCCTCTCCTCCTCCGCGTCCGCCTCGGGCCGTGCGTTGCGCCGGCGCTGCCTCGCCGCCGCGTCCTCTCCGTCGGCCCCACCGCCGACGAGACCGCTCGTCCCGCGCAGCTGCCGGCATCGAAGTTGGCCGACCCCTCAGGTGCGGATTCGGAGCCCCCGCTGCCCTGGAGGGCCGGGGAGGCAGAAATCCTCCGCGACATTGACCCCGTCGTACAGCTCATCAAAGATATTCTGCACTCAGACCGGTGAGCCCCGCAGTTCTTCTACCCCTTTAACGAATGGTACTTTTGGTTTAGTTCGGTTGGGTCAAAATTTGTTTTTTTAGTTTGGTTTCGATGGGTTAAAATTTGTCTTTTTATAAATTATTTGACGTCTTTGACTTTTAAGCACGCTTTTAATCATTCTTATTCAAAAATTTAGTAAAAAATGCAAAAAAGTAAGTCATGTTTAATAAAACAAATCACAACAAAATAAATAATATCTACGTAATTTTTTAAATAAGACGAATGGTTATGAAGGGAGTAATAATTTTTAGGAGCTTTATGAAGGATTTTACTTAAAAATCCTGAAAATATTTTTTACATAATTTTTAAATCTTTTTATACTGTGTTATTTTTTGGTTCTCAACATTTAGTCAAACCAAACCGAATGGATCAAAACTGTGAATCAAAGGGGGCCTAGTGATAAGCTGCCCGTTCCCCAGTTTTAATGAAATGCGGTATTCGAAATTATTCGTTGCAATTAGCAACGGGTGCGCGTATTAGCTGGTATTTGCTAGAACGTGTAGTATTTAATACCATCCAAACAGTTTAATTTAATTCAATTCAATTGGTACTTTGTTTCTACTATAATTTGGTTACTACATATCTGTGCAGTGTGCTCTAGATGTGCCATTTGACGAGCTGCCCTTGAGCAATAAAAGTAGCTTGCTGAGCTCGCCCGTCTTGTTCTATCATTTACAAACCAGATCAGTTTTTTTAGGCGCTAGGCCCTAGTGGGCAGCTTACTGGCATCTAGCCCCCCCAATCCCACCTGGTTACCGCATAGGCTAGGCAGCTGTGAACCAGATGAACCTCGCTACTAATAAATCCATACTTCAATGGTAAGAGGTATGAAATGTCGCCATCCAGGACTAAAAAATTGATGACAAACTTAGGTTGATGATGATGAGCTTTGTATTGGTAAATTTGAACCGTACTTGTAGCTGTAGTTCAGGTAGGCTGAGCGACATGCTCAAGTTTGCTGGTATCACTCGAGGGATAACAACCATTCCTGAGCATAACTGGTGAAGTTTACCTTACAGATTTTCGTGTAGGGATCATCTTGTATCCTTCGATGCTTGTGGTAAACTGAGCAATCTCAAATCTCAAACTGCACTTAGGTACACTATTGCTATGCATATGCTGACATATGCTGCCCATGTTTTACCACATGGACCCCCAATTTAAATATCTTCTACCCTAATATGCTCCTGATTGAGCACTTTCAGGTTGTGCCAACCCAGAAATAACAGCATTGAGTTCTCTATGTAAATCACAATAGTCCAGTAAAAGATAGTCCACACATCGGTAACAACTAGCAAACATAAATATTGTCATGTTCACACAATTTATTCATTATTTTATGCATGGGTCTTGCAGCCAAAGCTTAAATGCCCATAGACCAAACTGTAACCTGATTTGTTGCCATTCTGAACTGTTGCTGGTTTGGCTCCTTGTCTGTATCAGCCTGTTCTTGATCTAGCACACTACCTTAACATCTACAGCGTTGATAGTAACTACACATAATTGATGGCGGTAGTGACCTAGTTGTTAGAGTCCACACCCAAATTGAAGTCTTAATTTCCCGAGATATTTTTTGGAGCAAGGTTAAGTACTAGGTAGAAAATGGAACCTCACAAGCTATACCATAACAGAGTTAACATTCATAGCCATTTATGCACAAAGCAATATTTCATAACTTCAATGCCATAAATAAGTTCAAAATCTTAAATAACAATGATGTGAAAACCAAACTTGAAAACCAACTATTAAAAGCTTGTTGAGGCTCCATTCTAATGCTAACCATGGTTATAGTGTTTCGTCCATGTACAACCCCCTTGAGCGCGTGCGCAAACAGTGCAAAACCATCTAAATAATGGTTTTATGGGCAATACGGATTCAAAAGTTTAGTCTATGAGGTAAGCAGTTTGTATACTGAAAACCCGCTACGGCGACCAAAGGGGGGGGGGGGGGTGAATGGGAGCCTTGAAGATTTTTCATTGCAATGGTGCTCCTCAAAAACCGTGACAACTATGTATACCCCAAGAGTGCATGGATGAAACCCATGAAACTATCGGTCACAATTCTGGTTGTGAAGTGTCTAAAAAAAAGAATCAATTCAAATCTTGCTTTAACATAGAACATCAAGCTAAATGACTAAAGCCACTATCACAAAAAATGCAGATTCTTTAAAATTTGTTATCACTTGCCCATAAAAGTAAAAGTTGCATCCAATATTTTTGAGAATGTTTCTCCCTATTAACAATTGAGACGTGAAGCACTCTATTAAAAATCTCCTCTAAACTCCTTGCACAAAAATCAGGAAAAATCAAACACTACAATCTATCACAGAATTTTTCTCCCTGTTAACAATTGATACATATGGAAGTAACATAACTACTCCAAGTGGAAGCATTCCAAAATGATTTTTGTAGTTTTTTTTCTACAAATCAAACACTGACCGCTGCGTGAAGAACAAGTTATGGACAAATTTGAAACATCACGAAAAACTCGATCTCTAGTCAATCTTAGGGTGCCTAATCTACTAAAAACTTTGTTTACTCATCGCATCCCTTCTAACAATTGCATTAGGTCTCCTTGTATTGGTAGGGCTGACCCTAATGGATAGACTCCAATCTAGTCAAAATCAATCTAGTCTCTAATTGATTGGAAGCAAACAACATAAATTAGGAAATAACCTATGTAATCCTTAAATCAAGGAGCGACAAAACCCATACTACAGTACATTGTACTATTCGTTCGCTACAGTATCCACGCCCCATGGAGCCATATATGGGCCAGGTTGAGGCTGGTGACTTATGAAGTCAAATCACCCTATCATCTTACAAATTGCTCTATCTGTGTAAGTTCATGTGGATCGAGCAACTGTGACAATACCTCTTTCGTCGAGTTGGCTACCAAATGTTAATCTTGTCCATTTTTACAGCCTGCCAAAGTGCCGTTATTTTCACTTTAAATTATTACTAAATAATTCAAATATAGATTGTAAGTTGCTGTTCTATTTTTACTGGCGAATTGATTAATCATTTTACTTCCTGTCTTCTAACAAAGTTTTGTTCCACCAGATATGGAGATGGTGAATGTCTTAGCCTAAAGGATGAAAATATTGTTGTAGATAAGCTTCTTTCTTACCATCCACGTGCAGAAGATAAGATTGGTTGTGGACTCGACGCTATAATGGTGAGTCACTACCGTCACCTGGTCAAATTCTTCAGAATACTTGCAACAACTTGATGCCATATATAAAGGATATCTAGGGACCTTGATATTAATTGGTCAAAATTCTATTACTGCCTAATTGCACTTTCTTTTTTAACTTTTTACTTATAGTGCAACCACACTGGTTGAAGACCAATATCCAACAGCCTCAATTTTATCTATTTTACCAATTGGCTGTTAACAACATTAGATCAAAATACATACAAATAATACTTACGCTGCATGTACTAAGAATTGATAGTTAGGTCGTATACGAAGGTAAGGGAAAATGCAGAAAATAATATCGATGGCTGAAACTGTTAAAGGTGAGACTTTATTACCAAAGGTGCTCAATCCATATCAAAGACACCATGTGTGGTGAAAACTACATACTGTGTAACAAAACTCACTTAAAGGCATAAGTAAGCTTAATGTCCAGTGAAATATTTATTTTTAATGATAAACTATGCACTTTTGCAATGTTATTCAAATTGGAGAAGGGACTATTATTTCTCCAAACTTTTTCCTTGAACTATCAATAGTATTCAGTTATATGAAATAATTCAGTCCAGTGTTCCTACATTTATAACTTGCGCACCTTGTGGAAAATTATATAGCTACACCAATAGTATTAGGTACTTGCTATGATCTGAATCTAAATGATGAAGATAGTTGCGGGTGGGCAAGGCTTGAACAGCCAGCGGCGCAGAGGTGCCAGGCAGCTTTGGGCAGTATGCATACTGATGTGCTGACGTTGGAGCAGATCACTGGCAGTGAAACGAGAAGAAATAGATAAGGAGCTAATTGGTCAGGGGATTTATTGCTTGGTTCATAAACTAGGTGGCAAAAATTCTATATAGGACTAATCGAATTACAGATTTAATGAACATGACTTGGAACTTTCTTCTAGATGAAATGATGTGAACACTTCTAATTCTTATCCCTAATCAATCTTGCTTTAACGAATCTAACAATTCAGTTCTCGTCCTATATTCTCATGGCACTGTTGCTTGTCTAAAAATATATGAACACTGCTGCGCACCATCGTCCTGCCATGTGACAACCAGTCTCATGCTGGAGGCTTATGAGATACCTTAACCCACCTCCCCTTGTGTGGACATCCTTGAGATGAAACTGCGGATAAAGCTTCATGCATTTGAAAAGATCCTCTCATGTAGCACCACAAGCTATTATGTCTAAGAGTAGAGAGATGGGGGAACACCAATGAGATGGCCAAACCAGTAGTGTTGATGTGCATGGCATGGGGATAAGCCAAACATGACGCGGTAAGTATTAGACCAATCTTTAATTCGTTTGCTTTACTAATCTGATGACTGACTGCGACTAGCCCTATATATAGGGTGCCTCCTTACAACTTCACCGCCTTAGGAACTTCGGCCATCTATCTTGCGCTTGAGATGGCTACACTGAGCATGATGTGTGATCACCATTCGTTAACGGCTAGCCAGCAACCATGCAGCCATAGGGTGCCGCGTGTCGGGACGACATCATTTTTTTCCCTTCATGTCACGCACTCAACATCTTGTGCCTCATCGACCTCAAATGCTTGTGGATGATCGAAGCGGTGATGTTGGAGGAGATGCTTGTTGCAACTGGCGATGATGATGGTGTACGCTTCGATTTCTTCATTGCCCATTGCTTTCTCCAATTTCTTGGAAACTTTTCAAGCATCCTCTTTCATCCCTTCTCCCAAGATGGTACTCGCATTGCTGGTGTCATTGTGGAAAGTGGTGGCTGATGGCTTTGATATCAAATGTTATTGCTAGAGCAAAGAGAGATGGGGAGTGCCGACAAGATGGCCTCGCCGACTGCGTTGCCGTAAATGGCTCAAGGATAAGCTGTGCATGGCACAATTGGTACTAGACCAATCTTGAATTGTTTTGGTTTATTAATCAGATGACCGGCTAGTCCTATATACAGGGTTGCCTCTTGACAACTCAACCTAGAAATAGCAGATTAAACTAACCTCAAGTCATGAGATAATATATCTTCTCTTATTCTAACTACACCTAATCCTTGTTGTGGGTTAATGTTCATGTGCATGAACATTATTTTTTGTTCCCCTTGAGCCTATCCTATGCCTTCTAGGACCCATACGCACATAGCACATGCTGTCACTGGTCACAAGTATGCAATTCCCTGTGAGCAAGGTGCCCCCAAACAGGCATAGCTGGTGTTGGGATAACATGGTTGAACTAAAGGTAGAGAACACAGATCACTAGTTAGTGGAGTCTTGTGGTACCTTTTAAGAATGACCACATGAAACTCCAGCCACCTGATGGGAAATGGTCATATATATGTGACCACCAACGCATTGGACCACCTGAAATTGTCTATAATGCAATTGATTAAATTTGCCATGGCAACTAGAGGTAAGGAAGTAGTCCAATTTGTAATCAAATGGAGTCAATTGATCCTCTATTCTTTGGCTTTAGATTATTTATGGAGTATGGACTAAACCATATATAAAGAGTTTCCCCATATCACCAAGGGTCAAACGGAAACCTCTCCGTGATTTTTAATCTTAGGAGAAAGGCATACAGACCCTTTACCCTCCTTTCACCAGAGTTTCCTTGGAAACTTTAGAAATGGCTTGTCATAGAAGAACAAGAGATACAAAGTTTTACAATTATACCCCTGCCAAGACAACCATCAAAGTGTTTGTTTTGGACGATGGCCTGCAAAGCATTGTAGGTACATGCCAATACCTTTATTCGCTGCCTTGAACTAGCCATTTGATGGATGGTATGCAAAGCTCATGAGACAACAAACACACAATCTTTTAAAGCTCCTATCCTAAAGGGGTGTGAAAACTGAAGACAGCGTCATGATGGTTCACAATGGGCAAGGTGGTGCCATGTAAGTGGATCAAATTGTCAAAAAGGTTGTTCTTGCTTATGGGATGAACTGTGCATCGTTAGGGTGGCTTAGTGTACTGTAGACCAGAGTGGGCCCCTCTCACAGTATAATCTGCACTGTGTGCTACTTAGATCATTAGGTAGTAATTTGATTTAAATGAATGTGCATTGTTTTTCCACTGGCCCCTCCTAGAATTTGGGTCAATCTCAGCCTTTGCATACTTAAAATACTTGTCTGTCGTGATAACCATTTTTAATGTGTAGATCGTTTAAGAGCTCATGAAATTTGGCATGAGAGGTATTGCAATGGAACACTTTTGCACGTATGTCTTAAATATGCATTGTTAGTACTGAAATACATATCATTAGCACTGAAATACATATCATTAGCGATACATAAATCAGTAAATGGCACTGTGAAAGATTATGATACACTGTAAGGTAACCATGTTCCTGCTTTTTTATAATCTAACCTCCGAGTGATCTGGTGTAACCATGTTCCTACTTGAATTGCATCTAATAGGTTTTAACTTGGATTGCCTGTGAAGGTTGACAGGCACCCACAGTTCAGGATGTCTAGGTGCCTTTTCGTTGTTCGCACGGATGGTATCTGGATTGATTTCTCCTACCAGAAATGCCTACGTGCATACATCCGAGAAAAGTATCCATCACACGCTGAGAGATTTATAAGGGAACATTTCAAGCGAACCTGAAGGTAATAGAAATGAGGTCGTTATCCTTCACAGTTCTGTAATACAAAGGTAATAGAAATGAGGTCCCCCCATATCACTTGTATTTATTTGCTCTCATAGTGTATTTGTTTGTTGGGTTAATTAGATACATGTCATTATAAAGTTTGTAGTTCTCATGTATGCTATTACAAAATGTAAAGTGCGAAGAAATTTTATAGAATGGATGGAATCTTTTAGAGGACGTGGTGAATGATGTTATACACGATGGTGTGGGAGTACAAGGGGAACTACTGTGGATACTGTTAGATGAGTCCGCTTTCATCTGCTGATTGGCAAGATCAAAGGAAGGATAGCGAAATGGAAAGGTATCAATTTAACAAGAGGCGTCCGCCTTAGTCAAGTTTGTGCTCTCTGCCTTAACTTCCCACATCCTTCAGATTCACTCCCTGCCACGAAATATGATAAATAATTCAAACGCATTGATAAAATAAGGCGTTCGTGGCCTAGAAAAGCCATGAAGTTGCGCCTGCGAATGGAGATCAAAGTCTGTCGACTGCTGGATTTTAGCGGATTAGGAGTTTTGGACTTTGGAACTTGGAAGCCTTCGCGTGCTGTGCGTTGATTATGGCGCCAATGGTTGTAGCCGGAGCTAATTAGTTTTCCCCACATCCTTAGCTGAGAAAAGCTTCTTCAAAAGAATGTATGGGCAATCAGCATCCCAAGATGCTGATTGTATGGGAATTCAGCATCTCAAGATGGATTGCAAACATCAGGTACAGAATCACATCAAATTTTGGTCCTCTTTGATGCCTTTTTTTAGTTTTGTTTTTATCAGGTTTAAAATTTGGGATTGACTATATGTAAGTGGACTGAAAAATAACTGACTAATTTTGCTATCGAACAGTTTGTTTGATCCACGATGCTCGTTACGTTGGCGATTTTGTGTATTGATTTTTTAATGGATTGAACTCCCCTTGAAGCACTTGAAACCAATAACAACGCTTTGTGAGCAATACAACAAACACATTGTGGGCACAATAGAAACCGCCTCCAAACAATTAAGCTCTTAAATATACATGACCGAAAGGGTTACGAAAGATCACCAAAAAGCTAAAGATCGCAACGAGACTCGAGAACCAATCCAACACACAACTTTACCCCCTTGCGGACATTTCGTTGAACACTTGTGTCCAGAGGTTGAAACCAACCAAAATGGTGCCTCTAAGTGCACCGGATGGAGGGAAATGATTCTCAGGGATACCCCTATCCTAGAGCACAAGTTTGGAGGGAAGAACACACAAGAATTCGATCAAAACTATCTTCAAAATATCTCTTCAAAAAGCAACTCGCGAATAACAATGTAGGGAGAAAATCAACGCAAAGCACATATGGAGAAAGATGATTTCATTGCATGGAGAGTTGGAAATATTACAAGCCACAAACATCTATTCGCATGACACCCCCTTGTCTCTCTCCAAACTCACCCTCTAAAATTCTGAAATTTTTAGCCTAGTTGATGCCTCGAGGGACTCCCCTATCCCTCCTTTTATAGTCTCAAGGGTGAGACTTCCTAACCCCAAAGTTAATTTTCAGCCTTAATATGAGGACGAGTGGTTTATAATGCACACATTAGCTAACCTGCTGCTGCAAAGAAATATTCGTGCCATATTCTCCCACGCCTAGGCCTACGAGTCAATCCAACTTCGCTGCCAAGTAACCGACGCCCCAGCCTCCAGCTATCCCGAATCCTTGCCGTAGCGAAGCTTCTTGTCCACGCCATCTCAGCCACGTCCCACTGGCACTTGTATCATAGAGATTAGTCCAACCCAACTACTTACCTTCTTCTTCAAGGTTAGCTCCACAAAACATTATTAACATCAAAATTTGTGTGCAACAAGATCATCAAAATACGATTTGCCGCAAGAACAACCCTGACACGACTCCATCGGACACCATCCTATCTCCTGATAGGGGCAGGGGTCCTGATCTTTCGATGAGAGAAGGATAACTACGATCTGGTAGGAGTCGATATTGGTGGCCCGACTATAACATTCCAGGACGTTGCGCCTTAGCGACCGGTACACCAACTCCAGATGGTTATTGACCTCGCCGGAGCGCGATCAACCTGACCACGAAGGTCCTTGATCCTGCTAGCGATCGAAGAACTAGCAAGAACAAGATTAACAACCAACTCAATTGGCAAATATGAATTAAGATCATATTTAAATGTAACCCAAACGGTGGGGTTCTGTAACGATAAAACAGGCGGTCTAACCAACACGCGCAAATACCGGTATGTAGCAAAGGCTAAAACATAACTAAACAAAAACCCAAGTTACATATGAGGGGTGGCTATCTATTTATAGGCTATTTAGGTCGGCTTGCTACAGTTCTGCTACAGTAACCGACCTACTGAAGTGCTGCTACAGTGCGCGCCGTAGTTGCTATAGTACATGTGGTTAGATACATTGTATTTTTGCAATACAAGTAAACTAGTTGGAAAGACTCCGAAGGAATTCAGAGGTAAGGCTGGATCCGTGGGAAAGTAGACTCCGAGATGTTTTCAACGAGTACTCGTGGGCCTCCAGCAACTTCCAGAATAAAAAATTACGGCCTTTTAAAGTCAGCGTTGTCAGTGAGGCCGAACTGGACTCGAACTGGACCTTCTCCACCAAATCCGACTTGAACTTCATCTTTGTCCCATTGTTGGTCCACGAGGGTCCTTCTCCATGGTTTCTAAGTACAATTGAATTATCCAAAGTATTAAATAGCATCCCATTCAAATTATCACTTATGGGGACGCTTAGGAACACATTCACCTGGTGATTCAGTTGTCGTGCGCGAGCTCGAGTCATCGGCCCTTGGAATGCCATGGGATCTTGTTGATGAGTTGGTGCAGGCGTGGTTGCATCAAGAGAAGTGATGTACTCATCACATCATGTATGGGAGGCGGAGGCGGCCATGGTGGCGGCCTAGTTGCTAGAGGTGACGACGTTAAATTGATTGGCCAACTGTGTGATCGTCCTAGCCGATGTGTAGGTCGATGAAGCGATGATGATGAATTAGCCTTGGTCATATCTATGCCGAACATGGTCTCATCATCCCCACCAGATGTAGAACTGTCATTCTTAAAACCTGAGCTGACACAGACGTTGGGCTTTGTCCGATCACCCACTGGACTCCGTCTGCCAGAATCATTTATACCTTAATCGGAGCACGTTCGACGACCACCAGACACAGTCCGATGGAACCTTAACAGTCGGACCAACACCAACATAGTTTGGTCCGCTCCGGCCTCGATCAAATAACACTCCACTGGACCAAGTCCGGTCACCATCAGAAGCTATCTGATGGAACAACAGAAGGCTGGCAAACTAGAACCACTATGTCTGATCAAGGACCTTCGTGGTCAGGTTGATCGCGCTCCAGCGAGGTCAATAACCATCTGGAGTTGGTGTACCGGTCGCTAAGGCGCAACGTCCTGGACGGTTGTAGTTGGGTCGCCAATATCGACTCCTACCAGATCGTAGTTATCCTTCTCTCATCGAAAGATCGGGACCCCTGCCCCTATCAGGGGATAGGATGGTGTCCGATGGAGTCGTGTCAGGGTTGTTCTTATGGCAAATCACATTCTGATGATCTTGTTGCACACAAATTTTAATGTTAATGGTCTTTTGTGGAGCTAACCTTGAAGGAGAAGGTAAGTAGTTGGGTTGGACTAATCTCTATGATACAAGTGCCAGTGGGACGTGGCTGAGATGGCGTAGACAAGAAGCTTCGCTACGGCAAGGATTCGGGATAGATGGAGGCTGGGGCGTCGGTTACTTGGCAGCGAAGTTGGATTGACTCGTAGGCCTAGGCGTGGGAGGAATATGGCACTAATATTTCTTGGCGGCAGCAGGTTAGCTAGTGTGTGCATTATAAACCACTCGTCCTCATATTAAGGCTGGAAATTAACTTTGGGGTTAGGAAGTCTCACCCTTGAGACTATAAAAGGAGGGATAGGGGAGCCCCTCGAGGCATCAATTAGGCTAAAAATTTCAGAATTTTAGAGGGTGAGTTTGTAGAGAGAGAGAGGGATGGCATCCAAATAGATGTTTGTGGCTTGTAATCTTTCCAACTCTATGCAATGAAATCATCTTTCTCCATATGTGCTTTGCGTTGATTTTCTCCCGACATTGTTATTCGCGAGTTGCTTTTTGGAGAGATATTTTGAAGATAGTTTTGATCGATTTCTTGTGTGTTCTTCCCTCCAAACTTGTGCTCTAGGATAGGGGTATCCTTGAGAATCAGTTCCCTCCATCTGGTGCACTTAGAGGCACCATTTTGGTTGGTTTCAACCTTCGAACACAAGTGTTCAACGAAATGCCCGCAAGGGGGTAAAGTTGTGTGTTGGATTGGTTCTCGAGTCTCGTTGCGATCTTTAGCTTTTTGGTGATCTTTCGTAACCCTTTCGGTCATGTATATCCAAGAGCTTAATTGTTTCGAGGCGGTTTCTATTGTGCCCACAATGTGTTTGTTGTATTGCTCACAAAGCGTTGTTATTGGTTTCAAGTGCTTCAAGGGGAGTTTAATCCATTAAGAAATCAATACACAAAATCGCCGACATAACGAGCATCGTGGATCAAACAAACTGTTCGATAGCAAAATCAGTCAGTTATTTTTTAGTCCACTTACATATAGTCGATCTCAAATTTTAAACCTGATTAAAACTAAACTAAAAAAAAAGCATAAAAGAGGACCAAAATTTGATGTGATTCTGTACCTGATGTTTGCGATCCATCTTGAGATGCTAAATTCCCATACAATCAGCATCTTGAGATGCTGATTGCGCATACATTCTTTTGAAGAAGCTTTTCTCAGCTAGGGATGTGGGGAAAACTAATTAGTTCTGGCTACAACCATTGGCGCCATAATCAACGCACAGCGCGCGAAGGCTTCCAAGTTCCAAAGTCTAAAACTCCTAATCCGCTAAAATCCAGCGGTCGACAGACTTTGATCTCCATTCACAGGCGCAACTTCATGGCTTTTCCAGAGCCACGAACACCTTATTTTATCAATGCATTTGAATTCTTTATCATATTTCGTGGCAGGGAATGAATCTGAAGGATGTGGGAAGTTAAGGCAGAGAGCACAAACTTGACTAAGGCGGACGCTATCAACCGGAACCGACCGGTTCAGAAAGACCTAGCTGACCGTACCAGGTTCCATGTCAGGACTGTAACAGGTTCAGAAAGACCTAGCTGACCGTAAGCCCATACCAGATGGCAGCATGCAATTGCAAGGGTGTCCAGTCCGTAGTCCAGACCAGAGTTTTTTGCTCCCCATGGTGACATGGTGTGCTGAAAATGCAGAGCACATAGGGCTAGAAGTAGAACGCTGGATGACCTTCGCTGATGGTCAGGGTAGTAAGCTGATCCGAACCTTCGATTTCATCAAGGGACGAAAGGCCAATCCTGACAATTTGCACCGCAGAGCACAGTGGCAGTGGCGTTCCAGGGCTCTTCTCCTCCGTCGTCAAACGGAAAGCACAGTCCCCGTGAAGGAACCTAAGGCCGAGAGGGGGTGAATCGGACTATTTAAATTTTTGATTTTATTGTACTTAGTCACTTACGCAAGTTAAGGCACACAGCTAGTGGTGGATTTCTACACAAATCTAGTTAGCGGAAGCAATCGAAGCATAAGTGTAGGAGACACGAAGGCACTCACAGATAGTGGATATTAAGATGCGGTTAAGTAAATGAGACGGAGAGACGCAAACCGATCTTTTTGCCGTATTCGGTGCAAGCACCTACTCACGTTGAGGAAGCTTCCGGTCAAGAAAGCCGAGACTCTATCGTCCCTAACCCTCAATCCACTCGGTGGTAGCTCTTCACCAACACATGGTAGGCGAGCTTCAAACTTTCACACGAATCGGTAGCCTCCACACACGAAGGACCCCGAAACACCGACTTCACAAGCGAAGCCGCCTCGAGCACACCGAGGATTTAGCACATCTCCGACGCAATGGAGAAGAGCATCTTAGAAAGCAAGGTGGCCGCCGACACAATGGCGGGCTTTGCACACCCCGACGGACGGAGAGGAAGCACCGTGGGAAGCACGATGACCTTCACGGAGAAGGATTTGCTTGTGGCATGCTTGACGGAGTTTGGCGATGACGACGTCTCTCGGTGGCAAGAATCTCAAGAGCACAAAACCGAAGACATCACAACTCACTCAACCCTCATCCCACCATGGAGGATGCAAGACAACCATGGGAGAGGACACAAACCTTGGGGGTGACGAGGAGGAGATTAGGGGATGCTCTCTTCTTCTTCCTTACTCCTTCTCCCTCACCCTCTCTCACTCAATCTCTCAAGCACATGTAACCCTAGGTGGAGATGGGAACCATAGAAGGAGCTCTCTTGGTGGCTAGGGTTGAAAATGAGCCTCTCAATCCTCTCTCACGACCAGGAAATCCCTTATATACTCCTCACTTTGAAACTCTAGAAAACAGATCTCAGATCCAAACTCAAGCCCTAGGCCGAACAACCCCCAGACAACTCCCGGACAGTCCGGACGAAGGCAAACGCTCCCTGTAGAAAATACAATTCGAGACAGAAGGGACACAACAGGGTCCGGACAGTCCGGACGCCGAGGCCGGACAGTCCGGCCGAAGGCAGGTGCTTACTGGAAAATGAAATAGCAAGCTGGGGGAGAAAAACACTTGGGCCGGACAGTCCGGCCGAAGGCATCGTTTCAGCAGCGTCCCCAGGCCACCAGGCTGCTGAAAGCTTCCCGAATTTATATGATTTTTTCTGTTGCTCAAATAAAAAACTTGTCAACATGAAAAATATGTGCCTCAAAATTCTCTACAACTTTCATGTTTTGATATTGTTAATCCGAGCACACAAAGGCTCTAAAAAATGTGAAATATCACAGATCTACCACGGAGGCGAGCAGACCACTTGGGCGGACCGTGTCGCCCCATGGGACGGACTGTCGGGCCCAGATTCTGACTCGCCAGCAGCCCACAAAATCCTCTATTTCTGTGGCATTGCCCGAACTAATATATTTTTGAAGATTTAGAAATATTTGGCGCCAAACATAAGCTCAACGGGCGGGAAGGTTCGTAGGCTTAGGCGGGAAGTTTCGTGCCTACGAAGGATTTCGGTTTTTGGATGGCTTAGTTGCTACGAAACCTCAGACAAGTGGCTACCCTTTGGAATCCCCTGGACCTATCCCAAACTCTCTCAAATACGAATGAGGATAAGAGACCGGAGATGTGCTCTGTGGGACCTTGCAGCCAGAGATTCAACAATCGACAGGCATAATGGTCCTAGGCTACACACACGCAAGAAATCAAAGGAACTAGAAAACAAATATCCTTAATCTTGGCGTGATCCAGCTCTACAGCCCAGTTGCCATTAATTACCAAAACCAAATAAGCCCTTCGGGAGCTTGCTCTTACAATCTCCCCCCTTTTTGGTAATTGATGACAACACCTGCAAATCTTCCTGCATAGCCATCTCAACAAGCAAATATGTGTCTGATGCAGTGGATTAGTTCCAACCAGGCGCATATGAATATGAATGAAATAGCATGACTTCACTTGAGATAGCAACTAGGCATAAGAATTGAAGTGCAGGGCAATACGAACCTAAAACCTAGCTCCCCCTAGATCAATGCATAGCAAGCAAGCGAGATACCAAAATTGAGAGGGAACACATCAAGTGCATGAGCAATTCAATTCAAACCAAGCTCTCTCATTACACCCCTCGTAGGCACAATTCGTTCCCCAACCATCTCTCCCTTGGCAAAGATCAAGATTTGCAATTCTTTCTTCTCCTTGGCATCAATGAACAACAAAGGACATAGAGGCAAGTAAGATTTCATGAGCTCTAGGATTTATACAAAATCAGATGGCACAGATGATTCATTACATTTTATTTTCAAGCTACTCTAGGTCAACATGTCACATAGAGCAATATAAGCTGATTTGTCATGAAGTTCAAGTAATTAAGGACTTAGAGTATGATTTGGGCGAACCAAAATCATTAGTGCCTAAATGTGCTCAAGCCAACAATAGAAATCACATTGCATGCAATTGCTAAGGAAGCACATCTCAAGCTCAAGTTTTCTCAAATTTGCCATGTCTCAAACCTTTGGCGATGTTGCCCAGCATTACACTGAAGGATTCAACATCTTGGTTATCCAAAACTCCCCCCAAGTTCATGCCTAGTGCAATGGCAAGCCATCTCGTTGGAAAGACATTGGTGAGACATGTGTGACCCCTTTTTGGTTGACCTTATTGTACAGTTTGCATATATTTTTTTAAGTTGATGCCACGCCTAGAGCTTGATATACAAGATCATTCAATGAAGTTTGAGCAACACAGAGGCAATAAGAGCTTTGAGTTTTGCCTAGCACATGCTCCAAGCGACAGTTTACATAGTGAATTAGAATTAAGCATGTATTGGGCTAAGTGACAGTATTCCTGAGATCAAGCTATTCAAATCATATAATTTCACAAGAGTGCACAATTTGAACTAAGTATAACAACCAAAGTTCAGTCGACTGTCTCAAATGCTAAGTTTTGCCAGGTTCACACACATAGCCCACGACTACCTCAGATCACATTTGACCTATCTAGTATATTCAGCTCATTTCTTAATTTGCAAAATCGTACCTCATCCAGTGGCTTGGTGAAGATATCAACAAGCTGATCCTCCTCCGCACAGATCCAATCACGACGTCGCCCATCATCACATGATCCCTAAGGAAGTGATGTCGGACGTCCATGTGTTTGGTGCGCGAATGTTGGACCGGATTACTGGCTATCTTAACAACACTCTCATTATCACACAGAAGAGGTACATGGTCAAGTTTTACGCCAACGTCATACAAGGATTATGTCAAGAATAAGATTTGAGCACAGCTACTCTCTGTCGCTATGTACTCAGCCTCAGCAGTAGATAGCGCTACGGAGTTTTGTTTCTTTGAAGCACACGACACAAGACATTGTTGACGGTCAATTTCGATAACAAGTAACATGATTTCGACCGTCAACATTTGGTGAAATGAATGGAACCCGAACTAAAATTGTGCAAATTTACAGAGTTTCACGAGTTTTGGTAAGATTTTGCATCGAGGACCCATCGAAGCGAAATTGGCCCGAGCCGGCAAAAAAGTCGATCGGCCGACCCACCCTAGGCCGGCCGACCCAGCTCCTTCAACCGATTAGGCGAGGTTGCATCGGGACTTCTACAAGAGATCCTAGAGTACATCAAGCCGTTGATTTGATCGGTTTCATCGAGAAGAGGAGTAATCCTCAAGTTATGCATAGGATTCTAAAGGAACCCGATGCTACCGGTCTCCAACTGCCAAACCGACCTAGGGATAAGATCTAAACCGCACAAGGAGCATCCTAACCAAATTGGAGGGCCGGGATCGACAAGGGCAGGCCGACCGACCCCCCCAGGCCAGCCGACCCACCTCTTGGAACCTTTGGATTCCCCTTTCGGCAAGGAGCTAGTGACACCTGTCCTTGGTCGTGTCAACACCCCATTGGTCACGGTGGCCTATAAAAGAAGGTGATCTCCTTCATTTGAGACGAACAACAATGAGCAACTCAAGTGAGTGAAGTAGAGTTGTGCTACTCTCAAGTAGAGTAGGAGAGAGGAGAGTGAGTGTAGGGGAGGAGCTGGAGTGTCGGTATCCCTCACTAGAGCTCCGGAGCTTGACTCGGATGCGGGTTCTGCTTCCGTTTTCTATCGGTAACATTCAGTCTTGCCTTATTGAATTATCAAGTTCAGTCTATTTATTTTGTCTCTGTTGGTATTAGGCATGAACTATTCTTGAGTGCTAAGATCTTTGTCCTTAATTGTCCACCTAGAGATTAGTATAGGAGGTAGTAAGGGTGCGTATTGAAGTGACGTCCTTGGTACGTATTACTACTAGGAACAGACGTGGTGTTTGGACTAGTTAGTAGCCGGTAGGCACCTGTTTCAACGGATGTGTGGTAGGTAATAGGTAGTGACAGCCCTATTATCCGGCTTAGACTTTGTGAAATCCGCCCCGTTAGTTGCGGACCAGTTGAGCGAAATCAGGACGATCATAACCATTCGGAATTCCAATTCAGGATAGCGGGTGGTAGTGAGTGCCCGAGCTCCGATTGAGGGCCACAAATTAAATAAGATTAGAACTTTAACTTTTCTGACTGGTGTCCGAAGAGCCTCTTGATCCGAAATACATTTATCCCATTGTTGATTCTGCATTACCATAATCATATCCATCCGGGTGAATAAGTTTAGAAAATAGAAACTTGTCGTTCCTCGTGGGAAGTCGATACCTTAGGAATACTCCTGGGTGAAAGCTACTGCGATATCCGTGCGCTTGCGGATTAAAAGTCTAATAGGCATAAGAATCGCCAACAAGCTTTCTGGCACCGTTGCCGGAGAACGGTAGCTTTTCTATTTTTGAACCTCATCCACCTGCGTACCTCCATATGGATGGCATGTCAATCTATAAGCCTTCGGCTCTCAAGTCCAAGTACCTAGAGCCTCCACCATCATCCCATCCCATCCACACACCAAGCTTTGAGTTCCGGCCAGGACTCATAGCTATGGTCCGGGAGAAACCCTTTTTCGGAGCCGAAGGAGAAAACCCTTATAGTCATCTCCATGAATTTGAGCTATTGTGCTCCAGTCGTGAAATTCGAGGAATGACTCAACAAACGCTGAGATGGAAATTGTTCCCATTCTCTCTCACGGGATCAGCGAAGTTGTGGTTTAAAATGACCGTACGAACATTCAATGGTAGTTGGGAGATTCTGCAAGAAAAGTTTTGCCTCATGTATTTTCCTCTCACAAAAGTTGTAGGATTACGGAAGGAAGTTCTTACCTTCCGTTAAAATGAGAGTGAAAATATAGGAGCAGCTTGGGTAAGATTTACCTAGTTGATCAAATCAGGTCCTGACTTGTGTATACCTGAGCCTATGCTTATGCAACACTTTGTCGATGGATTAACCATGGAGAGTGTCAAACTTTTGAACGTAGCTTCCGGAGGATTTTTTGTCCACAAGACCGTCGAACAAGGGAAGGAAATCCTAAGCAGATTGCAAGGAAATACTCAAAAAATATCGACGCTTTTGATGAGCTAACTGACCTAGAATTCAAACCTGAGAACAACCCTATACCTGTAGAGCAACCTACTGGATCAGACCTTTTGGCCCAAACCGAATCCTTTCAAATCACAGAAACTCCCACAGCCATGCTTCCCGGTGATGAAGACTCTGAATCTGAGGATGCATTCATCCCGATTTTAGCCTCTCATGCTTTTGATCAGGAATACCATGACTTTGGAAATGCTACCGCGCTACCAATAGTCGCCAGGCAGCCTCAAGAACTCGAGCCACAAGCCATGGATAGAGGAGAAATCTTAGCACGAAAAGAGAATCTTTTGAGTCTCACTGCCATTTTGAGTAGGGAAATGACGAATGCAGTAGAAAATTCTAGGGAGATAATCACGCTATCCCCTCTTAAAAAATTCTTCTCTGTGCAAACCCAAGGTTGGGATTTTAGCAAAGTTCCCTATGACCCTGGTCTTGGGATAAATTGTATCTCAAGAGCGTTAGCATCCGTGACCCCATCGGATCACACCCCATTCCCCTCTCAAAAGAAAGTTAGATGGCAACCTGGCCAAAATTTTCAATATGAGGGGATCCTCAGAAATGTCGAGGTGACCTTGAATGACCATTGTGTCACTTTGGACTTTCATGTCTTCAATGTCCCCGACCCATTCCACACTCGTCTCCTGATCGGGCAACCCGTAAGGGAATTGGTCCGAAATATGGAAATAGGAGAATTTGTTGGCTTGACAGTCGACAAACAAAACATTTCAGTGAGCTTTGCGCATTCCATTAATTTTCCAATGGAAGTCGAGCCACTCCCTGACCCGCTGGAGGAGGTAAGAACTGCCTCTCTTCTCAAGGTAATCAAACCTCCTGGCTTGGAAGATGATGTTCCACACTTTGTTTCCGAGGATAAACCAAATGGTTTTGACAAGTTCGATGAGGAAGAAGAACTTCCACCCTCGTCTGTTGAGCTAAAACCCCTTCCTCCTGGTCTCAAGCACATCTTCCTTCACAACAATTGTAACAAGCCGGCCATCATCAGCGATTCGCTGAATGAAGATGAGACCCGCCGCCTTGTTGCCACGCTCGAAGCTTATAGCTCGGTCTTTGGCTACTCGCTAAAAGACCTCAAAGGGATTAGCCCGAGTTTTTGTACTCATCGTATTCCAATGGAAACTGACCATAAGCCCACGCGGGAACACCAGCGAAGGCTTAATAATGCGATGAGAGAAGTGGTCAAGAAAGAAGTTTTGAAACTCTTTCAGGCCGGGATCATTTACCCGATATCTGACAGTGAGTGGGTGAGCCCAGTCCAAGTAGTTCCGAAGAAAGGAGGCATGACGGTAGTACAGAATGAAAGGAATAAACTTATTCCTCAACGCCGCCATCCTTTGGTTGGCGAATGTCGCGAGACTATCGTAAGCTTAATCAAGCCACTAGGAAAGATCATTTCCCCGCCTTTCATCGATGAGATGCTTGAGCGATTGGCAAATCACTCATTCTTACATTATCTCGATGGTTACTCTGGTTATCATCAAATTCCCATCCACCACGATGACCAAAGTAAGACCACATTCACTTGTCCGTATGGCACTTTCGCCTACCGACGCATGTCATTTGGGCTTTGCAATGCCCCCGCATCTTTCCAAAGGTGTATGATGGCAATCTTTTCTGACATGATCGAAAAGATCATGGAAGTCTTCATGGACGACTTTTCTGTCTATGGGGCCTCTTTTGATGATTGCTTGGCAAATCTAGAGAAGGTCCTTAAGAGGTACCAAGAAGTGGATTTAGTCCTGAATTGGGAGAAATGCCACTTTATGGTAAGAGATGGAATCGTCTTAGGCCATCTAGTGTCAAATCGAGGCATAGAAGTGGATAGAGCTAAGGTTGAAGTGATAGAGCGGTTGCCGCCACCAATAAATGTCAAAGGAGTCCGTAGCTTTTTGGGACACGCTGGATTTTACAGATGATTTATAAAGGATTTTTCGCAAATCGCTAGGCCTTTGACTAATCTGCTGGCAAAAGAAGCCAAGTTCGTCTTTGATGAAGGCTGTCTTGTAGCCTTCAGAACCCTTAAGCAAGCTCTAATTTCTGCGCCTATAATTCAACCACCTGATTGGAACTTGCGCTTTGAAATCATGTGCGACGCTAGTGATTTTGCCGTTGGGGCAGTGTTAGGCCAATGTAAGGATAGAAAGCATCATGCCATTGCATATGCGAGTAAAACCTTGATAGGCCCGCAACTCAATTATGCCACCACAGAGAAGGAACTTGTCGGGGATTAGATCACGGCCCATAGCCATGGCCCACTCCCTGACGGCCCAATCGAACAGCCTACCAGGGCCCAGCTCCTTGGGAGGTTCTATCAGGCCCATGTGCATCTGTAGAAACGGTTTCATGGTGGCACGGTGCGTAATGGCCTAGGATTCTGTTTGAGTCCGACTCGAGCGAGTTACGCGACTACGTGAAGACCCGGACGTTGGTTTCCCGGATTGGATTAGGAGTCGTGATCCCCAAGATTAGGAGGTTACCTTATCTACCGTAGGTCATATTTGGCATGTATGAGTTCGTTACGATCTTGTAGTTAGCCCGGCCCGATATTCCTCGGTAGGTCGGTTTGCTCCGCACTATATAAACAGGGCCCCTACGGCGTTTAGAGGGATCCCTGGCATTGAGTTTTACATCCTAGCATCTAGCTTAGACCTTAGCAGATAGATTTTCGCATACTACTCGTCGAGACCTGCTGATCTCGTCGAGTTCCACCTATAATTCTCTTTGATATAAAGAAAATTTGGGCGTGAGGGCTATTATCTCTCGAGAGGCTGAACCAGGATAAAACCCCATCTCTGTTCGTTCTTTGTTCGTGGTTGTTGGCGTGTCTCCTATCTCCTCTTTGAAGAACCTTGGTTGACTTGAGATCATTATCTCAACCGGCGACAGTGGCGCCGACCGTGGGGACACCAGATCGAGCATGTCGAACTCCGTCGGCGATCTGAGAGATACTTCACGAGGGCTACGACTCGGAAGGATGGATGTCTCATCCCTGTCGATTCGGATCGATCTGTTCGGTCTCGAGCGCTTTCGCATCCGGCGGATGTCTCGCTTACATGGCGAGATAGCCTCGGATCGCACTCCGTCATCGGCAGCGACTCTGAAGCGATGATCTTTCTGACGGTTTAGATTTGTCGATTCCAAGGCTATGTCGGTGGAGATTCCACAATGGAACACAGCGATGACACCGTCTAGCATACCTTCGCATGGCCCCCGGCATTAACATGGCGATGTAGGAACCTCGAGGATCCCTGACGGCCGTGGCGGCTGGCGGTCGGGCGGATTAACTCGCTCGGCATCAAGGCGAGGTCTGCAGTCGCTTTCGCGAGCAAGGCGTCGTCGCCGCAGCCTCGGCGATTCCATCAATCGAGACCTTAGCGCGGTTTCGCGACGGTTATAGCGGCAGCGTCGCGACCCACCTCGCGTGCGGCGCTAAGTCTCCGGTGAGCTTCCTGTTGGGTCAATTCCGCGTGGCCGGACTCGATCGGGTAGAACGCGGATGGTTCGAGGATCCGGGACCCATAGATCAAAGTCGGGAGCGGCTCGAAGCTATAGCAGCGGTCCTTAGATCCACCAATCAAGCTGATCTCGCCCGCATGGGCGTCTTTGTGCGTCTAACCTAGAGCGGCCGGTGAAGGCCTAAAGTCTCTAGGAGAAGTCAACAACTCCTCCGCGGCCTTGACCAAACTGCCGGAATGATTGGACAGCTCGATCGATCGCGTGACCCCGTCACCATCGAAGGATCCTTGTCCATGAGCAGGCTACCCGTGGTCGCCGTCGCTTCGCCAAGTCCCGTAGTCATCGCGACCCACAGGGGCAGCGCGCCGCGATGATCGCAGACGGTCCCCTCGTGAGGGCGCGTCGTCGCCACCACGAGGAAGGGCGTGGTGGATTGTCCGGAGAGAGTTTCTCCAGGCCGAGTCATCCCGTTCAGCAGGAGTTCCTCCGCGCAACAAGACCAACGTCTTCTCAAGACTAGGTTCTGACGGGGAAGGTGGTCGGTCATATGCTCTGGGCTGCAGGGCTTTCTCGGCGAGCTTCGATCGTCGGTGGCCCTCAAAGTTCAAGCCGGTCACATGGAGAGGTACAATGGGACTCGGAACCGGAGGAATTCCTTTCCATACGCTTCGGCCATCATGGCGGCGGGGTGACGAGCTTCGTTATGGCTAATTACCTCCGTGTCCTTGAGGTCTTTGCTTTCGGACGTGGGCATTCAATCGGCAGGAGGGTTCCATCAGCTCATGGAACCCAGCTTTGTGGCGCTCGATCGCTAATTTCGAGAGCATTACGCACGTCAGGTAAGGAGGATGATCTGCACGGATGATCCGGATGAGCAGGGAGACCCTCGCAACCGTGAAGCGTTTCATTAAGATCCATAACACGATCCCGAACATCTCGGATGAAAGCGTTGTCGCGCCTTCAAAAGCGGAGTCGCGACGAAGCGGCTCACCAGGATCTCGAGATCAGCGAGACTGGACCGCCAACGACCTGTTCAAGGCGGTGACCGCTATGCCAACGCGCGCAGAGCGCGTTCGAGACAAAAAGGCGTTCGACAAGGCGGTGCCCTTGACTGGTGTGGATGAGAAGAAGAAGAGGCGACAATGTTCTGGTGACAGAAGTCCCGAAGAAGAAGAACAAAGGTGATCACGAACAATACCGTCGCGGTATGGATCGCGCACCTCCTCCCAGGATGGGCGAAGAAGCCCAACAATAATTACAAGGGCAAAAAGCACGCTTTCGGGGAGGCGGACAAGGCAAGAAAGGTCCGGCGACCGATTTTGCAAGTTCCACCAGCACTACGGGCATGATATACGCCACTGTAGAACTTGGGCTGCAAAGCTCGAAGATTTCTACAGCGGCAAGGGCCCAATGCCCACCCTGCCCGAACAAGGTGATGCCGGTAAGGCCAAGCGCCAAACCGACGATGGTGATCGGGAAGATGATGATGAATATCAAGAGCCGTGAACCATATCGCCGTCATTTTGGTGGCTCCTCGGCTTACACCTCTCGGCGCAGACCTCAAGGAAGCTGCTCGGGAGGTCCCTAGCGTCGAAAAGGCAAAACCTCGGCTGAATCGATGAAGTGGGTGAGGTCCCCATCTTCTTCTCTCGGGAGGATTGCCCCCTTTGGGATGACCAAGCCTCGGCGGCTCCCATCGGTGGTCGCCCGACCATCGACAGCGAAGTTGGCCGTGTCTTAGTGGACGGCGGGGCGCTTTGGACTTGCTTTACGCTAAAGTCTTGGGCGAGATGCAAATTCCTCGTTCCAAGTGAAGGAAATCATAATGCCCTTCTACGGAATTGTTAGGAGAAGGCATCAAGCCGTTAGGCGAGTTGTCACACTGTCACCTTTGGCAACCCAAGCAACTTCGGACGAGTTGATCACTTTCGGCGTGGTCGACTTCCCATCGGCGTAAGCGATCTTAAGCGAGCCATCTCTCGGTAAGTTTATGGGCGTGTCCCACCACGCTTACCATTGCGTGAAGATACGGGTCCTAACGGTGTGATCACGGTCAAGGGCAACTACAAAGCTGCTGCGGATTGCGACGAGCGATCCCTGCATACTGTCGACCAACTTCGCCATGATCTGAAATTCCGAGACCAAGTCCAGACGCCCTAAGGTCTCCCTTCACCGGGGAGAAACCAAGGAAGTTCACTGTAAACGATGATACTTCCAAGGCAGTTCACTTGGGGCCAATCTGGACCCCAAATAGAAAGCGAGCTCATTGCCTTCCTCGAGCTAATGCGAGATGTATTCGCTTTGGGAGCCATCGACATGCCCGAGTCCCAAGGAGGTGTCGAGCACAAAGCCGGCTGTCCGGCGGACAAAAGCCTGTTCGCCGGAAGCTTCGTCGCTTTTGAATTCAAGCGAGGATCATCAAAGATCGACAGCAAAGCTTTCATTCTTTGGGTTCATCCGCGAGGTTGATCACACCAGTGGTTAGCCAACCTGTCATTGTAAAGAAGAAAGCGGCAAGTGGAGGATGTGTGCCGATCACACAGATCTGAGCATTTGCTTGTCCTAAGGACAATTTCAGCGCCTCGTATTGACCGGTGAGTCGATCATTGCGGACGCCCAACTCGAGTTTTTAGATGCTTACTCGGTTACCACCAAATAAGCATCTCCCGAGGATGAAGAAGAAGCGCCTTCATCACCCCTTTCGGCACTACGCTATATGACCATGTCTTTCGGTCTGCGCATAATCTTTGGTGCCACGTTCGGTAGCTTAATGGAAAGACCTTCCCGAGCTGTGTGGAAAAAACACGGAGGTCTATGTCGGCGACATAGTTGTAAAAACAAGTATGCTCCAGATCATGTAAAAGACACAGCGAGACTTTTCATAATCTCATCGGGCATCGAATAAAATTAAATCGAGAGAAGTGTACCTTTGGTGTTCGATCGGAATGTTGCTCGGTTATGTCATTGGCTCGCAAGGTATTTACGCCAACCCTGAAAAAATCGAGGCCATTGAAAATATCGGGCTCCAACTACCATAAAGGAAATCTGAGCCTCTTTGGCGGATAATTTGCTCTAAGCGAGTTTATTTCCGTCAAAGCGAGCGCGGCTGCCCTTCTTTAAGGCCTGCGCAAGCACAATGGTTTGAGTGGGCGGAAGAAGCGATAGATCCTTCCGGGATCTGGCGATACTGTCAATCCTCCGTCTTGACTACCCGCGGCATGGCGGCGGCTCCTCTGTACCTAGGTTGCCGCCACAAGCGGTGGCCTTGATCTTGGCGGTCGAAAGGGAAGGCATCTGGCGACCAATCTATTACGTGGCGAGTACTTCACGGATCAAAGGCGTTACCACGAGGTCGAAGCTCCTCTATGCCTTGCTCATGTCCTCCGGAAGCTTCGCCACTACTTCGAGCGCATCAAATCTTGGTCCCGACCACGTTCCCTCGGGAGAAATCCTACGGAACAAGGAATCTAGCGGACGTATAGCTAAGTGGGCAATGGAACTAGCGGAGTTTGATCATTATTATTTGTCGCCCGAGCTCGCTATTAAGTCACGAGGTCCTAGCTGACTTTGTCATTGAATGGACTTGCCGCCCAAATCGAGGAGCTCCGAGCAACCCGATGAACCCTCTTGGACCATGTTTTCGATGGCTCGCGCCTTTGGAAACTTCGGGGCTGGTTTTGTTCTCATCTCCTCAAGGAGAGCAACTCCGATATTCTATCCAACTACACTTTGCGGCGACTAACAACGCTGCAGATCGAGCCCTCCTCGCGGGACTAAGGCGTGCAAGTCGCTTGGTGTCCAGCGGCTAGCGTGAAGGAGATTCACGGTGGTCATCAATCGGGTTAACAAGGAGTATCGGTCTTTGCGATAACTCAATGGCGCGATACGGTTGAAGTGAGGAAGTTGGGCGGCATTTTCGATTCTTGAAGTGCTCTTCGTGCCAAGGAAGGACAACTTCTGGCCGACCAGCTATCAAGTTTGGATCCTCACGCGAACTGCTCCGGCAGGGTGCTCGTCGAGCACCTTTACAAGCCCTCAATCCGTCCCGGACGAGCGGCGAAGGCGGTGGTCTTTGTCTCCGTTATCGGCAGTGCGCGGATGGTCAACGCCATTTGTCCGGTACCTTGCGGATGGGACCACGCCCGATGATGGCCGAAGCGGCGTTCCCGGCTTACAAGGCGTCTGCTCCATACAAGCTTGTGGGCGGCATCCTTTACCGTCAAGGTGCTCGGGAGTTCTCTCCAAGTGCATCTCATAGCGAGAGGTGTGTTCCTTCTTAGGGACATACGAGGGTGCTGTGGCAACCACGCCTCCTTGAACTACGGTCGACAAAGCGTTTCGCATGGGCTATTATTGGCCCATGCGTTACAAGATGCCGGGACATCGTGACTAAGTGCAAGGCACGCCAATTTCACGCCGGAAGGCACACAAGCCCCCCAAGAGCTCCAAACAATCCCCCATCCTGGCCCTTTTCCACATGGGGTGCGGATCGCTCGACCCATTCCTAAGGGTACAAGGGCTATACACACCTGCTCGTCGCCATAGACACTTTTACAAAGTGGATTGGCGAGCACGTGTAAATCTCTTCACGCCAAAGCGGTTGTTCGCTTTTCAAAAGCAAGCGTGGTCACGCGCTTTGGGATTCCCCATAAGCGATCACGGATAACGGTACCCGATTCGGCGAGCTCTTCGAGAATCTGCGAGCAATTTGGGTACCAATGTCTGTTCGCCTCGTGGCACATCCACGAGCAATGGAAGCGATCGGCGAGCTAGCGGACGAGATAGTCCGAGGTATTAAGCGGCGGTATTTGCTGCTCTCGGCGAAAGCACTGCAAGGCACTGGGTTGACGAAGTTCCTTCCGTCCTCGGTAGTTCGCTTTTCTGACGGTAGGCGGCGGGAAACTCCTTTCCAAGCGGTCTATGGTGCGAAGCCATCTTGCCCGCGAAATCATACTCGGTTCGCCTCGCACGAGCTCGGTCAACAATTGACGGCGAGCAAGAGCGCCTCCTCGATCTCGATCTCCTCGAAGGCACACGCGACCGGGCACAAGTCGAATGGCGCTACCGGCAAGATCTTCGCCGCACGCTGCCAAGTCGAGTTCGACCAAGGGCTTTGAAGGCGGGCGACCTCGTTTGCGCCGTGTCTAGAACTTGTCCAATGCCAACAAGTTAACTCCTCGTTGGGAGGGCCCATTCTGATCGTTTCTTGGCTCGCCGGGGCTATTCGCTGGCTATGGAGGACGGAGAGAGGCGACCGACACTTGGAACATCGACCCGACCGTAAGTTCTTTGTGTAGGTCTTTTACATTTTCTTAGCCTGCGCTTTTGTAAACTTGCGCCTTAGTTAGTCCAAGTCTCTCGGGCACCATGTAAAGTCAATCCAACAATTAAGTGAATTCTCATGACCTCTGCGCCTTTTCACTTCTTGTCTTTTGAAGACTACCTCTTTCTCTCTGGTAACACTTGATGGCTGCCCGGCCTTGCGAACTCTTGGCTCGCATAATCTTAAGGATTGTTCCCTATCCGTATCTGGTTTCAATAAGTTCCTAAACTCGGGGTTGCGTAACATGGCCTTTCCACCTTGCGGCTAAGTCTGCTCTCGTAAGCCCTCCGGCGGAGAGGCACTTCTTGCGGGCGCGACCACTTGGTAAAGCTCTGCTCGTAAGCCCCCGCGCAGAGGCACTTTCCTTGTTCGGTTACTCTGGGCGCCTAACTTACGTCAACGAAAGCGGACTACGGGCGAATCGAGCAAAATGCGGGTGTCGCTCTTTCTCCCTGCGTGCTCGAGTTATAGCTTAGGTTCTCGAGCATCGTCCGCATCAGGGGCTAGGGTGTCGCTCTTTCTCTTGTGCACTGTTCGGGTTATAAACTCGAGTTTAAGCGAGATGCTGGCGGGGCTAGGAGTTAGGCGAGCGCTCTACCGGTTTTCTTAAACTTCCTAGCGCTGTTCGCTTTTCTCTTAGTTTACATTCGTTCTTGTCTTTTCTTTGCTCTTTTTGCGAGGAATAAAGGTAAATACTTTATTACATTACTCAAAAGTTTGGTACAAGGCCCTTTAAGATTCTGACGCGGTGCTACTTAGGAGCAAGCTGCTCCTTGACTCCTCAACTTCTAACTTGAGGCGCACGACTTATACTGAGCCTTGATTCCTTCCGGGCTTCGGCTCGGGCGTTCGATCTCCTCCTTGCTCGCTTGGCTTGCTTGCAGCCTCTGCCGGATGGCCTCGACCTCCTCGGTCTTGGCACTTGGTGATCGTTGAGCCTCGCTCTGGTGACTCGGCTTTCGGCCGTCTTGAGCTGCTCGTCCAGGTCCTTGACCCTTTTCTGCGGTGATCGCCCTCGCGTCATCGCGCATCTCCTCGATCTCTTCTGTGAAGCCCACGAGGTCGAGATCTTTGCACAGAGACCCGCGAAGTCATTCTTCCTTGGCGAGTGGGCCTTAAGCCTCTTGGCTTCCGCCATGGCTGGTCCCGCCGTTGGGAAGCGTCGGCAAGCTGCTCTTGAGCCACTTGGCGGGCGGCTTCTCCTCCATGGTGCTCGCCTTAATGGCTTCTTGCAAGCTCCTCGGCCTCTCCTAGGAGAGACTCGCGAGAACGCCTCTCTTGACCAATTGGGCTTTGAGCTTCTTTACCTTCGCCTTGGTTCGGCCGACTTTGGGCTGGTGCAGAGGGCCCCGCGGACTCCTCGTCTGAGGTGCTCCGGGCGGCGCCAAGATCTGGCGCTCCGCTCGATGGTGACGCCGTCCTCGAGCTCCTCCATGGTGTCCCGAAGACACGAGAGGGAAGAACAAGTTAACTACTGCGATGGCGTAGCTAAGTGAGCAAGATTTGGTCTTGGTGCCTACCTTCCCAAGTCGTTGCTTGATCCATGGCAGCGGTCCTCGAGCCATGCGCCACGAAGCCCGCTTCGTGTGGGATGAGGCGGTAGCGTTCTTGCCGTCGCCGCCTTGTTCGCTCCTTCTTCTTGCGGGGCGCATCCGCTCGGACAGATGTCGTTCCTGATTCGGCGAACGGAGTTGCTCGGCCTTGTCGGGTTTGTTCGGTCTCGAACAAGTCTTGTTCGGTTGAACCATAACCTGTTCGGTCGCTTGTTACATGCCTTTGTAGCGAGGGAAAAATACCCTCTTCGTGACTTTGAGTCTCAAGGGATGACCCGCTCTAGTGAGTTCTTCCACTTGAGTCTCGGGGCTAAGCTGTCGGGATTAGATCCGTCCCATAGCCATGGCCCACTCCTGACGGCCCAATCGAGCGACCTACGGGGCCCGGCTCCTTGGGAGGTTCTATCGTGCCCATGTGCATCTGCGAAACAGTTTCATGGGCGCACGGTGCGTAATGGTCTAGGATTCTGTTTGAGTCCGACTCGAGCGAGTTACTGCGACTACGTGAAGACCGGACGTTGGTTTCCCGGATTGGATTAGGAGTCGTGATCCCCAAGATTAGGAGGTTACCTTATCTACCGTAGGTCATATTTGGCATGTATGAGTTCGTTACGATCTTGTAGTTAGCCCGGTCCGATATTCCTCGGTAGGTCGGTTTGCTCCGCACTATATAAACAGGGCCCCTACGGCGTTTAGAGGGATCCCTGGCATTGAGTTTTACATCCTAGCATCTAGCTTAGACCTTAGCAGATAGATTTTCAGCATACTACTAAATCGAGACCTCGCTGATCTCGTCGAGTTCCACCTGTAATTCTCTTTGATATAAAGAAATTTGGACGTAGGGCTATTATCTCTCCCGAGAGGCCTGAACCAGGATAAAAACCCCTGTCTCCTGTTCGTTGCTGTTCGTGGTTGTTCGGCGTGTCTCCTATTTCCTCTTTGAAGAACCTTGGTTGACTTGAGATCATTATCTCAACCGTCGACAGAACTCCTAGCCGTAGTCTTAGCGATAGAGAAGTTCCAATCTTACTTGGTAGGGTCAAAAGTGATTGTCTACACAGACCATGCAGCCCTCAAATACCTTCTTACCAAGAAAGATGCAAAACCACGGCTTATCCGTTGGATCCTTCTACTCCAAGAATTTGACTTAGATATCAAGGACAAGAAAGGAGTAGAAATCTCTGTGGCCGACCATCTTTCCCGAATGCAAGTTGAGGAGAAGTCGAATGTCCCTATAGATGATTATCTACAGATGACACCCTGCTGGCAGTCTCGTCTGCCGACCCCTGGTATGCTAACATAACGAATTACTTGGTAGCTGGGTACATACCACCAGGGGAGGATAAGAATAAGTTGATCCGCGACAGTAGGGCCCATCTTTGGGATGAGCCCTATTTGTATAGAGTCTGCACCGATGGATTACTCCGTCGATGCATTCCGGCAGCCGAGAAACAAGAAGTCCTTGAAAAATTCCATTCGTCACCTTACAAGGGCCACTTTGGCGCTTTTAGAACCCATGCCAAAGTTTGGCAAAGTGGATTCTTTTGGCCCTCCATGTACAGTGACGCGAGGGAGTTTGTAAGACGATGCGCTAAATGTCAAAGAGTGGGAAATATTAATTCTCGAGATGCTATGCCCCTAAGGAATAATCTTCAAATTGATATTTTTGATGCATGGGGGGTAGATTTCATGGGCCCATTCCCAAAATCAGACTCTTATGAGTACATTTTAGTGGCCGTCGATTATGTCTCCAAATGGGTCGAGGCACTTCCTTGCCGTGCAGCCGACTCCATCCACGCTAAAAGAATGTTCCAAGAAACCATTTTCCCTAGGTTTTTTGTCTCTAGGATCGTCATTAGCGATGGAGGATCACATTTCATCCACAAAAGCTTTAAGTATGCACTTAAGAGCTTAGGGATCGACCATAGGGTAGCCACACCCTATCATCCTCAAACAAGCGGTCAGGCTGAAACATCTAATAAACAAATTAAAAACATCCTGCAAATGACTGTAGATGCCATGGGAAAGGGGTGGAAGTACAAATTGAATGACGCGCTTTGGGCATACCGAACTGCATATAAAACTCCGATAGGTATGACCCCGTACCAACTTGTTTACGGGAAGACCTGTCATCTCCCCGTAGAATTAGAACATAAAGCCCATTGGGCAATCAAACGATGGAATATGGATTTTCGTTCAGCTGGATTAAAAAGACGAATGCAATTAGCTGAATTGGAAGAGTGGAGAGAAAAAGCCTACCATAGCTCGAAGTTATATAAAGAGAGAACGAAAAGGTGGCACGACAAACGAATAGTCATAAAGTGATTCAAACCTGGTGATAAAGTGCTTCTCTTTAATTCTCGAGTGAAATTGTTTGGACACGGAAAACTTCGTAGCAAATGGGAAGGGCCGTTCAAGGTGCTAAATGCTTCTGATCTTGGTGCTGTCACTATCCATAATAATGATGGCGGAATTTTCAAAGTAAACGGCCAACATTGAAAAATCTTTCTCGAACCTAAAATGCTCGAGGACATTGATGTCCACGAATTCTTTGAAAATTGACTTTTTGCTTGCGGTCTAGCTCCGACCGATAAAAAAATGAGCAATTAAATAAAATTTTCCTTTTTTGAACACAAATAAGTGGTGAATATAGGCTTTAAGCCTAGTGTGTGAGTGACCCTAGGAAGAGGACGCCCGAACCGGGCGAGCCGAGCCACCGACCAGGTAGGTTGGCCGACCAGTCAGTCGGCCGAGTGAGGTGGATCACCAGTGCTAAGCGCCTCCAAATTCAAAATTTTTTGGAGGAGGAGAGTATCTTTCGATTTTATAGCTCCTGAACGACTCACCTCTTTTGAAAAGCAACGGGAAAAGTCATTCTTTGCACTCTTTTCATCTCCTCTTCATCTTCCTCCTCTCACGTCTCACCTTTCACTTTCCACCTTGCAACTTTCACCACCACCATGGCTGAACCCAACACCCCTAAGACTATCCCGTCAATCTACGAGATTGTAGAGAGCGATCCACCGGCTCCAAAGCTGTCAAAGAGTACTTCCGGCAAGCCAACGTTTGGCCGGAATGTGAACAACTCGCCGGTGCACGTGCAGCAGCTGAACTTCTCGCCGGAGGAGAAACCGAAGGCGGCGCCACAAGTCGAGCACGGCCGTGCTACATCGGGTGGCCGGCCGACGTCTCCTCACCGTATCGGTGCAGCACGTCCTCTCTCTCCCCCCACGTGTCATCACAAAGGGGAGGGCGCCGCGCGCTCCTTCGCCGGCGCGCCCGATGATGGGCCAACTCGGCCCCAAGGGAGGAGTGGCAAGGAGGCTCGTCCTCTCTCCACCACGCGGTAGTGCCGACGTGACACATCAGGCCGCGTTGCACATGGAGAAAGGCAAGGCGCTCATGAAGTATGAGCAATTTGAGGCTTGTTCGCCGAAGTACACACCGGAGGCACCACCGGACTCCCCGCCACGTTTCCTCGTGCGCGGAAGGATGGCCGGCCGTGGGAAGGTCCTTACCCCACCTTTGGTGAGGATGAGGCCACCCATTGCCGAATCCGTTGATTCCACCTCGCCGGAAAGGACGGTGAGACGTTCTCTTCCACCGCTTGCAATCCGCGGGCAAGGCGGTGACATGGAGTTTAGTGAGGAGGAGGAGCCTTCACTTCATGAAGTGGTGGCCGCTCTCAAGCAGCGGCAAAACAATCTCGAAGAGCAAATGGCGGAGGTCAAAATCCAAATGATGGACCATGATGACAACTTCACGATCCTACAGAAGTCAACGTCGGCAAAGCTTAAGCGTTATGCGAAGGCGATGGGATCGCCTAAGCTTTATGATCCTCCCACTAGTCCGTAGAAGGGATTTGGGTAGAATAAAGAGAGGCGCGAAAATTTATTTTCAAATATTTTGATTTCCTAATGTATGCGCCCTTGTTTGCTTATCTTCTTGAGGAAATAAAGAATTGATTGTTTGCACCGGTCGACTTTGTTACTAACGTGCATACGAGAAATGCAAAGTACAGAGAGGGATGTACCTACTGGAAAAATTTGGACCAAGCCGGGCACGGAACCAGGCCGGCCGACCCCGCCAGATCGGCCAATCTCCCATAGGTCGGCCGACCCACCAACTTCGCCCACTCGGCTCCGAAAAATTCTAGTATGTTCCCTGTGTTTTATTGTTGATATTTATCTCTGTTGCTTGCTCATATAATGTTAGTAAATAATTAAACAAAAATTTTGATACCGAGAATGCAATGATTTCGAAACTATAACAATGTCCGGTAAATTGTGACTCGCATAATTTTTATTCTTTGGTTAAGCTCAACAATTGTGGGAAAGCTCTATTAGGATTAATCACATCTAAATTGTTGGCTCATGAGATATAGAATGCTTAATAATTCCTTGCCTAAGGTTAATTGGTCCTTAGAGGTTTTCATTAAAAAAAACCTGGCTCTTAATTCTTAGAGTGATTTTTCATTACCTACCACAGCCATATATTTATTAAGATTCATACAAGCTTCATAATGGTCATTGATCATGCTAAATTGGGTTAGAGTTTAAATCCTCTTAAGAAATGTTATTTGATCCAATCATTTCCTTTCGCGTACCTTGTTGTTTGCTAGCCTTTCATATCTGGCAACGCTAATTTCCATCTTGGAACTAAGCGTCAACCTTCGTCAGATATTCCAACCCCATAAAAAGTTAGCCAATTATCTCGTCTGATGCTACCATACCTACCTATGTGATGGTCCTCCAAAATAAAATATCCATTTGTGAAAACTTTCCAGAAAAAGTCCTTTTTATGTCAAGGCCAAAGAAAGAGAGAAAAAGAGTCCAATCCAGTCTCTATTTAAAAAAAAAAGAGAAAAAGAAAAAAAAAGAGATCAAGCTCTCAAAGAAAATAGAAATATAATCTCTTCGTGCCTTTTAAGCCTTCTTCGTAAATGAGACAAGAATGTTTTGGAAAATGGATTTTTAGGAGGAAAACCATCATTCCATAAATACAAGATCGATGTGTTGGACTCATCAGTACCATACATCCTTGCACTTGTATTTCTTCTTATTCCTTTGGCGTGAGTTCATTCTCTCCCTCACCCATGGACATGAATTCTTATATGATTGGAGATAGGAATAACATTATCTTCATTAGGATTTAATTTTAACCTGACAAAAGTATGACATGACCATATTTTCAATCCTACCTAAACTCCACATTAGCATTAGATGTAGGATGAGAGGCTATCCTAGCCTTGGTAAGGTTAAACACATTTCGAGTGACCAAGAGTATTTCACCTAGAAAGAAGAGCCATGCTTTTTTCAAAAGAACAAAAACTCTAGGAACATTAATCCTCAGTAAGATTATTCATTCATGTCTATTCCATTTGCCAACATTTATAAGATGAGATTAGTAGACACTTAAAATCCCAACAATTTGAGAAAACCTTAGAATAATTTTATGCTTGTCTACCTTTATCCCGACAGAGTTAGTAATTTTGAAATTAACCTTTACTCGAGGACGAGCAAAGACCTAGTGTGGGGGTGTGTTGACGGTCAATTTCGATAACAAGTAACATGATTCCGACCATCAACATTTGGTGAAATGAACGGAACCCGAACTAAAATTGTGTAAATTTACAGAGTTCCACAAGTTTTGGTAAGATTTTGCATGCAGGGACCCACTGAGCGAAATTGGGCCCGAGCCGAGCAAAAGAGTGGGTCAGCCGACCCACCCTAGGCCGGCCGACC
Source organism: Raddia guianensis (assembly GCA_036346415.1). Taxonomy (NCBI): domain Eukaryota; kingdom Viridiplantae; phylum Streptophyta; class Magnoliopsida; order Poales; family Poaceae; genus Raddia; species Raddia guianensis. Next base: position 55,104,691 of record CM070536.1, read on the forward strand.
CAGCTCCTTCACCCAGTTAGGCCAGGGTTGCACCGAGACTTCTACAAGAGATCCTAGAGTACATCCAAGCCGTTGATTTCAGTCGGTTTCATCTAGAAAGAGGAGTAATCCTCAAGTTATGCATAGGATTCTAAAGGAACCCGATGCTACCGGTCTCCAACTGCCAAACCGACCTAGGGATAAGATCTAAACCGCACAAGGAGCATCCTAGCCAAATTGGAGGGCCGGGATCGACGGGATCGACAAGGGCAGGCCGGCCGACCCCCCTAGGCCTGCCGACCCACCTCTTGGACCCTTTGGATTCCCCCTTCGGCAAGGAGCTGGTGACACCTGTCCTTGGTAGTGTCAACACCCCATTGGTCACGCCTATAAACGGAGGTGATCTCCTTCATTTGAAGATGAACAACAAAGAGCAACACAAGTGAGAGTGAAGTAGAGTTGTGCTACTCTCAAGTAGAGTAGGAGAGAGAGGAGAGTTAGTGTAGGGGAGGAGCCGGAGTGTCGGTATCCCTCACTAGAGCTCCGGAGCTGGACTCGGATGCGGGTTCTGCTTCCGTCTTCTGTCGGTAACACTCAGTCTTGCCTTATTTAATTATCAAGTTCAGTCTATTTATTTTGTGTCTGTTGGTATTAGGCCCGTACTATTCTTGAGTGCTAAGATCTTTGTGCTTAATTGTCCACCTAGAGATTAGTATAAGAGGTAGTAGGGGTGCGTATTGAAGTGACGTCCTTGGTACGTATTACTACTAGGAACAGATGTGGTGTTTGGACTAGTTAGTAGCCGGTAGGCACCTGTTTCAACGGATGTGTGGTAGGTAATAGGTAGTGACAGCCCTATTATCCGGCTTAGACTTTGTGAAATCCGCCCTGTTAGTTGTAGACCAGTTGAGCCAAATCAGGACGATCATAACCATTCGGGATTCCAATTCAGGATAGCGGGTGGTAGTGAGTTCCTGAGCTCTGATTCAGGGCCGCAAATTAAATAAGATTAGAACTTGAACTTTTCTGACTGGTGTTCGAAGAGCCTCTTGATCCGAAATACATTTATCCCATTGTTGATTCCGCATTACCATAATCATATCCATCCGGTTGAATAAGTTTAGAAAATAGAAACTTCTCGTTCCTCGTGGGAAATCGATACCTTAGGAATACTCCTGGGTGAAAGCTACTGCGATATCCGTGCGCTTGCGGATTAAAACTCTAATAGGCATAAGAATCACCAACAGACATCTACCGAGAAGGTGGCAGGCCCCAGAAGTGCTCTTATGATCAATCTTGCATCCGGCATAATATGAGTCAGAATAGCCAAGAAGATCAAATCGCGCACCCTTAGAAAACTAGAGGCCTATACTAGGAGTAAATTTTAGATATCTGAAAATCCTTTTAACAACTTTCAAATGCTTTTCTCTAAGGGATGCTTGGTACCTAGCGCACATGCACACACTAAACATGATATCCGGCCTAGATGCTGTCAAATAAAGCAATGCACCAATCATGGAATGGTACAGCTTGGGATCAACATGATTACCTTCTGTGTCGAGGTCGAGGTGGCCGCTTGTACCCATTGGTGTCCGGAGTGGCTTGCATCCGTCCATGTCGAAGCGCTTGAGGAGGTCCAGAGTATACTTCTCTTGGTTTATGAATGTCCCAGTCTTGAGTTGTTTGATTTGAAAACCCAAGAAGAATTTCAGCTCACCCATCATCGACATCTCGAACTCTGCAGCCATCATCGCACTGAAGTCTTGTACAATCTTCTCACTTGAGCTCCCAAAGATGATGTCGTCAACATAGACTTGGCACAGGAACAAATGTCCATCATTCACCTTGGTAAAGAGCGTGGAATCCACTCTCCCAACACAGAATCCCTTAGAGATGAGAATGTCTCTTAGTCTCTCATACCAAGCCCTAGGAGCTTGCTTTAGTCCATACAAAGACTTGGACAACTTGTACACATGATCGGGGTATTTTGGGTCTTCAAATCCTGGAGGTTGCTCAACATAGACCAGCTCCTCAATGTAGCCATTCAAGAAGGCGCTCTTGACATCCATTTGCTTCAAAGTGATATTGTGACAAGTGGAGAATGCCATAAGCAGCCTAAACGCATCATGTCTGGCCACATGAGCATAAGTGTCTTCACAATCCACACCCTCGACCTGAGTGAAACCTTGAGCCACAAGTCTTGCCTTGTTTCTGACAACCAATCCAAATTTATCTGTCTTGTTCTTGAATACCCACTTGGTGCCAATCACATTACAATCCCTGGGTCGCTCCACAAGTGTCCAGACTTTGTTTCTCTCAAAGTTGTTTAGCTCCTCATGTATGGCATTGATCCAGTCAGGGTCAGCCAATGCCTCTTCCACCTCGTTTGGCTCCAATTCAGATACAAAAGCATGATGCTCACAGAAGTTAGCCGTCCTTGACCTTGTTTGCACACCATGAGTCAAGTCCCCAATCACTTGCTCAGCTAGGTGATCTCGAGCAATGGTGTGATGGGTCCTGATCAACTGAGAAGCTTGTCCCACTGTCTGCTCAACTATCTCGCCATCCTGCTCACAAGTTATCTCTACCTCTATCGCTGACTCCAAGCTTGAACTGTCCTGAGGCACAACTCCCCCTTAGTCTTCCACTGGCTCAGGAGTGAGAGGTGGTGCAACTGTCTCAACCTCTCTTGTAGCTTCAACTAGCCTCACATCCTTAGCTTCTATCTGCTCAGCTGCCCTTGCCAACTGCTCTCTACCAACATCATCCAAGTTCTCATGCTGCTCTTGACTCCCATTTGACTCATCAAACTTTATATCACATGATTCTTCAATCGGACCACTTGCTTCATTGAATACCATGAATGATGATCCTCTGGCTGAGTACCCCAAGAAGATCCCAGTGTTCACTCTGCTCTGGAACTTGCCCAAATGCTCCCTCTTCTTCTTGATGTAGGCCTTGCATCCAAAGACCATGAAGTAGGAGACGTGGGGCCGTCTTCCTACAAGCAGCTCATAGGATGTCTTCTTCAGGAGCTTGTGAAGGTACAACCTATTAATGCAGTGGCAGGCTGTGTTGATTGCCTCAGCCCAGAAGACCTCAGAAGTCTCAAACTCATTGAGCATTGTTCTTGCCATCTCGATGAGTGTCCTGTTCTTTCTCTCAACCACTCCATTTTGCTCAGAAGTGTAAGTGGCTGAGAACTGATGGTCAATACCTAGCTCATCACAAAACAGTTCAACGAAAGTATTAGTAAATTCGGTTCCATTGTCACTTCTCACCTTCTTGAGGGTACAATCAAATTTGTTTTGAGCTTTCTTTACAAAATTCTTGAAAACGTCCTCAGTTGAGGTTTTGTTTGAAAGAAAGATTACCCAAGTGTATCGAGAGTAGTCATCAACTATGACCAAACAGTAGAGATTACCCCAATACTCACTTATTTTGTTGGCCCAAAAAGGTCAATGTGCAAAAGCTCAAGTGGTTGGGTTGTAGACATGACATTCTTGGCAGGATGAGCGCTTGCCACTTGTTTACCGGTTTGACATGTCGAGCAAAGCTTATCCTTCTCGAATGCCACATCTTTCACCCCAAGAACCAACTCGTTTTTGAAAAGTTTCTTTAAGTTTCTTATGCCGACATGCCCAAGGCACCTATGCCAAAGCCAACCAAGTGAGACTTTGGCAGAGAGGCAAACCGAGATGGATGCGGCAGGTTCATTGAAGTTCACAAGAAACAAGTTTTCAAAACAAAAGCCATTGAATACTGTTTTTCCATTCTGATCCAAAACCAACAATCCCTCAGATGAGAAGTTACAATGGAAATCTAAATCACAAATCTGAGCAACGGAAAGTAGATTGTAGTTCAGAGTGTTTACCAGTAGCACATTGTCAATTGAGAGATCCATAGAGATTGCTACCTTTCCGGCTCCAATTACCTTGCTCTTGCTTCCATCTCCAAAAGTGACCTTTGGGGGGTTTGATCCATCCTCCCCCATTGAGGTGAACAATCGGGGATTGCCGGTCATGTGTTGGGTACATCCACTGTCAACGATCCAATGGCACCCTCCACTCCGGTAGTTCACCTGCTTTGAAAAGAGATCACTTTTGTGACTCACGGACCCACACAGGAGGTCCCCGAGGGTTAGCCTTCAAACCTGAAGCAACAGGAGCAAATCGATCAATCAAAGATTTAGGCACCCAAACATGTGCCTTATGCTCATTCTTAGCCCTTAAGCCAGCGTATCTAGCAACCACCTTACCCTTGTCATTCATCCTAAGTAAATAGTGGTCATACAACTCAGCATGAGCTCTTGGAAGTTTGGGTTGGGTGTGTTTGGGAGGTTGCTTCCTAGGTGGAGCTTGCCTAGCAATGTTCTGCTTAGGAGGACCATTCCGGAAGCCAGGTGGAGGTGGAGCTTGCCAATTGTTGTATTGCATAGGAGGAGGACCATTCCAATTGTTGTACCTAGGAGCATATTGCCAGGCATATTGATTCCTAGGTTGCCTTATAGTGGTATTATAGTGCCTAGGAGGTCCTTGCCATGTGTTGTGCCCATCGTGCTTCCTAGGATGATTGTTTCTAGTGTTCATGTTTTTAAGCCCAGAGTTATTAACATTGTTGGTATTTCCCTTGGGCTTGCTATAAAGGGAGTTTTGCCCTTTGTTAGACACTTGAGGACCTTTCTTTTTATTCTCCTTAAACTTCTCAGGGGTGAATCCCAAGCCGCCCTTCAGGGCCGGATTCCTTTGTTTCTCAAGTATCTGGTTAAGGACACGACTCCCCTGATAACACTTGCCAAGACCCTTGTCAAATTTCTCAAGTTTGACCTTGAGACTAGCATTTTCTAAAGCAAGTTCATCACGCTCAGTGGCTAGTTCCCTAGCAGCTAGTGCAAATTTGCATGAGTTAGGAGTGCACTCTACACTAGTGGAACCACTGGAACTAGAACCAATCATGGCACACTCAGAGCAAGAATCGATCAGATGAACAATAGTACTAGCACTAGAGCCAATCAATGCACATTCAGAAGAAACATCTGTACTAGCAGGTGTCATGGTGATAGCCGGTGTGACAGAAGCAGTAAATGGTGCAATCACAGAAGGCACAATCAAAACAGGTGAAGTAATTAAATCATCAGTGGCATGAGCAATTGACAAAGCATCAATAAAAGCATTCTTTTCTGTAAGCAATTTGTTTTCTGCCCTAAGCTCAAAAATAGTAGCAAGCAAGCCATTTACAGATTCATTCATGCCTTTGTTTTCCACATCAATGGAAGCATTATTTTCTGTAAGCAATTTGTTTTCTGCCCTAAGCTCAAGAATAGTAGCAAGCAAGCCATCTACAGATTCATTCATACCTTTATTTTCCACATCAAGCAACTCTACCCTCCTAGCTAAGCTAAGTTTCACACCATTCAAAAGATCAAATTCAGTCTCAAGAGAATCATGCTTAGCAGTTAGGGCATTCAGAAACTCCTGTAGAGTAGTGGCTCATAAATGCTCCTTTTGGAGAACATCAAGCAACTTAGCCACATTCTCTCTAGTAGTCTCTTCATCCCACTCAGAGAGAGTTTCAGAGTCAGAATCAGAAGATACCTCAGTTGATGGTCGAACCATCAAGCACTTGGAAGCTGAAGCAGATGGTGATGAAGCTCTTAGTGTAGAGGAAGTAGTGGAAGTAGACTCTTCTTCATCAGAATACCACGCTTGCTCTTGTGGTTCAGGGACGGCCACCAAGTACTTTGTGGTGAAAGCTGGAGGTGGAGGAGTCATCTCAGCAATTGCCATGGTGGTAAGTCCTTCACCACTTGCTCCTCATCCTCCTTAGAAGTGGCTGAGTCACTGGAACTGTCATCGGAGACCCAAGTTCCAACGAACGCCAGCTTCTTTTCATTCTTGGAGGTGGCCTTGAACTCAGTTTTCTTCCAGTTCTTGTACTTCCCATCCTTGTGCTTGAGCTTGTCATCATCACTACCCTGCTTGCTCTTCTCCTTTCGCATGATCTTGTCCTTGTGAGGGCACATGGAGGCAATGTGATCCTTCTCATGACACTCATAGCATCGATAGCTAGAGTGTGGGTTCTTGGTTTGCCTCTTAAGGTCGAAGCGCTTCCCAAACAGACCCATGATCTCCTCAAGTGCCTCAGGTGGGAAGTAACTTGATCCTTGGAGGTGGTAGGTTTGGACTTGCTTGGCTTGTGTCCAGTCGCCTTGAGAGCAATTGTCTTTGTCTTCTCAGCTGATGGAGTGGCTAGGGGCTCGATGATGAGCATCTCATGAGCACGAAGTTTACATAGGAGAGCACTAGGAGTCATCGCCTCAAGTTCATTGCTGTTGGAGAGAACAGTGATGATGTCCCTGTACTCCTGTCTTGAGAGAATCCTCATCATCTTCCTGCACACATTAATATCAGGCATAGAGAGTCCGAGCCCCTTGAGCTCATTCATTATGGGGTTAAGACGAGTATACATAGCATTTGTATTTTCACTAGGAAGCATCTCAAATTTATCAAATTGCTCCTTAACCACCACTAATCTACCCTCCTTGACAACAGCAGTGCTCTCATGGATCTCAACAAGAGAATCCCAAATAGCCTTGGCAGAAGTAAGATTGCTAACTCTCTCAAACACATCCCTACTCAACCCCGTGAATATAGCATTCATTGCCTTAGCATCATTAGCCATAAGTGTTTTCTGTATTGGTGTGAGTGGTGCATTCTCATCACGTGTAATAGTGATGCCATTCTCAATAGCATCCCAAATATCAGCGCCAATGGAAATAAGATAGATTTTCATGCGCTTCTTCCAGAAATCAAAGTGCAAACCATTGAAGGTCGGGATCCTATTAGAAGCTACACTATCCCCTTCGGCCATCTCTAATGCGGTGAAGCAGAACTAGAGATAGCCTGGCTCTGATACCAATTGAAGGAACCTAAGGCCGAGAGGGGGGGGGGGGGCTGAATCGGACTATTTAAATTTTTGCCTTTGTTGCACTTAGGGAAGTTAAGGCACACAACTAGCGCATGGATTCCTACAAAAGTCTAGTTGGCGGAAGCAATCGAAGCACAAGTGTCGGAGGCACGAATGCACTCACAGGCAGTGGATATCAAGATACGGTTAAGTAAATGAGACAGAGAGGCGCAAACCGATCTTTTTACCGTGTTTGGTGCAAGCACCTACTCACGTTGAGGAAGCTTCCGATTAAGGAAGCCGGGACTCTATCGTCCCTAGCCCTCAATCCACTCGGTGGTAGCTCTTCACCAGCACATGGTAGGCGAGCTCCAAACCTTCACACGAATCGACAGCCTCCACACGCGAAGGACCCCGAAACACCGACTTCACAAGCGAAGCCGACCTCGAGCACACCGAGGATTTAGCACGACTCCGACGCAATGGAGAAGAGCACCTTGGGAAGCAAGGTGGCCACCGACGCAATGGCGGGCTTTGCACACCCCGACGGACGGAGAGGAAGCACCGTGGGAAGCACAATGACCTTCACGGAGAAGGGTTTGCTTGTGGTATGCTTGACGGAGTTTGGCGATGACGACGTCTCCCGGTGGCAAGAATCCCAAGAGCATAAGAACGGACACACCACAACTCACTCAACCCTCATCCTACCATGGAGGACGGTAAGACAACCATGGGAGAGGGCACAAACCTTGGGGTGACGAGGAGGAGACTAGGGGATGCTCTCTTCTTCTTCCTCACTCCTTCTCCCTCACTCTCTCTCACTCAATCTCTCAAGCACATGGAACCCTAGGTGGAGATGGGAACCACGGGAGTACTCTCTTGGTGGCTAGGGTTGCAAATGAGCCTCTCAATCCTCTCCCACGACCAGGAAATCCCTTATATACTCCTCACTTCGAAACCCTAGAAAACAGATCTTAGATCCAAACTCAAGCCCTAGGCCGGACAACCCCGGACAGTCCGGACGAAGGCAAGCGCTCCATGTAGAAAATACAATTCGAGACAGAAGGGACACAACAGGGTCCGGACAGTCCGGACGCCGACGCCGGACAGTCCGGCCGAAGGCAGGCGCTTACTGGAAAATGAAATTGCAAGCTGGGGAGAAAAATACTTGGGCCGGGCAGTCCGGCCTACAGGGTCAGACAGTCCGGCCGAAGGCATCGTTTCAGCAGCGTCCCCAGGCCCCTGGCTGCTGAAAGCTTCCCGAATTTATATGATCTTTTGTGTTGCTCAAATGAAAAACTTGTCAACACGAAAACGATGTGCCTCGAAATTCTCTACAACTTTCATGTTTTGATATTTTTAATCTGAGCACGGGAAGGCTCTCAAAAATACAAAATACCACAGTTCTACTACGAAGTCCGAGTCGGGCCACATGGGCCAGACTGTCCGGGCCCAGTTGCCCCAGCTCGGCCAGCAGCCCACAAAATCCTCTATTTCTGTGGCATTGCCCGAACAAATATATTTTTGAAGATTTAGAAATATTTGGCGCCAAACTTAAACTCAACTGGCAGAAAGGTTCGTAGGCTTAGGCGGGAAGTTTCGCGCCCATAAAGGATTTCGGTTTTTGGATGGCTTAGTTGCTACGAAACCTCAGACAAGTGGCTACCCCTTGGAATCCCCTGGACCTATCCCAAACTCTATCGAAGACGAATGAGGATAAGAGACCGGAGATGTGCTCTGTGGGACCCTGCAGCCAGAGATTCGACAATCGACAGGCATAATGGCCCTAGGCTACGCACACGCAAGAAATAGGAACTAGAAAACAAATATCCTTAACCTTGGCGTGATCCAGCTCTACAGGCCAGTTGCCATCAATTACCAAAACCAAATAAGCCCCTCGGGAGCTTGCTCTTACACCCTAGCGGCCGCCGGCGATGGGGTCCCAGACGACGAGGTCATGGCGGGATCCTCATAATCTGCTAGAGAAGTGTCGAAGAGGAGCGCGGCCATGGCGGGAGTCGAGGTCATGCTAGATGAAGACGAGGAATCGAGAGGAAGAAACATCAAGGACGAGGAAGAACAGGACAGGAGCAATAGGAGAGAGTTTCAGATAGATTCAGATGGCGAGTAATTTTACATCCTTGACCCTCGTCGTATCAAAATTTAGGCACAGAAGAGTCTCTTGCGTCACTGCACTGCAGACCTTTCAGCCCAACACCAGCAATCTGGCCCAACAGACCTCCAGCCCAATAAGCGCGCCGTAGAGCGCTGTTGCGTGATTTTTTATTTAACTTATTTGCTTATATTTTTAGATAATGGAATATAATTCCAGCCTCTACATCATGAGATATACATAGCCAAGTACGCATACAATGGTTTGACTTAAGTCTAACAACCTTAAGACGAGCAAAATAAAAATTATATTAAACAAAACATAATTTATGAATATTTCTCCAACCATAATTATTGAAGAACATCATAGCCACCTCTTCTAAAGATTGGCATGCTTCGATAAAATGGTTTTCGGTCATCCTCCTTATGCAATAATGCCCAATGCCGCAACCAGTATGTAGCTCTGAAAATGCCCTGCAAAAAAGATATATCTTTGCGACTGTCAAAAACCATATTATTTCGACAAAGCCAAATAGACCAAAACATAGCTGTCATGCCAGTAAAAATTGACATATCTTTGATAGTCTTAAACCATGGATCCAACTTTCTCTTAAATGAGAAAAGCTCCTTGGTAAATCTAAATTTAGAGCTATGTGAACAATCCGCCACATAGATCTAGCGAAGTGACAATCAAAGAACAAATGATGAATAGTTTCTCTTTTATTGCAGAAAGCACATTGCAAATTGCCCTGCCAACCGAGCTTTGCCAAATTATCCTTTGTAAGAATGACCTCTCGATTTAAGTGAAAGTGGATGTGGTGCTACGCTAGCCGGAAAACAAAATTTTCTACCGCGACCACCCAGGAAGCAAGCGAGTCAGGGATCACAGATCGTTACCCTTGCAGCACGCTAGCAGCGGAAGTAGAGTGGGTGAAGCCTCCCTGCGTTCTGCAAAGTACTGTATGTAGTCGAACTCGACGCGGTACAACTCCTCCTTATCACGGATGTAGCCGATCCTCTCGATCAGCGCCGGCGCAGGAGCGACGACGCCTCTACGATATCCACACGTCCGGAGTTGGAACGCTGCGCGTTGGTGTGCTAGCACTCGTGCGTGCGGTGGCTAGGGTTTAGAGGAGTGGGGCGTGGTGGCGGCCAGGGTTTCGTGGTGGGGAGACACTCCCTCCCCGTGCCCACCTCTCCAATTTATAGAGTGCACTGACTGGCTTTCTACTAGAGAAGCCCATTATGACTCACAGTAATGGATCTTCTACAATAGACATTAGTGCATAGTGGATCTAAATCCGCACAAACCCACTAATGGATCGAATCCATTAGTAATGTTCCAACCCGTTAAGTGTGTGACCCATTAGGCTCATGTACAAGTCGGCCGCGGTCCCGAAGAAACCTTTCTCCAGACCACAAGTCAATAGCGGTACCTAGCAGCACATAGTGACCCCCGAATGCACACGATGATCGAATCAGCTGAACCTCGATACACTCATATAGGATCCTTTTGCCACACGACATCAGTCAAGCTCAAGGCAAGAAGCGTGCCACCCTTGTGATAGCTAGACCCATTCACTCGTCAATGTAATGGATATAATTGTGATTAACTCTTTAATCACTTTGGCATGGCCATGCACTTTCCTTATCCATCCACACCGAGGGGCCGAGAGATATCTCTCCTGTTACCAAGGAGAGGCAAATTCCATCTTGATCTCTTACACCTCACGTCATGTTTCATGGCATACCCGCAAGCTACCTTTATAACTTCCCTGTTACAGTGAAGCGTTTGATAGCCCCAAAGTATATGACTACGCATGCTGAGAATCAATAAGGATCTCAGGTCGAAGGACTGTATAGATATACCACTCGAGACTAACCCTGATGGCACTTTTAAGATAACTATCACAGCAGTGTCTCGGAGCGGGTCTATCCAACCCCATGTTCTCTAACATGTGCCCACATTATTGATTTTATATCTCCATATAAATGATACGTGAAACATTACCATCAATCAATACATGTGCTGGTCAAATCACTATTGTTCCATATAATGATATGTGACCAGGGATCGTTTAGAATAATGTCATATTGACAATTTGTTTCACAATTAAGTCGTACTTAATGAACAAAGCAGTGACATTTATTTAGGGAACTCATAAGTACATAAACATAGACGTATGATACAATCATCTCATATGATCGCCTCTAGGGCATATCACCAACATTAAGTACCAAAGAAAGATTTTAATTTTCAAAGGAATTGTAAGTCTCCAAATATAGTCATGGGATTGAATTGTTGTAGTATCGATCATTTTTTGATACATTGATTGTACCCGAAAATTGACCACTTTTATGTAAATTCCAACAAAAAAATCAATCTTGATCTGACTCTAAATGGAGCCCAGAAAGTTTTAAATTTAGCATATGCCAATCTCTTAATTTTGGCCTACTAAAGCTCTCCGAAAGGCAATATTAAGAGTAGATGAGTTAAGAACTTCCGAGACAGTGGCATGTTTTTTTTTGGCTATGGCAAAAATATTTGGATATTGTTCATTAATAGGAGAATGTCCCAACCAATTATCTTCCCAGAATCTAATTTGGGTACCATTTCTTAATTTAAAACGCCCCCATTTTAGAAAATTCGGCTTTACTTTCATGAGACCTTTCCAAAATTGAGAGTCCCTCGACTGAAATTGAGTTTGAGAAAAAGTTTTTTTAGACTAAATACTTATTTCGGAGCAATCATTGCCAAATGCCCTCTTCATTTAGTAGCTTAAAAATCCATTTACTAAGAAGACACTTGTTTTTAGTATCTAGATCTGAATATGTGGGGACCTCAGGAGATCCTCGGAAATACAGTTGTCCAGGATTTCAGTTGCATTTCGAAACAGTACAAATAGCCAAACTTTATTATTGGCTTACAATTTTTAATGTACCTCCAAAATTTACACTTCAAGACCACAGGCATGGCTCGAGTGTAGGATAACTAAAAATCTACACCAAACTCTTCCAAGTCTTCAAATGAAAATCTTCTGTTGAAAAGAGAAGGCCTACACACAAGAAAGGGTAGCCCGAAAAACAACGGGTAAGCACTTACGTCCTAACAGGTTTCCATATGTAAGCCTATTAAATAAATGCAAGGTTTTGACAGAAATTGACAGGGAGATTTAAATATAGACTTAATGCATAGTTTTTAAAATAGTTTTTAGAAAAATTGTTGACACCCAAATTTGACAGGAAAATCGGATATAGTGGAATGGTTGAGTATATCAGAGTTATTGGGCTGAATCAGAAAATGGGCTTTATCGGCAAAGAAGAAAAGTATATTGAAGAATACCGATAGTTACGAGACTCCGGAAGAAACGCTGATCAGAAGATATCTTTCCAGACGCGGTAAAATAGGTCGTATCGGTATCGAACTTGTAATAGTATAAATAGGACCTTAGGTCATGAGAAAAAAACATACATCATCCTCAAAACACAAACCTACTTTTCGAATCCGATCGACATCGTCGAAAGGCTTCAACTCGCAGGTAGAGCTATCTCGATGGGATAATCGATTCTCTTCTTGTAACCCGTATGCATGGCTGTATCATCTTGATCTCGTGTATACAAAACATGTTAAACTGTCTCAGGTTGTACCGATCTTTAATATGTTCTCGCATAATACACTGCCTCGATTTAATCGATCTGTAATGTGTATTTATCCTGCAATGCCGATTGTTAAGTATGTTATGTGCTTTCCCTAAATCCGATATATGCGACTGTCTCGTTAATCGATCTTGCATATGACTCATTTACGATTTTGCATGTGCAGATATTTGCCGATTAGTATTGTATCTACCTATATTAGTTCTAAACCTCTAAATCGGTTTATTGGTTTATATCTGGATTTAGATCTGAATACTGTCTTGGCCTGACAAATCTATTCAAATCTGTTCTTTGATTTAATCTAATAAATTGATATAATGATTTACTGCTAATTTTACATATAAAACACCAAAAAGAAGTGAAAGATTTAAGATTAAATGCTTATTTATATTCAATTGCTCTATCAGGCCTTAAGCCGATAGATCTTGCAATCAGATTATTTAAAGCCGATATAAAATAACCTGATCTGGCTACTTTAAAAGCCGATTGGGGTTAGGCCGCTGACAATTTATTCCTTGTCAATTTACAGGTCAAATTGACTGGCACGCTTGGTTCTTGGTTGCGGCGCAAGCACAGACTTGACGCTACCGCACGTGTGTTCGTGAAAAACTCACTTTTTGTGTCAACATACTTTTTGGCACGCCCGGTGGGACACCGAGAATCAAAACCAACAAGATGACACGCACCGATGCCGAGGCGGCGTTGGAAGCGCTCAAACTCGCTGCTTATGCAGTGACATTTGATGAATTGAGCCCTGATCAGAAAAGGAAAGTTGAAGATAGGCTCGCTGAGATCCATGAAGAAAACAAGGAAAGGATGCTTATTGGCTATCGGAAAACGCGCAGTGGCCAGATTACGAAGACTTCTATTGGAGATCCATTGCTCACTGGTGATTTTTCCGAGGTCATAAGAGATCAGATTAATAGCTCTGTTTACCGATCGATGCTGGATCAGTCATCGGTTTTAGGGCGGATCGTGCAAGAGGGGACTAGTGCTGCCTTACATAATATCATGATTGAGCAAGCTCCTGATGTGAATCGGAATATTCCGCAAGGCATGAATTGGGGAAACCAGTTTCCAGTTTGCACCCAGCCAGGAACGTCTCATGCTGGAACCTTCCAACCAAGTCCTCCATTGACAATCAATCCAACTCCGATTCAAATGATACCAAATAATCAGGCTATAGTCCCGGTCTTAGATCCGATCTATTAGCCGATTAATCGTGGGATAAACGAAAATCTGGAAGAGATGACGAGGAATCTGGTGTACAACATGATGAAGCAGTGCGGGTTCAACACTCCCAAAATTGCCCCGCATTATACTATGCCGTATCTGTCGACGATTGAGATATCGATCTCAAGTCAACTGAGGTTCTTAAGAAGGGGAGATAGGAGACACGCCGAACAGAGCGAACAACAATCAACGAGCAACAGGGAGACACAGGGTTTTTATCCTGGTTCGGGCCTCTCGAGGAAATAATAGCCCTACGTCCAGCCTTTCTTTATATCAAAGAGGATTACAAGGTGGAAGCTCAACGAGGCGAACAGGTCTCGGCGAGATTATGTGTGTACAAGGAAGCAATAAGCGATCTAAGCTTCGATGCGATGATCTGGTGGCCTGTACACGCCGTAGGGGCTCGGTTTATATAGTGTTGACCAAACCGACCTACCAAGGGATAATCGGGCCGGGCTGACCACGAGTCCATAACAAACTCGATACATGCCAAATACGTCCCGAGGTAGATAAGGCAAACTCCGATTCTTGGGGATCACGACATCTGCTCCAATCCGGGAAACCAACGTCCGGGTCTTCACGTAGCCCTGCAGAACTCTTGCTCTAGTCGGACTCGAACACGAAGCCTTGGGCCATTACGCACCGTGCCAGCCAGATAGCTGTTCGGCAGGATGCACATGGGCCTGAAAGAACCTTCTAGGGAGCTAGGCCCTAGGAGGCTGTTCGATAGGGCCGTCAGGGAGTGTGCCATGGCAATGGGCTGTGATTTTGTCCCCGATAGTATCCATCGGCTTTCAATGAAACAGAGTTTCCTCATAAATACCGAGTTCCTGATTTCGCGAAAGCTAAGTTCAGCGGAAGCGATAACACTTCTACGCGCGAACATGTTGCTAGGTTCCTTGTACTATGCGGAGAAGCTGCTTCCAAGGATACCCTCAAATGCCGATTGTTCCCACTGTCGCTATCGGGATCGGCATTTAACTAGTTTACTTCGCTTCCTCCAAACAGCATTACCTCATGGCCGGATCTTGAAAAGAAATTTCATGAATATTTTTATTCTGGATAAAACGAAGCAAGAATTACTGATATCATGATGATCAAGCAGAAGTTTGGAGAATCGGTAAATGATTACCTTCGTCGGTTCAGGGAAGTGAGAAACCGATGTTATAGCCTTTCACTGCCTGACAATGAACTAGCAGAATTGGCTTTCAAGGGTTTATTACCCGTTAATCAAAAGAAGGTGGGCAATTAGGAATTTGCTGATATTTCACATCTGGCTCAAAAGATCGCGCTGTACGAAAGCCGATTCTCAGATAATGCATACCCAGGCCAAAAAGAGTATCGGAATAATAACAATAATAAGGGTAAGGATAAAGCTATCAACGTTGTTGATACTGATGAAGTTGATGACTCAGATGATTTCGATACTGAAGACATGGGTGCTTATGTTGCTGAATGGGTGAACAATAAGAAAGAATTCGAGCTTGGATGGATAAAGCCAAAAGGTCCCGAGAAGGGCAAATATTCTTTTGATACATCCAAGTGTGATCGAATTTTTGATCATTTATTGCAAGAAAAGCAGATTCGGCTTAAGCAGGGGCATGTAATTCCTCCACTTGAAGAGCTGAAGAAGCGGAAGTATTGCAAGTGGCATAATTCTTACTCGCACGCTACCAATGAGTGCAATGTGTTCAAGCAAGTGGTGTAGAAAGCGATTGAGAACGGACAACTTCGATATCAAGGTAAAAATTTGCAGATTGATACAGAACCATTTCCAGTCAGTTTTGTTGGAATAGTCGATGCCAAGAGAAAAGCCGACGATTCCGAGAGTTCCAATCGGTTTAAAGTACTCGTTGGCTCTAAGAGGATTGTGGTGGAAAAGAAGCTGGAATTAAAATTCCGATCAGCGAACCGGCGAGGTGGAGAAAGAACTGGTGAATGGCGCGAAGTGAAACGCGGGCAAGATCATAATCCGATTTCCAAGCCAAAGCCGAAGCCAACCTTTGATCAGCTATTGGAAAAATATGATCGGATGGCTAAAGAGGCACCTCGTAGGAGCGTCAAATCAAATATTCGTGAACCTGTTCTAGAGAATTCAAAGGATCAAGATTGGGAGATGGAGCATTGGGATTGTCCTTTTTTCCGATATTGCTGGGAACAAAGGATGTCGTTGCCTACTCTGGAGAATTGCCCAATGAACCACGTGTTTATTCCACCCAAAAGAACATCGGTAAAGGATCGGCTAGTGTTTCCTAGTGAAAAAGCCGTGGATATCCCGATAAACAACAATACCGATGTGTATCGGCCTCCCAAGGTGTCGTTGCCACAGTGGTGTCCAAGCGGAATCACGAAGTCTCAAAAGTGGCACTTGCAACGGATGAGAAACGCTGAAGCAAAAGAGGCAGAAGCTGAGAAGTTCAGGGACGCTCTGCTGGAGCAGGTAAAGCCGATGAAGCCAGCTAGGGGCAGGCAAGAATGGAGGCCCAAGTTGAGATCGGCTGTTATCATCGATACTAAAGCTAATTCTGATGAAGTCTCGATTGCTACTAATATGGTCTGTGTATTGCCGCGTGAATTCATGTGTGATTATGAAGAGGCTGCCGCAGAGTTGGTAATCGGAGCTGAAGATGCTATTTTTAAGAAGCCTGAGAATTCCCGATTACAGTTGAAGCCATTGTTTATCATGGGTTATATGAATGGCAAACTGATTTCGAGAATGATGGTGGACAGTGGGGCTACTCTGAATCTAATGCCATATTCTGTGTGTCGGAAAATTGGGAAATCTACTGAAGATCTCGTTATGACTAACATGGTGTTAAGCGATTTCAATGGGAATCCGACTGAAGCAAAGGGAGTTCTAGTGGTGGAACTTACTGTGGGGAGCAAGACGATCCCAACGGCCTTTTTCGTTACTGAAGGAAAAGGGAGCTACAATGTGCTATTGGGGAGAGATTGGATACACGCCAATTGCTGCATTCCATCGATATTACATCAAATTTTGATTCACTGGATTGGCGAGCAAATAGAGGTGGTCAGAGGAGAATCTCTAACCGCAGAAACCGATCGTGCGGAAATACATGACAACCTGGAGGCATTATCGGGAAAACCCTTAGAGGAGTGTGATTTTCTTTGCGTCAGTAAATTGGGCTTCAAGCCAACAACATTGGAAGCGCAATCGGTAACTCAAGGACACGAGGGTTTTTTATGGGAACCGCGGCTCTAGAGGAAGTTGAGTATAAGATGGGCCAGGGTTTTATATCGGCTGATGAACTTGAAAAGTCGATATTGGAACAGATGGGAAGGAAAGGCCCACTTACATCAGTAAACAGTTGCCGCGGGGATACAAGGATCGGCTTATTCAAATTCTTAAAGATCGGGTTGATTGTTTCGTTTGGGAATAATATGAGATGCCTGGTCTAAGCCAATCTATAGTTGAGCATAAAATTAAAATGAAGCCTGGATTTCGGCCAGTAAAACAATCACCGAGGAGAATTAGTTGGAAAATTAATGATCAAGTGAAGGCTGAAATTCAAAGGTTATTAGATGCAAAGTTTATTCGGCCATGCAAATATGCCGATTAGATCTCTAATATCGTGCCAGTGGGAAAGAAAGATTTTGATAATGATTTGGGTGTGCATTGATTTTCGGGACTTAAACAAAGCAACGTACAAGGATGAATATCCGATGCCGATTGCCGATCGGTTAATAGACGCTGCCTCTGGCAATCGGATTATCAGTTTCCTGGATGGTAATGCTGGTTACAATCAAATCTTTATGGCCGAGGAAGATGTGAACAAGACTGCGTTTAGATGTCCTGGAGCTATCGGCTTATTTGAGTGGGTTGTGATGACTTTTGGGCTGATCAGCGCTGGGGCTACCTATCAGAGAGGGATGAACTTGATCTGTCATGATTTAATCGGTAAATTGGTTAAGATTTACATTGACGATGTGGTGATCAAATCCCAGGAGGAAGAACAACATTTGGCTGATATCGTGACCGTGTTGGATCGGTTTCGGAAATACGGTATGAGGATGAATCCAAAGAAGTGTGCTTTTAGAGTATCGGCCGGTAAGTTCCTGGGGTTTATGGTGCATCAGGGAGGAATCAAAGTTCATCCCGATAGAGTAAAGGCGATTTTGAATACTAAGCCTCTAGATTCAAAGGTTCGTCTACAAGAGCTCATCGGTAAGATTAATTACTTAAGGAGATTTATTTCAAATTTATCGGAAAGAATCATCTCGTTTTCTCCGTTACTTAAATTGAAAAATTCCGATAAGTTTGTTTGGGGACCAGAGTAGCAGAAAGCATTTGATGATATCAAAGAGTACTTGATGAATCCACCTGTTCTGGTCGCTTCGAAGGAAGATTTGCCGTTTAAGTTGTATCTATCGGTATCGGATAAAACAATAGGGGCAGTTCTGGTCCAAGAAATCGATGGAAAGGAGCATGCAATTTTCTATTTAAGCAGGAAGTTATTGGATCCAGAAACCCGATACACGATAGTGGAAAGATATTGCCTTTGTTTATACTTTGCTTGTACTAAGTTGAGGCATTATTTGCTGGGTGCTAAATGCAAAGTGGTTTGTCAAACCGATGTGGTCAAGTACATGCTTAATGCCCCAATTATCAAAGGACGTCTTGGGAAATGGGCATATACCCTCATCGAGTCTGATTTAACATATGAATCTCCAAAAGCTGTCAAGGGGTAGGTATTAGCTGATTTCATCACGCACCATCAAGACATTAATCTTTCGATTCCCTTACCCTGGGTAATATTCTTTGATGGATCGGTTTGTGAGAAGGGATGTGGAATCGGTATTTTTATAGTTTCTCCTGGTGGTGTTTCCTACCGATTCAGTGTTACTGTGGATTTTGGGTTGACAAACAATCAAGTGGAATACGAGGCTTTAATTCAAGGATTGGAGTGATTAATTCAAGCTGGAGCTAGGTCGTGGAGATTTATGGGGATTCACCATTGGTGGTTTTCCAGATGATTGGTAAATATGAGTGTCATAGTGAATTACTTCGGGAATATCTGGAAAGGCTTCTGATTTGGCTAAGTATTTTAGTATATTCACGATTCATCATATTCCGAGAGAACAGAATTGTGAGGCCAACGATTTTGCCCAAGAAGCGTCAGGGTATAAATTACCGATCATGGAGTTTGAAATTATTCCGATTGCAAATCAAGTTCCGATAGGATGGCAGGCAGAAATTATCGGTTATCTGAAGGATCCTCAGGGGAAAGCCGATAGGAAGCTTAAAAGGAAAGCTCAGAGGTATGTATTAATTGGTGACAAATTATATTATCGGAGTTTTGATGGTTTATTGCTTAAGTGTCTGAATGAAGAGGAGGCTAAAGTTGCAATCGGAGAAATTCATGAAGGACTTTGCGGAACTCATCAATCAGCATATAAAATGAGATGGATGTTGAAGCGCGTGGGATACTTCTGGCCAACGATGGTAGAGTATTGTTTTAATTATTATAAAGGTTGCAAGGATTGTCAGAAATTTGGGAATATCCAGCATGCACCTGCATCTATTTTACATCCAATCGTGAAGCCGTGGCCTTTTAGTGGATGGGGGATTGATATGATCGGAGAAATGTTTTCTTCCTCGTCCAAGGGCATTGGTATATTTTGTTGGCAACAGATTATTTTACTAAATGGGTTGAAACTGTACCATTGAGGAAAGTAACTGCTACTAAAGCGATTGACTTTGTTAGAGAGCACATAATTTACCGATTTGAGATTCCTCAGACGATCACTAAGGATCAGGGATCGGTATTTATGTCAGAAGCATTTCAGGATTACGCTCGAAGCCTGGGAATCACGACAATCAACTCCTCGCTGTATTATGCTCAAGCCAACGGCCAAGCAGAATCTTCAAATAAGAGTGCTATAAAGTTGATTAAGCGAAAAATCGATGAAAGGCTGCGGGGTTGGCATAATATTTTGGCGGATGCACTATGGGCATATCGGATTGCTAAGCATGGGGCAACGAAAGTGTCACCATTTGAGTTGGTATACGGTCAAGAAGCTGTTCTACCAGTTGTAGCTATCATCGGATCTACGAGAGTTGAAGAACAAAATAATGTGAAAGCTGATGATTATAAAAATCTGATGGTGGATAAGCTGGATGATATGGTGGCCGTTCGGTTGAAAGCTTTGGAGCATATTGAACGTGATAAGCAAAGAGTTGCTAGTCATTATAACAAGAAGGTTGTGCCAAAAACTTTTGAAGTGGGAGATCTTGTATGGAAAACGTTTTTACCGATTGGTTCCAGAGATCCTAAGTATGGAAAATGGTCTCCAAATTGGGAAGGACTGTTTAAGATCAATCGAATTATTCCTGGAAATGTGTATATTTTGGAGACGCTTGAAGGGCAAGTTTTCGGTAAGGCGATTAATGCTAAGTATTTGAAGAAATATTATCCGAGTGTTTGGGTTGGAGCTTGAGCTATGATTTGGTAAAAGCCGATTCTGATGAATCGCCTATAGTTTAAATGCCGACTAACACTTTGCTCAACACGTTGCAAAAGCAAAAAGCCGATTCTAATGAATCGCCTATATATATAAAAACGAAAAGGATTGCATAAAGAAAGAAATGTTATTGCAAAGGCGCGAAGGCCTTAATTGTTCGCCCCACGGGGCATGGTGAAGCATTGTTTTACGATCGGTAAAATACCGATCCATACAACCATAAAAGTTTAAACTTTGGCTCGCAGGCCAATCACTCGCAAAATTCAGAAATGGCTGCGGCGGCACTGAGTATTGTATCACGGATCTAGTTAACAGGCTCGGTATCTTCCTCAATTGATCCGGATACAATCGGAATTTTCTTCTTGGCATCGAGCACTGCCAAGCCGCAAGCCTTCATGATGCTGTACTGCTCGTTAGCTGCCTATTTAGACTCTTCAAAGCTTGAGCGAGCGGCTGCTTCGGCTTTCCGTGCCTTCTCCAATTCCTATTCTAGGGACTTGGCCCTTGAAACTGCTTTGGAGGCAGCAGTTTTTGCCGATTCGGCCTCATGCTTCAGCTGGAGAAGTTTATCATTTTGAGAAATGGCATCTTGGATCAACCCCTTGAGTTCCGCTTCAGCTTCTTTCAAAGTTTCTCTCTGATGGAGCCGATCCAACGCAGCATCGAAATCGGCTTTCTGTTCATCAAGAGATAATAATTTTTGAATGGCTGATACCACCTGCTCCGGGAGAATTTCCTTGATGGAATCTGCTATCTCCCGTATGGCAGATGGGTTGGCCAGAAGAGCCGATTCGTTGCGACTAGATCCCACATCTGCTTTAGCTTGGCAAGGGTGTTCGGAGAAAACCAATTCTTCTTGATTGGTTCTGTGGCAGGTGGCTCAATGGTGACGACTGGAGGCGATGGAGACTTGATCGGGGAAGAAAGAAAGTCCAGCTCGTCGTCAAGCCAATCCATGCTGGATGGGTCGAAGTTGAGCTCATCGGTTTTCTTCCCATCATAGGTGATGACCTGCGTGGAGACCACTGTTACCCGAGCTGGGCTTCGAGGTTGAAACATATACTGAAAAGAAATTTTTAAAGTTACAAAAGTATCGGAATTTAAGGATTTCATGAGTTAAAGCGAGAGATTTCCGATTACGTCTTGGGGGTTGAAGACCGGCGGTGTCTGCGATGCTGGCGGAGGGGAAGGTGTGGCGTCCTTTCTTTTCTGGATGGGGGAAGTGTCCTGAAATCAAAATACGGATAAGAACAATGGCCGAAGGAGAGTTATGAAAGTTTGGGGAAAATCAAGTGCTTACTGTGTCACATACAGATTCGGTGCTATCAGGTGTACGCTCCTTTTGAGGTCTTGGTTTCTTGGCAGCCAATTTCTTCCTCGGGCCAGTTTCCCCTTCGGGTCTCCCTGTTGATCAAGAGCGATTATGAAATCGGGTTTTTATAGAGATGTTGGTCAGGAGTTGGTTTTACCTCTCTTCTTGGGTTGCTGAGGGGACCCTTGTGTAAAGGTCGATGTGGACTTGGCCATCGAATGGAGACGCCCAGCTTCTTCTCCGACGAGCTTGGCCATGGGGCGCTTGTCTCCGCTCTGAAAAAGAAAATAACATAAGGTTAATAATCGGAAAAGGTGACGGTATGGGTTAGTGAACGCACGCAAGTTAGTAACCTCGCTGCCAGAAGACGATGCATGATTCTGAGACTCCGTTCTCTCATCGTCTGAATCCGATGAAGAAGGTCCTGACCCAGAGGAATTTTCCTCTTTGTCGTCGCTGTCTTCAAGATCAGAATCATCAGAACCGTCAGAATCAGAGCTGTCATTGCCGCTTTTTTCGATTCTGATGGGAGCTCTGTCATGCCAGCGATTTTTGGCCAATTAGGTTTGCAAATCTCCTTCTTGCCGGTGAAATGTTCGATTAAGGCTGTAGCTCCGCCTTCTGTGACATAGATGTTTTTGGCGATAGATTCCCACCAAGAATCGAATTTTGGAGAAATGGCCGACCACATTATGAATTCTGTCGGCATTTCAAAATCCAAATGTGCAGCAGATAAAATCCCATAAGCCGATTGAGAGTTGAGATCCTCTCTGGCATTCAGATGGCGGTATATGAACAGATCGGGACTGTCTTGCCCGAGATTGAATTGCCGAGCTACCACAGCCGGATGATAGAATTCATATGAAGGTTTTCTGATATGAGTCCTTGTGCTCAGAATAGAGAAAAAGATGCCTGGTGATATGAATTCTTTATATGCTGCTAAGGATTCACCCTTTAAGGTATTGTCCAATCGGAAAAATGAGGGAACCGAATATCTGTCTAAGTCAGTATATGGGTTGAACTGTTCCGGGCCATATTCCGATTCAGACATGGTGAAAAATGCGTTCAACGAATGAGAGAGATCCTCTTGATTCAAGCGCTTCTGTTGCAGTTGACCGATAACATTTCTCCATAAGATCTGCATGGGTGCTCGTTGCTGTTAGATTCTGTCTCACTCGGAAATTCTAGGCTGAAGTCCAGTTCTCCTATGGAGTTGTATATTTGGAGCTTCAAAAACAGACACATAAACCAAAAAGGACCACCTAGGTTTCCTACTAAGAAATCAGCTTTCTTCGAGCAGAGACCTTCTCTGATCTCATGCATCATTCGATAGGTGGCTCCTAGCAAATACTTTCCGATTGCTAATTTTTGCCTTGATGCCAGTGCTTCGGCTACTCTTTGGTAGACCTTGCTGGGACTAAGGGATTGGCCACAGAAAAAGAACCTGTCAAGCAACATGTTCCGAAAGGCGATATGCTCTTCATCTTCTACGTTGCCTGTTTGCTGATGAGTTGTGATATAGCGTTGCCATCCAAAGTTTTTCTCAGGGACTAACTTCAGAGTTGCTGATAGATCAAAAGCCGATAGCATCTCGCCATCGGGACTGAGACCAGTTAACATGGCTACTGAAAGGGATATGCCTTAGATCAATCATAGTGATGATTGTACCACGTCTTTGTTCATGTACATATGATAAAGTTGTTTATCGGTTCCCTGAATAAATGTCATGACTTTGTCCATTGGGTACGACTTGATTGTGAAACACATTGTTATATGACTTTATTCTAAACAGGTCCCTGATCCGTATCATTATGAGGAGCGGTTATGATTTGATCAGCATACGTATTGGTTGATGGTAATGTTTCACATGCCATAGATATAGATATATCAAACCAATCGGATAGACGCATGTTGGAGAACATGGGCAGTCGGATAGATCTACTCCGAGACGCTGTGAGTTGTTATTTCTTATAGCGCCATCAGCGTATAGTCTCGAGTGGTATATCCATATGTTCCTTAGACCTGAGATTGTCATGGATGCCCATCATGTTGACTCGTATACTTTGGTATCATCAAACGCTACACCGTAACAGGGTAGTTATAAAGGTGGCTACTAGGTATGCCACGATACATAGCCAGGGGTGTGATGATCAAGATGAAATTTGCCCCTCCTAGATAACAGGAGAGATACCTCTGGGCCCCTCGTGTGGATGGATAAGAAAAGCGCACGGCCGTGCTAATATGACTAAGGAGTTAGTCATGGTTTGTATCCATTCCACTGCTGAGTGAATTGGTCGAGCTATCAACAAGGGTGGCGCGCATCTCGCCTTGAGCTTGACTGGTATCGGGAGGAAAAGGGATCGGTATGTGAGTGTATCAAGGCTCAACCGAATAATGATTCTGTGCATTCGGGGGTCAATACGTACTGCTAGGTGCCGCTTTTGATCGATGGATTGGAAACGAGTTTCCGGATCCATGGCCGACTTGCACTGAACCTAACGGGTCACACACTTAACGGGTTGAAACTGTTTAATGAGTTTGTGCGTGGATATGATCTACGTGGGAGATAGAAACCCTAGCGGGCCGAAGCCCACTAGTATGACTATAAAAGGAGAGGCATAGGGGTGGCGCGAGGAGAGAGTTGAGCCTTCACCACGCGTAGCCATCGCGCCCCCCTCTTGCTCTCCAGAAACCCAAGCTGCATGTGATGGGGAACGCGCAGGCTACGCTAGCCGGAAATCAAAATTTTCGCGCACACCCAGGATCAACATGTAAGTAGGGGACCAAGGATCGTTACCCTCGACGCGCGGATGCAGCGGAAGAAGACTCACGCACGTAGAGGAAGTAGTCGAACACGCCCCGATCAGTACGCCGACTGCTCGCCGAGGGGTCGCCTGTGCTCGCCGAGGGGTCGCCCGTGCTTGGGGTGAGGTCGCCCGGCTCGCCGAGGGATCGCCCGTGCTCGGGGTGAGGTCGCCCGGCTCGCCGTGGGATCGCCCGTGCTCGCCGAGTGGTTGCCGGTGCTCGCCTAGGGGTCACCGGTGACGGGGAGAGGTCGCCGATCGGCAAGCACGTCCGCGAAAGCGGCAGTGCCTCTAAGGTATCCACACGTCCAGGGGTGGAACGTCGCGCGCCGGCGTGCTAACACCACGTCGCGCGGCTAGGGTTTCCTCGGGAGCGGGAGGGGCGCGGCGACTAGGGTTTTTGGTGGACTGCATCTAACTCATGCACCGCGCCGCCCTTGGCCTCCAACTTATATAGACGTGCTAACGAGCTTCTACACTAGAAGGCCCGTTAGGACTCTATCTCTTACGCGGATCCATATCCACGCGCCGAAACCCATTAACAGAAGTGAATCCATTAAGCATGTTCCAAACCGTTAAGTGTGTGACCCATTAGGTTCATGCGCAAGAAGTCGTCGCGGACCCGAAACCCGTTTCCATCCACGATCAATAGCGGTATCTAGCAACACATATTGACCCCGAATGCACGTAATGATCTCATCGGCTGAACCTTGATACACGCCAGACATACCGATCCCTTTGCCACGCGACACCGCCAAGCTCAAGGCAAGATGCGTGCCACCCTTGTGATAGCTCGACCCATTCACTGCTCCGTAATGGATATAAGATGTGACTAACGATTAGTCACCTTGGCACGCCGCCAAGACTTTCCTTATCCATCCACACCGAGGGGCCCAGAGGTATCTCTCCGTTATCGAGGAGGGCAAATTCCATCTTGATCTATCACACCCCACGCCATGTTTCGCGGCATACCCGTAAGTTACCTTTATAACTACCCGATTCACGAGCAGCGCTTGATAACCCCAAAGTATACAACTACGCATCTTTGGGACTCTATGATGATCTCAGGTCTAAGGACCATATAGGTGTACCATTCGAGACAACAACTGATGGCACTATTAAGATAACAATCTCAAAGCAAGGTCTCTGAGTAGGTCAATCCAACCATCCGTGTGTCTCTAACACGTGTCCACATTATTGATTCGATATCCACAATATCTATGGTATGTGAAACAGTACCATCAATCAATACATGTGCCGATCAATCATTATCGCTCCTCATAATGATTACGGATCGTGGATCGATTTAGAATAATGTCATACAAACAATGTGTCTCACAACCAAGTCATACTTGATGAACAAAGTTATGACCATTATTCATGGAACCCGATAAGCTAGTTATCGAAAAGTACATGAACAAAGACGATTACACAATCATCTCATGATTGATCTAGGCATATTCCTTCAATCTCCCACTTGCACTAGAGTTAATCATGCGGTGCATCGGATACCCATGGCTCTTGTGTGCGCCTCATGCTTGGGTTGTGGAAGGGCTTTGTCACGGATCAGCCACGCTTAGATCCGTGTGCACTTTGCAAATCTTCACGCCACCTCTCCGATGATCTCTCCGATCGTGGTACCGCCGAGTATGTGCTTGGATTTTGGTGAGACCTAGGCTCCTTAGCTTGTGCAATGGCACCACTATTGTCACAATAGAGGTCCACCGACAGAAGCACTAGCGACAACTCCCAACTCGTAAACAAACTTTCGATCCAAACCGCCCTTTGTCGCTTGAAGCTGCAATGTACTCGGCCTCCGTCGTGGAATCAGCTACTGTCTCTTGCTTAGAACTTTTCCAGCTCACTGCCCCACCATTGAGACAGAATACAAACCCGGATTGCGAACGCGAATCATCCTTGTCGGTTTGGAAGCTAGCGTCGACGTAACCCTTTACGACGAGCTCCTCCTCTCCTCCAAAAACCAGAAACATCTCCCCAGTTCTTCGCAAGTACTTGAGGATGTTCTTACTGACTATCCAAAGGACATTCACGGGATTCGATTGGTATCCGTCAGAACACTTAGAGCGATGAAACGTCAGTATGCGTACACAAAGATGGCGCATATGATGGATCCAATAGCAGAGACATATGGAATCGCACTCATTCTCTTTAGCTCATCAGGCGTCGAGGCACACTGAGTCTTGCTGAGACTTACACCATGAGACATTGGCAAGAATCCTTTCTTCGAGTTTTGCATAGCAAACCGATTTAGGACTTTGTCAATGTAAGTACTTTGGCTTAATCCAATTAGCCTTCTCGATCTATCTCTATAGATCTTTATCCCCAAAATGTAGACCGCATTTCCCAAATCTTTTATTGAGAAACTCTTTCTCAAATAAGATTGAACAGCGTCTAACATTGGAATATCATTCCCGATCAACAGTATGTCATCTACATACAGGACCAGAAACACAAGTGCGCTCCCACTAGCCTTCTTGTAAATACACGGCTCTTCCTCATTCTTGATGAAGCCAAACTCTTTGACCACTTCATCAAAACGAAGGTTCCAACTCCGAGATGCTTGCTTCAGCCCATAAATAGACCTTTGAAGCTTGCATACCTTGCTAGCATTTAAAGGATCGACAAAACCTTCGGGCTGTACTATGTACACGTCCTCGCTTAGGTTTCCATTTAGGAAAGCCGTTTTGACATCCATTTGCCGAATTTCATAATCATGATACGCGGCAATCGCTAACATGATCCTGATAGACTTCACCATGGCAACAGGCGAATAAGTTTCATCATAGTCAACACCATGAATCTGCTTATACCCTTTTGCTACCAAGCGCGCCTTAAAGATGTGAACATTTCCATCGGCGTCTATCTTTTTCTTAAAGACCCATTTGCACTCGATAGTTTTTACACCATCGGGCAGATCAACCAAGTTCCAAACTTGATTATCATACATGGACTTTATTTCGGATCTCATGGCCTCTAGCCATCTTTCAGAGTCCGATCCCACCATTGCTTCCGCATAATCCTTAGGCTCATCATTGTCCAACAATAACACGTCGCGCTGCTCCGTGGCGAGGAACATAAACCTCTCGAGCACGACTTGCCCTCTCGGATCTACGTGGGGTGGCGCTCAACCTCCGGCTCAAGAACAACTTGCTCGTCGGGTTGAGGGTCGATGAGGAGCTGAAACATTTTCAGGTGTTTCCGAATTTCTTCAAGTTGCACCTGCTCCCATCTGGCTCTTTCGAAAACTGTTTTCTAGAAAGATACCATCTTTGCGATAAACACTTTGCCCTTTTCCGGTTATAAAAATAATAACCACCGGATGTATCCCTTGGATACCCCACAAAGAAGCATTTATCCGACTTGGCGTGAAGCTTATCGACGCGTCATCGCTTTTACATAAGCTTCGCAGCCCCAAATCTTTAGAAAAGACAACACGGACGCCTCCCGACCATATCTCATATGGCGCCTTCTCCACGGATTTTGATGGAAGTCTATTTAAAGTGAACGCAGCAGCTTTAGAGCGAGTCCCCAAAATGACAAAGGAAGATCAGTCCGACTCATCATAGACCGCACCATGTCCAACAAGGTTCGGTTCCTCCGTTCGATACACCGCTCCACTCAAAGCGCCCCGGTGGAGTCAATTGCGGAACAATTCCACAACTCTTTAGATGATCGCCAAACTCTTGGCTCAAATATTCACCTCCACGATCGATCGTAGAAATTTGATTGTCTTGCCCAAATGATTTTGTACCTCATTCGAAACTCCTTGAACTTTTCAAAAGATTCAGACTTATGCCTCATTAGATAGATATAGCCATATCTACTAAAATCATCGGTAAAAGTAATGAAATACCGAAACCACCTCGGCCTCAAGACTCATCGGTCCACATACATCCGTATGTACGAGGGCCAACAAGTCACTCACCCTCTCACCGTGACCAAGAAGGGTGTCTTTGTCATCTTGCCAAGTAAACAAGATTCGCATGTGTCAAAAGATTCAAAATCAATTGAACCAAGAAGTCCATCTTTATGGAGCTTCTCCATGCGTTCTTACCTATATGGCCTAGCGGCGATTGCTACAGATAAGTGGAATTCAAATCATTTGTTTTGAGTCTTTTAGCATTAACGTTATAAACATTTGCATCATCAAGATCCAGACATACAACCCATTCATTAATGAGAAGTTACCATAGAGCAAACCATTGAAATAAATAGAACAACGCTTGTTCTTTATTACAAAATCATAACCATCTTCTTCCAAACATGAAGAAGAGATAAGGTTTTTGCTCAAGGCAGGAATATAATAACAATTACTAAGTTCCATGACTAAACCAGACGGTAATGGTAAGGAATAGACGCCGACGTACCAACGCAAAGCAACCTTTGCTCCATTGCCGACGCGAATATTTACCTCCCCGCTTGCACAGCTTCGAGTCCTACTAAGCCCCTGCAACGATTTGCAAGTATGAATCATTGATCCGGTATCAAATACCCACGATTCATTAGGACAAGTTGCAAGATTAATTTCAATAACATTAATACGAAGATGAAAGCGGTTCCATTCTTCTTGTCTTCCCGGTACTTTCTGCAGTTCCACGCCAATGACCTTTCTTATGGCGGTAGTGACACTCGTCGAATTCCTGTGGCCACCCTTCTTGGCTTCACGGTGGCTTAGGTTTCGGATCTTGGATCACATCCTCACCATTCCTTTGCCCTTATGCTTCCTTTTCTTATCCTTTTGAACCATCATCACATGACTAGGGCCTTTCTTAATGCTCTTTCACCGCTTCAAAGATCCCATGCGGCTCGGTCAAGGTCTTCTAGGCTATTCATATGAAAGTTCAAAATGAATGGCTCAAAGCTCACAGGAGCGATCGGAGAATCACATCCGTGGCCATTTCGCTTTTAAGGGAAAGCCAAGTTTCTCCGTGCTCTCAATGTAACCAATCATCTTGATCACATGAGGACTAACAACAGCTCCTTGCTTAGTTTCCACGCAAATGTGGCTTTGGATATCGATATCGCTCAGCCCTAGCTTGGTTCTCAAACATGCCCTTAAGACCTCGATCATAGTATGTGCATCAGATGCTCATACTGCTTTTTGCAGATCGAGTTCATAGTGGCTAGCATGAGACAACTAACATCAAGAGCATCGTTAGTGTGCTTCTCATAAGCACGCTTTGTCGAATTTGGTGCATTATCGGCCCATTCAGCAGATATGGCTCCTCTAGCACATATTCCTTTTCTCTTGCTTGAGAACAATTCTCAAGTTTCGATACCAATCCATAAAATTTGTCCCATCGAGTTTTTCCCTCTCAAGGACCGAACGCAAATTAAAACCAGGGTTTGCATTGACATTGCATGCCATCTACACAACAGAATAAATAAGCAAAGTTTTAGCACTAAGTTCATGTTAATCTTCCATTAAACAATTTAATAAAAGATGCTCCCACTAAAATCACTTTCCCTCTGGTGCATTTTAGAAGGACAAGATCCATAGTCGAAAGTTCTAGAGTTACCAAAGAACCTAGACATAGGTAGGCAACCCCTTGCCAATCACATCATATGTGACTCTTGTTTGTTGGACGGCATTCGATGCCCCGGCTCCAACATAGATACCCCGGGGCCCAAAACCCTTTTGTGCTAGCGCCGATAAGCAAACCAACGCATTGCATGTGGAATCACATTCCACCCTACGACCAAGGAAGAAAACGGCGCCCTCCCTCGCAAAGCAGGGTGGAAACAATCCGCTAACGTACAGGGTCTTTGTAGGTGCCGCTATTGGAAGGGTAGTTACTTAATTTTTCGAGGGAAACTATCCTATCAAAGTCTATCATGACCACCAATTATGATAAAGAGATAGAACAGCAGAGCAGGAAAACAATCACAGAAGATACGCTATCAAGCTGTGAGTTAGTATGGCCCAAGTACACGATGATCTCCATCACCACGCTCTTTCCTGTCCACCGAGCCACCAGGGTTGAAGCCTCCATGACCAATTACAAGCTATTACTCCTAACAGCTAGTAATCAAATATACATGAGGATTCAAGGCATCACATACCGGCACGCAGGCCGTTAAACAACAACAGGACAGCCTTCGGCTGCAATTAACCATGACACGCAGGTCATGAAAATCACAAGCAATCAACACAAGGGGTCCATACAACTCACATCATTCCCTGAAAAACAAGTTAGGCGCAGAATCGAATTCTAACGCTCGCGATGTGAGTCAGTTTTAATTAACAGGCTTACGCAGACTATCACGGCGGTCCCGCTAGCCGGTTAGCGGGCGGGGATTGAAGGGGCAGCGCCCGTAGAAAAATTTTCTGGGAACATAGATCGTATCTATGAAAAACGCTATGGAAATTTCAACCGGATTGATCAAATCAAACCGATCCCGGGCCATCATATGTCCCAATTTTCCATAAGGTCTATCTCATCAACCCAACGCGCGAGGTCCCCTTGAGAAGACGGCGACGATGCGATCTCGACCGTTGCCTCGATTTGTTCATCGCACACGAATCCCAGATGGTGTTACCAGCCGGTATGGGAGTTGTGTGTCTTGAATATAAAAGAGGGCGAACTAATCATTTTGGTCACATGGTGCTATCAACTCATACCTCTAATACCCCGTGATCATATCAACCCGTGAACAATATCAGCATCATATCATATATGCGCCAGATCCAGATCCGAAACTACACATGATTGCTCTGATACCACTGATGGGGAACGCGCAGGCTACGCTAGCCGAAAATCAAAATTTTCGCGCACACCCAGGATCAACATGTAAGTAGGGGACCAAGGATCGTTACCCTCGACGCGCGGATGCAGCGGAAGAAGACTCACGCACGTAGAGGAAGTAGTCGAACAAGCCCCGATCAGTACGGCGACTGCTCGCCGAGGGGTCGCCTGTGCTCGCCGAGGGATCGCCCGTGCTTGGGGTGAGGTCGCCCGGCTCGCCGAGGGATCGCCCGTGCTCGGGGTGAGGTCGCCCGGCTCGCCGTGGGATCGCCCGTGCTCGCCGAGTGGTTGTCGGTGCTCGCCTAGGGGTCACCGGTGACGGGGAGAGGTCGCCGATCGGCAAGCACGTCCGCGAAAGCGCAAAGGTTTCTAAGGTATCCACACGTCCAGGGGTGGAACGTCGCGCGGCGTGCTAACACCACGCCGCGGCTAGGGTTTCTCGGGAGCGGGAGGCGCGGCTAGGGTTTTTGGTGGATCGCATCTAACTCATGCACCGCGCCGCCCTTGGCCTCCAACTTATATAGACGTGCTAACGAGCTTCTACACTAGAAGGCCCGTTAGGACTCTATCTCTTACGCGGATCCATATCCACGCCGCGAAACCCATTAATGTAAGTGAATCCATTAAGCATGTTCTAAACCGTTATGTGTGACCCATTAGGTTCATGCGCAAGAAGTCGACGCGGACCCGAAACCCGCTTCAAATCCACGATCAATAGCGGTATCTAGCAACACATATTGACCCCGAATGCACGTAATGATCTCATCGGCTGAACCTTGATACACGCGCAGTACATACCGATCCCTTTGCCACGCGACACCGGCCAAGCTCAAGGCAAGATGCGTACACCCTTGTGATAGCTCGACCCATTCACTCGCTCCGTAATGGATATAAGATGTGACTAACGATTAGTCACCTTGGCACGACGCGCACTTTCCTTATCCATCCACACCGAGGGGCCCAGAGGTATCTCTCCCGTTATCGAGGAGGGGCAAATTCCATCTTGATCTATCACACCCCTACGCCATGTTTCGCGGCATACCCGTAAGTTACCTTTATAACTACCCAGTTACGGAGCAGCGTTTGATAACCCCAAAGTATACAACTACGCATGCTGGGACTCTATGATGATCTCAGGTCTAAGGACCATATAGGTGTACCATTCGAGACAACAATCTGATGGCACTATTAAGATAACAATCTCAGCAGTGTCTCGGAGTAGGTCAATCCAACCATCCGTGTTCTCTAACACGTGTCCACATTATTGATTCGATATCCACAATATCTATGGTATGTGAAACAAGTACCATCAATCAATACATGTGCCGATCAATCATTCTCGCTCCTCATAATGATTCGGATCGAGGATCGATTTAGAATAATGTCATACAAACAATGTGTCTCACAACCAAGTCATACTTGATGAACAAAGTTATGACCATTATTCATGGAACCTGATAAGCTAGTTATCGAAAAGTACATGAACAAAGACGTATTACACAATCATCTCATGATTGATCTAGGGCATATTCCCTTCAGCATGGTGAGGTGCTAGCACACCCTATGAGGCGTTCCTACTCGGTACGTGTGGATACCGCTAGAGGCGCTGCCGTACGCGGACGCGCTGTTCGGTTGTATCGTCAACGAAAGCAGGTGAGACATTGACGAGCAGTCGGCGAGTGATCCGCAACCACTTGGCGAACACCGACGACCACTCGGGAACCACTCGGCGAGGACGGGCGAGCACTCGGCGGTGATCTGGGCTAGTACGTCTACTTCCTCTACGCGCAAGGAACTGCTTCCGCTGCGTCTGCGTGTCAAGTGTAACGATCTGTGATCCTCTACTTGCATGTGCTCCTGGGTGTTTCGTGGTAGAAAATTTTGATTTTGCGCTCGCGTAGCCTACCCGTTTCCCAGCATCTATGTCCAGAAGTGTAGGACTAATTGGTCCTGTCGGGAAGAGGAAAGCATTTGCTATATCGCACCAAAAATAAGCCGATGCGGCCATGAAAGGTTCGTCTGCCGGCGGAGGATGTAAGGAAAGAAGGATAGCATCGGTAATTGCTAACTCATCCCATTGCTCTTTTTTCTGGCCATAACACAAATGAGCTAGTCCTTGTATCCCTTGATCGGGTTAGGCCAGGATCTAATTGCCGATTTCCAGCTGTTTATACTAAGCTTATCGGCAAACAGAGGAAGTCTTGCTACTGAGTGGTCTATGAAATCCGTTGGGTCTCGTTCCCCTATTGGTCCCAAAGAATACAGAGCTTCAGTATCTGAGCATCGGAATAGTTCCTGAGACATGTTCCCGATTGAGAGTTGGACGAGAATGTGCGCTGGGAATCCTGAGGGCTCCGGAAAATCCGATGCAGGAGGCTTGTGCGCAGGGGAGAGCGTGAAAGTGACAGCGAATGGAGGCCTATTTATAGCAGTGGTAAAATTAGGGTTTTTACCGCGGGTTTCGGTGTTACTGTTTCGGCCCATATAGCTTGGTGGGCTGACACGTGTTTTCGAAATGGGCCAGAAGCGAAGATTACAGGGGTAAAACTGTGAAATGTTTCAAAACAATTTGGTAAAAATCCGATTTTTTATTGAAAGTTCGGCTAATGAGAAAACCCATTGCCAAACTTAGGGGCATATGTTGACACCCAAATTTAAGGTGAAAATCGGATATAGTGGAATGGTTAAGTATATCGAGTTATTAAATAATCGAGAAAATGGGCTTTATCGGCAAAGAAGAAAAGTATATTGAAGAATACCGATAGTTACGAGACTCCGGAAGAAACGCTGATCAGAAGATATCTTTCCAGACGTGGTAAAATAGGTCATATCGGTATCGAATTTGTAATAGTATAAATAGGACCATAGGTCACGAGAAAAAAAAATACATCATACTCAAAACACAAACCTACTTTTCAAATCCGATCGACATCGTCAAAAGGCTTCAACTCGCAGGTAGAGCTATCTCGATGGGATAATCGATTCTCTTCTTGTAACCCGTATGCATGGCTGTATCATCTTGATCTCGTGTATACAAAGCATGTTAAACTGTCTCGGGTTTTACCGATCTTTAATATTGACGGCGTGCTCTCCGCTCAACCACTGCGTATCACACCCCTATCAGATTTCTATCCTGCTAGCCGATCAAGTCGAGCTCAGTTCGATTCGAGCGTGGAACGCGGCAAGGAGCGACACACACAGGGTTTACCCAGGTTCGGACCGCCTCGCGGGTAATAGTCCTACTCCTGCCGAGCCTTAGCTCTTTTCCGTGTTGTGGTTGTATGGAATGTGGTTACAGAATGTTTTAAACCCCCTCTCCCTCCTCTCTCCTCCCCTCTTATACAAGCCTTGAACTGGCGGAGAGAGCCGAGGGGGTAGGCAGTACAGTACGCTTAGTACACTCATAAGACGTGTGGGACAGGACAGGAGAGACGAAACGTGTCGCTATCGCCGCGACGGCGCCGCCCACGCTGCGTTCGCAGTGGCTTCGACCGCAGAACGCGCTGGCGAGATCGCGGGCGGGCCCAGCTCGCTTCTTCCGATGCGGGCGGCCAGCTTGAAGATGGCAAACTCTCTCTCTGCCTGTCAATTCCGCTGCGCCACAGTGACAGTTGATCAGACCTGCAGAGGTCACTGTGGTGGTAATCATCTCTTCATCTGTCTATCCGCACGTAATGTCGCATTGAATGCGCTCGTCCTTCGCAGCAGGGGGAGCCTTCGCCCAGAAGACTCCTTTCGGGACCCTCCCTGCCACGTGGGCCCCGCTTGACAGTGGGGGCCCAAGAGGGGCTCGCCCACGCGCTGGGGCCTGGTCGCCCGCCTGACGCGTGGGGCCCGTCGGACACGCCGAGGGGCTCGCCCACACGCTGGGGCCTGGTCGCCCGCCTGACGTGTGGGGCCCTCGCCCGGCGCTCTGAGGGGCTCGCCCACACGCTGGGCCTGGTCGCCCGCCTGACGCGTGGGGCCCGCCATGCACTCTTGGCCTTCCTTAGGACTCTTCATACCCCGGTATTTATTGCACCGACAGTAGCCCCCGGGTCCACCATGATACGCGAACCGTCGCACTGATACTCCACCGTTTCTTGTGCGGCGGGATACGAATCGTGGGGGTCCACCTCTCGGGCGGCCGACGCCGATTCTCCACCGCGCACGATCTTCCTTGGGAACCGCATCGCCGCGCGAAAAACCGAAGCGCGCGGGGCAATGATAGTGCCGTGCGCGCGCGTGGGGACGGAATCCAAACCATCGCGCTCGCGCCGCTTGCCTATAAATGCTTCGTCCCTTAGCGCCGCGACGAATCCTTCTGCGCGCCAAAGTGCTTTGAGCTGCCTCCTGCTTTCCTTTGCCACTGCCACCAAGTTTCTTCTCCCCTTAGCTCCCGCCACCGCACTTCCGCCATCTTCCAATGGCTCCTAAGCGCAGCAAGGGTCGCCGCGGGGACGCCGCACCGGCCGCGCCGCTAGCTGGTCCAGCTTTGCCAGCCTCCGCTGCCGACGAGGAGATGGTGACGCGGCTCCAAGTGTTCGTGCCGCCAGCCTCCTCCCGGTTCCGCGCCGGCACCAAGGCGCCAAGCCCCCGCGACGGGGAGATCATTACCTTCACCTGGGCGGTGCTGGCGGGGCTCGTTCCGCCATACTCTGAGTTCTTCTTGGGGGTGCTTGCCTTCTACGAGATCCAGGCGGCGCACCTTCCCCCAAACTTCATCGTGATGCTGGCCATCTTCGCCCACCTCTGCGAAATGTTCGTGTGGACGATGCCGAATCTCCCGCTCTGGCGCCGGCTCTTCACGCCGCACACGAGCTCGCGCCCGAGCGGGGTTGGGAGCTGCTACTTCGCGCTTCGCGACGCCGCCGCCTTCATCCCGGTCGCGATCAAGTCCAACTGGAAGGACTGGGCGCGGCAATGGCTGTACGTGGAGGATTCCAGCGGCTACGACGATCTTGCCTTACCCGAGGGTCCTGCAGAATCCCTCCCCAGCTGGGGGTCTCTGCCTGACGACTCAGCGGGAATGGATGTGATGCTGGCGCGCATTGCTGAGCTCCGCCGCAACGGGCTCACCGGAACCCATGTGGCGGTGGACTTTCTGCGGCGCCGCCTCTGCCCGCTTCGCACGAGGGCGCGCCCCGCCTGGCAGTATTATGGCGATGACGATAGAATCCGCGTCGCCCCTGGAGGTGATTGTTCTTCCACTCTTTCGGGTTTTCTTACTCCGCGGAGCGTCCTTTCCTCTTTTTTGATTACTTGCCAACTCGCGGCTTCTTCTTTTTGTGCATCCAGCCGCAGGGAACGTGCCGGAGGATGTGCTCCGGCAGTGGCTGATGGGGCTTTTGTCCGCGCCAGCCGGCGACATTTCTCCTCCTGCGAACATCCGCCCCTCTCGCGATCGGGACCCACGGAGCGCAAACCGCATTTGCTGGCACCGCTCCCATGGAGGTTTCTGGTCCCACGGTCCAAGTGGCCCGGGGACCTCTGCAAATCCGCGATCCTGCGCCAACGGTCGCCGAAGCTCCTGCG
This sequence comes from Raddia guianensis, assembly GCA_036346415.1. Taxonomy (NCBI): domain Eukaryota; kingdom Viridiplantae; phylum Streptophyta; class Magnoliopsida; order Poales; family Poaceae; genus Raddia; species Raddia guianensis. The sequence continues at coordinate 55,141,458 of CM070536.1, forward strand.
GCCGCTGCTCCTCCCGTCGTGGCGGCCGACTCCGAACGCGCTCTCGGGAAGCGCCGCCTCATCCTCTCCCAAGACGATGATGACGAGGAGGAGAGGTGAGCCCAAAGGCTCCGCCCTTCAATCTCGAGCCGCCTCCTTGGCTGCTGCCGACGCCGCTTAATCCGCCGCTGGCGAGCGCTGGCGACTCTTCCGAACCGGCGCCTCTGCTGGCGCTTCAGCGCAAGCACCTCTGTGCGGCACCGCCGTCAAGCGAGCTCCTCTTGCGCTGGCACCTCCCGTGCCAGCGCTTGCTTCGACAGCGCCGGCCGCGGTGACTCCGCTGCCCCCTCTGCCTCCTACAACAGGAGGAGGGGCGGCGGCGCCTGCTCCGTGACTAAGTGGTTTGACACTGCCCCCTCTTCCTTCGCTTTCGGGGGGCGCCGCTTCAGGTAGCTTTCTCTGCGTTCACGTACATTTCGTGTTAGGGTTAGCATGCCAGATGTTTTTCGCATACCTGAACCCTTCTGGTTTTTCTTCGCGGGACATAGCGGACGCTGGGGCCTCCGGCTCCATCCCGCGCGATCCGCCAGCCCCCAGCTTGCCCACGGCCCCTTCGATGGAGAGTGCACCGGCGTCGAGGCTGGAGGACCCTCAGGCCACTGCCACGGCCGACACCAACGCCATCTCTGCCATCGCCGCCAACGCCGAAGCGCCTTCAAGCGCCGCACCTCGCCACACACAGGCGGCGCGAAAGCGCTCGCTTCGCGGAGCGAGCCGCCGGCGATCTGCGGCGGGCCCTTGACCAGGAGACCGCAGCGAGGGAAACGGTGACCCGCGAGGCTGCGGCGGCACAAGCCACCGCCGCCTCGGCCACCAAAGACGCTGAAGACCTTCGCGCGGCGCACTCTGAGCGACTCCGAGTCCTCGCCGACATGCTGCGGACCGCCTACCGCAACTTCCGGATGTCTCAGATCCACGGGGTTACTTTGTACGCCTATTGGAGGAGACGGTTGCGCGAGATCTCGGGCGATGGGGGTCGCGCTACCGGTTATGCGCGACCTGCCGGTGGTGATGCGGACGCGGGCAATCGAAGATGGTCGCCACGGCGCTTCGGCAATATGTTCGATTGAGTAACCGCCTTGCCCAAAACGCCGCGTTCGACTCGACGCCGCCACCGGGAACTTTCAGCGCCCGGCTTGACCCGTGAACAATCCCGGTCGGGTCGCCGCCACCAGCAGATCCATGATGGGCGGCACTGCTCCGGCAGAAGACGATGATGACGAGGAGTAGCTGAACTCCCTCGTTTGTTTCGTCTTGTATACTGAACCTGCCAATGCAAACTTTTGCTTTTCTGCCGTGAGTCTCGATTAAACTTTTGCGCAAATTCTTACATGCGAAAAGAACTGAGGCACCCGAACGCCAAAAGCTTTAGACAAAACGTTCTATTAAAAGTGAGCACTTTTTCCTTAGACATCTGGTTACTTCAACCCTTATGGCCTCTCGGCAAACCGACCTTGGACGTTGCGTGGCGAGAACTCAGCTTCCGGAAGTGGTCTAATCGCTGGTGCCGTCGTTGTCACAATGCCTAGACCGAGCAGACACACCAGGCTAGAACCCGCCTTCCGTCTGCCTTGCCTCGCCCAGCCGCAAGTTCAAGCGTTCGCCCTTGCAACTAAGGGGCCATCAGCCTTAAGTACTTTTTCGCTACTAGCTTTCAACATAATGTTTTCTAACAGACTTTTGGAGGTGAAAAAAGAACGAATGCCCACAGAGAGACATAACTTATCTTTATTTTGGTGATGGCTTTGTACATCGCAGCCCCCGAGGCAAGCGGGGAAGGAGGAAGACCTCGCCGCTCGGCTCCAAAGGGAGGCAAAAAAAGCTCCCTGGCATGCCTACCTCACGGTAGAACTTCCTCACCGCCGACGTTCCAAGTGTTCGCCAATTCGCGACCATCCTCGAATGCGAGCCTGACTGAGCCTGGGCGGGAGACTGAGACCACCTTGAAGGGCCCTCCCACAGGGGAGATAGCTTGTTGCGGCCTGCCTGTGCCTGAATTCTGCGCAGAACGAGGTCGCCCACTGCCCGTGTTCTCTCACACACCCGCCTTGCTTGATAGCGGCGCAGTGCCTGCTGATACCTGGCGGCTCGGATCGCCGCCCTGTCTCTGACCTCCTCTAGGAGATTTACTTCATCCTGACGCCGGTCAGGGTCTCTGTCTTCGCTGAACGCCGCCACCCTTGGGGAGCCGAAGGTGAGCTCCGACGGGAGCACCGCTTCGGAGCCATACACCAGGAAGAAAGGGGTCTCGCCGGTGGCTCTGCTGGGAGTTGTCCGCAGCGCCCACAACACAGTGGGAACTTCTTCCGCCCAGCGCTTGCCACGCTTCTCCAGGCGGTCGAAGGCCCTTGTCTTGAGTCCCTTGAGTACCTCCGCGTTTGCCCGCTCCACTTGCCCATTGCTCTTCGGATGTGCAACGGAGGCGAAGCACAGCTTGGTGCCCAGCTCTTCTCACCAATCTTGAAAATCGGCACACTTGAACTGAGCGCCGTTGTCGGTGATGATCCTGCTAGCGACGCCGAACCGGACGAAGATGCTTTTCATGAACTTTATGGCTGCAGCGGACGTGATCGCCAGGACTAGCGAGGTCTCAACCCACTTGGTGAACTTGTCGACGGCGACGAACATATGCGTGTAGCCCCCGGTCGCCCGTGGGAACGGGCTCAGATGTTCGGCCCTGCACCGCGAACGCCAGAGAGCGGAATGGTTTGCAGCGCCTGGGCCGGTCGGTGGATCTGCTTAGCATGAAACTGGCACGCTTCGCATCTCCTCACCAGCTCGAAGGCATCCTGGAAGGCAGTAGGCTATTAGAAGCCGTGGCGGAAGACCTTTCCAACCAACGTCCGGCTCCCTGAATGGCTCCCGCACATACCTCCACGAATCTCAGAGAGGATTGCACTCCCCGCTTCCCGAGTGACGCACTTCAGTAGAACTCCGTTTGCGCCCTGGCGATACAGGTCCCCACCTACCAGGGCGTAGCGCTTGGCCTTGCGCGCTATCTTCTCAGCCGACGCGTCATAGTCGGGGATCACTCCGTCCCGCAGGTAGGCTAGGATCGGATCCATCCACTGACCTTCCCGGACGAGCGTGACGACGTTAGCATTGCCGCCGACGTACTCTGCCTGGCCTGGCATTTCCGCCTCAACAGCCTCGGCAGTTGTTCCGCATCCTCCCTCCGATCGGGGAGCTGCTGCGGGGACATCGACGTCTCTTCCAGAGGTGGGAGCTGCGTCGAGCATCATGCCGTCCCCACCAGAATCGGGGGCTGCGACAGACGACCGCGTGAGTCTTTCTTCAAAGACCCCGGCCGGAACAGGTGCCCTCAACGAGGTAATCTGGGATAGCTCATCCTCCATATAGTTGTCGCGGCGAGGGATGTGCGCGAAGCCCAAACCCTCGAAATGCCGCTATAATCGGCGCACCTCTGCCAGGTAGGCCGCCATGACGGGATCCGACCATGTGAATTCCTTCCTCGCCTGGTTGATGACCAGGAGAGAGTCGCCTTGACTTGCAGCCGCCGGATGCCTAGGGTCGAAGCCACCCTGAGCCCGGCGAGTAGCCCTTCGTACTCCGCGACGTTGTTGGTAGCGCGGAACTCTAGCACCACCAGGTGCCGGACGATATCGCCGGTGGGAGACACCAGGACAACACCAGCCCCAGCCCCCTCCAGCCGGAACGAGCCGTCGAAGAAGAGAGTCCACAGCGAGGGTGCTGGGGAGCCTTCAGCTTCTATGTCCGCCGGAGTCCACTCGTTGACGAACTCCGCCAGAACTTGCCCTTTGATGGCCGTTCGGGGAGCGAACTTGAGGTCGAACTCGCCAGCCCATGGCCCACTTGGCGTCTGCGCCCGTCGCCTCGTGGTTGAAGAGGATCTCCGCAAGGGGTACTTGGTCAGACCGTGATTTTCGCCGAAGTAGTGACGTTAGCCCGGACGCCACAAGACGGCGAGAGCATCTTCTGGTGTTGCGAATACCTTGTTTCGGCGTCGTGGAGGACTTTGCTGATGTAGTAAATGGGGCGCTGAACACCTTCTCTTTCCGCCACCAGCACCGCGCTGACCGCCTGGGGGTTCGCCGCGACATAAAGGATCAACGGCTCGCCCTGGTCTAGGGCGACCAGCACGGGCGGGAAAGTGAGGTACTTCTTCAGCCCGTCGAACGCCTCCTGCGCCTCCGTGGACCATTCGAATTGGTTGGTCTTCTTCAGGAGCCTGAGTAGGGGGAGACTTTTATCCCCAGGCGAGCTATGAAGCGCCCAGGAAGTCAGCGACCCACCAAGCACCGTGATCCGCCAAGTCGCGTCGGGGGCTTCATGTTCTCGATCGCCGTGATCTTGTCAGGGTTCGCCTCAATCCCCCTCTGGGAGACGAGGAATCCCAATAGCTTGCCCGACGGAACGGCGAAGACACACTTCGTGGTTGAGCTTGATGCGATACTTTCTCGGGTTGGCGAAGGTTTCTCCAGTCGCCGATCAATCGCTCCGCCTTCTTGACTTCACTACTGTGTCGTCGACGACACCTCAAGTTCCGCCCTATTTGAGGGCGGTGAGCGATGTGCATGACCCTCTGGTAGGTTGGGCCTGCATTCTTCAATCCAAACGCCATCCTCGTATAGCAGTAGACGCCCATAGGCGTCACAAAGGCTGTCTTGTCTTCGTCTTCTTTCGCCATGCTAATCTGGTGGTACCGAGTACGATCCGAAGCACAACCGCTCGCACCTTGCCGTGGAGTCGACGATGAGGTCGGCGCGAGCAGTGGTACGGATCCTTCGGCACGCCTGCTGAGGTCGGTGAAGTCGACGACATCCTCCACCGCCTGCTGATTTCTTGACGAGGACGGGCTTGCGAGCCACCTCGATGGGCGACGCCCGAACGACCCGCCCTCGAAGCTTGTCCACCTCTGGCGGATAACGGCTGGCGCTCCACCGATCGCTCAACCTTACGATAACCGTCGCGGCGGGAACGTTGCCAACTTATGCTCAATCACCTCGGGACCCGGTCATGTCGGACAGATTGCCAAGCAAACACGTCTGCGTTAGATCGAGGAAGGAGACGAGCGCCTTCCTATTTGGCGCCGAGAGGCGCCCACCCGAACGGTTCGCTGGTCCGACTCGCCAGGAGATCACCTTGACCACCGCGACGAACCGGGAGGCACGGATCTTCGCGGAGGAGCTTCGAGTCGGCTTGGTCTTCTGGCGCCGATCGCCCGCCAAAGCGAGCATCCTTGTCGCAGCGAGCGCCCGGCGGTCCACTTTCACGATGATGGGGCCGGTGGCCCGGAATCTTCACCACCATGTACGATAGTGGCAGCCGCCATGAACTTGGTCAAGACCGCCAACCTCAGATGGCGTTATACGGAGGTCGAAGTCAGCCACCGAACTCGAGCATCTCCGTCGCGGAAGTTGTCGAGCCTCCAAATGTCACCGGGAGGCTGACGCGCCCAAGAGGGACGGAGTCGGCCCCCGGCGCGATGCCGAAGAATGGAAGCGCTGGTCGAAACTCCTGCTGCTGGATTTGGAGAGCCTTGGCGACTCGGGCCGATAGGAGGTTGAGAGAGCTTCCTCCGTCCACCAGCACCCGCCCGAGCTTGACATTCCGGACCGTGGGCGTAACCACGATCGGGAGATGACCCGGGCTGGCGGTACTGGCTGGGTGATCGGCTTGATCAATGTGATCGGTACTCCGACCACACCGGTGCTTTTGTCGACTCAACGCGACACCTCTCATCATGACGCTTAAAACTAGCGTGGGACGGATAGGTGGCCGATCCGCCGTGGATGACGGCGACTTCGCGCCCGCCGCCAAAACCAAGCGGCCGCTTCCTTGCCCTTGCATTGCCGGACACTGCTGCCGTCGGACGCGCTTTGTCCACGGTTGTCGACGACATGGCAATCGCCAAGTCGTGGGAATTGTTGCGCGAATGGAACAAGAAGTCCCTCCATTCCACTCACGGGGAGGGCGGTCTCGCGCCTCGTCTCGACCGCTGGGCCGCTGTGGCCACGGCGATCGCCATGGCCGCCCATCTTTGGGCCGCCTCGCCACCGCCGCCGTGACCTCCTTCTTTCTTCGCCGCCCGCGCTCACCGCTCGCCGCGTGTCGTCGTCGTCGTCGTCGTTGCGCAAGGCTCGGCGGCGAGACTGCTGCCGTCTCGCCGCTTTGCGCTTCTTCTTGTCCTCGCCGCGGGATTTTTCGAGGTCTCGTCGCCGCCGCAGCGGCCTCGCCTTGCGGCCGGGCGAGCGAGCCTCGCTCAAGGGCGACTTGTGGGCAGGTGAAGAGTTCTTCCGTCGTCTTGATCTTGCGGGTGGCCATCTTCTCCTTGACCCTGGGGTCTCGGGCGCCCCTCCTGAAGGCCGTGACAACGGCGTCGATGGAGATGTCAGGGATGGTGTTGCGAACCTGACTGAAGCGTCGGATGTAGTCACGCAGCGACTCCCCCTTCTTCTGCTCCACATTGTGGAGATCGTCTTCGACTTCGGGCTGCTCGAACGTGCCCTGGAAGTTGGTGATGAAGAGCTCGGAGAGCTCCTTCCACGACCCCACTGACTCCGGGGATAGGTTCATGAGCCACGAGCGGGCTCCGCCGGTGAGGACCGCGGGGAAGTAGTTCGCCAGAACCTTCCCCGACCATCCAATCGGCTGCATCACCGTGGTGTAGATCTGCAAAAACTCGTCAGCGTTGGTAGACCCATCGTACTTCTCGATGGCGGCGGGCCGGAACCACTCCGGCCACTGCACTCGGCGCAGCTCCTTGGAAAAGGCGCGTTAACCGACGTCGGGAGCCACCTACTCCTGGATACGCCTTTCGTCCCGCTGCGCCCGCCGTCCGGACGGCGCCGCCCTCTCCGGCGGAGGCGGCCCCATGGGAGTCCTCCTGCTGACCCCCGTGAACGGCAGCAACAGCGCGGTCGCGCTCTCGGTCGTGTCGCCTGCGGAGCTTGTCACGCAGGTTTTCTCCGTGTCGCAGATGGCGATCCTCCAAGTAGGACCGGAGATCCCGCCCACCTGTACGCCTGCCCGGCCGAACCCCCGTAGGAGTTGCACGCTCTGTCATCTCGCCCGCTTCCTCACGCCAGGAGATCCGTGGGAGGGATGCGGAGAAACCAAGGAGCGGGAGGAAGCGGAAACACTGGTTCCCGCGCCCCCCGCGACTTGCACTACCGCCGCGGCGGCATCCACGTAGCGGGCCAAACTGGCCAGCCACGGCGCCGCCGGAGAATCCGGAGTTACTGGAACCGGCGGGTTGTCCAGTAGGGCCCTGGCCGCATGGAGGTTTTGTGCTGGAGTGCACTCCTCCAAGGCCAGGCGTCGCCTTTTCAGACTGGGACGGCTGCCGCCCGGCTGATCCACCGCCATTGCCGCAGCCGACGCCGCAGCCGCGGCTCTAGCGGCTGCTTCCTGGTCCATCGCGGACTGCAGATCCGCCATCACCGCCTGGAGAGAGCTCAAGAACTCGAACTTGATGCTAGCGCTGCCCCTACCTGGCGCGCCACTGACGGCGTGCTCTCCGCTCAACCACTGCGGATCACACCCCTATCAGATTTCTATCCTGCTAGCCGATCAAGTCGAGCTCAGTTCGATTCGAGCGTGGAACGCGGCAAGGAGCGACACACACAGGGTTTACCCAGGTTCGGACCCCCTCGCGGGTAATAGTCCTACTCCTGCCGAGCCTTAACTCTTTTCCGTGTTGTGGTTGTATGGAATGTGGTTACAGAATGTTTCGAACCCCCTCTCCCTCCTCTCTCCTCCCCTCTTATACAAGCCTTGAACTGGCGGAGAGAGCCAAGGGGGTAGGCAGTACAGTACGCTTAGTACACTGATAAGACATGTGGGACAGGACAGGAGTGATGAAAACGTGCTGCTACTGCGCCGCACGGCGCCGCCCACGCGTGCCTCGCAAGTGGCTTCTGACCCGTAGGAACGCGCCGGCAAGACTGCTGGCGGGGCCTAGCTCTGCCCCTTCTGACGCGGGCGGCCAGCTTGAAGATGGCAAACTCTCTCTCTCTGTCATCAATTCGGCTGCGCCCACGGTGGCGATTGCTCGATCGACCGAGAGGTCATTGTGGCGGTAATCATCTCTTCATCTGTCTATCCGCGTAATGTCGCATTGAATGCGCCGTCTTCGCAGCAGCGGGAGCCTTCGCCCGAAGACTTTTTCGGGGACGCCGGCGCCACGTGGGCCCGCTGATGGGGGGCCCTAGAAGGGCTTCGCCACGCTGGAACTGGTCGCCCGCCGACGTGTGGGGCCCGCCGGACACCGAGGGGCTCGCCACACTGCCGGGGCTGTTCGCCCGCGACGTGTGGGGCCCTCGCCCGGCGCTCTGGGGGTTTCGCCACGCAGCCGGGCTCGTCGCCCGCTTAACGCGGGGCCCGCCGGACACGCCGAGGGGTTCGCCAGACGCCGAGGCTCGTCGCCCGCTCGGCGTGTGGGGCCCTCGTCCGGCGCTCTGAGGGTTTCGCCACGTGGCTGGGCTGGTCGCCGCTCGACGCGTGGGGCCCGTCGGACACGCCGAGGGGCTCACCCACACATTGGGGCCGGGTCGCCCGCCGACGCGTGGGGCCCGCCGGACACGCTGAGGGCTCGCCCACACGCTGGGGCTGGTCGCCCGGTGACGTGGGGGGGCCAGACACGCCGAGGGGCTCGCCCACACGCCTGGGGCACTGGTCGCCCGCTGGCGTGTGGGGCCCTCGCCCGGCGCTCTGAGGGCTCGCCACTGTGGCTGGGGCACAGTCGTCACCGACGCGTGGGACCAGCCTCATGCACTCTTGGCCTTTCTTAGGACTCTTCATACCCCGGTATTTATTGCACCGACAAATATGTTCTCGCATATTACACTGCCTCGATTTAATCGATCTGTAATGTGTATTTATCCTGCAATGCCGATTGTTATGTATATTATGTGCTTTCCCTAAATCCGATATATGCGACTGTCTCGTTAATCAATCTTGCATATGACTCATTTAGGATTTTGCATGTGCAGATATTTGCCGATTAGTATTGTATCTACCTATATTAGTTCTAAACCTCTAAATGAGTTTATTGGTTTATATCTGGATTTAGATCTGAATATTGTCTTGGCCCGACCAATCTATTCAAATCTGTTCTTTGATTTAATCTAATAAATTGATATAAAGATTTAATGCTAATTTTACATATAAAACACCAAAAACAAGTGAAAGATTTAAGATTCAATGCTTATTTATATTCAATTGCTTTACCAGGCCTTAAGCCGATAGATCTTGCAATCGGATTATTTAAAGCCGATATAAAATAACCTGATCTGGCTACTTTAAAAGCCGATTGGTGCTAGGTCGCAGACAATTTATTCCTTGTCAATTTACAGGTCAAATTGACTGGCACGCTTGGTTCTTGGTTGCGACGCAAGCGCAGACTTGATGCTTCCGCACGTGTGTTCGTGAAAAGCTGACTTTTTGTGTCAACAAAAATCCAATATTTTGCCAATTCTTTTCTAAAACATTTTTAAAAGAGATTTTTGATAAAAAAAAACCAGACTTTCAAAACTGACTCAAGACCAGACCAACAACAACCTTACAACCACACCTCTAACCTGATTTATGTCAATATTTAGAATAGGCATCACCCCTGCAATACAACCTCATATCCCAGAAGTATGGTCCATCGATAATTTGTTTTTAACAACTCTGCAGAATCTACCCAGCTTTACCCGTCAAATGATCAGTAATACAGTTTGGGCAGATATCTTTTCTATCATGACATAATTCAGTTATGAGCAATGAACAAACCAACCACCGGCCCCCAAACAACTGTCCTCTAGACCGCTTCTAGAGCGACCCACCAAGCGTCTCACATTCCCACTGTTTGTTCATGCTAAACTTCCTTCAACACCAACAACACTCCAACCTTAACACGCTTCTAGAGCGACCCACCAAGCGTCTCACATTCCCACTGTTTGTTCATGCTAAACTTCCTTCAACACCAACAACACTCCAACCTTAACACGACCAAAACCTCAACGACTCAAAAACTCAACAACTCAACCTCTTTCCAACTTAACCAAAAGTCAGATAAAAAAGATGCAATAAACATGATCCTATATGCTTATATGAGACCTTGCCATTATTATGGCTAAAATATTCCTAAGGTTTTCCTATGACTTAATAGGGAAGCTATACTCTAAATGGGATTATGACTACGTGCAAACAAAAATACTTTTAAAATCATTTGGACAAAAATTAATTAACTAGAAAATAAATGAATAATATAATATTAGGGAATAGAAAACCTGCCTGGTTCGGCTAGATATTCGATATCTACACTATTGCCCTGATAATCCTGCTCGGTTGATCCGGGGGCAATAAATTCGTTTTCTACATGTTAGAGAAGGAGAAATAGAGAGAGAATTTAATAAAAAGAAGAAAAAGAGAGATGCAAGATGGATGAAATCATTTTTAAAAAGGTTTTTTAAAGAAAAAGGTTAGGGTTGACTAGGATGGTGATGGTTTGTATAATTTGCGAAATTTTCTTGGAAATTTTATAAAAAGAAAATGGTGATGGGGATTTTGGAATTACTCTGGATGGAAGGTTAATTTTGGCATTATTTTGATAGATCTCCGGAAAGCAAGAATTTATGCACCTGTACGTAGGATAACTGTGGATCAACAAATTTCCAAAGAACGGGGTCGACGACAAAAGAGTTATCGGAGTTCCGAGATGAAAATTGTTGAAGATAAAAGATGAAAATCTCGAAAATTAGGATGGAATATTTTTATTTGAAATTTTGGGATTTTTGGAAAACAGGAGGAATTTTAAAAAGTATTTTCTTTAGAGAAAGAGAAGGGAAAACATTTTATTTTTCAATTTTTAAACCGTAAATGTGAAATTTTATATTTTTATAAAATACTAGGTTGAATTTTGGATTTTTTAGAATTTTGGCAGAATTTTTGGAGAGGATTTGGTATTTTATCAAAAAATGGGAAGCTTTATCTGGAATTGGAAAATAAAAAGGAAAAACAAAAGGGCTAATTGGGTTGGAGCAGAGGCTGGCCCATTAGCGAGATGGAGCTGTGCAGCAGCGCACAGCGCAGAGGCTGACGGGCGGGGCCCGCTAGGAAGTGAGAGACAGAGAGGGGGGGAAAAGCGGGGCGGCGGGTGAAGCTCACCGGCGGCGAGGTGGCCGGAGACAGGGGTGTTGGTGCTTGATCCGTGCGATTAGCGACGAGGGGAGCAACTTCAAGGCGGCGGCGGCGAAGGGGATCGTTGGCGTTGATGCTCCGGTGAGGGGAGGTGGGACTGGTGGTGGAGGAGGGATGGTTTGGGTCGGAGAGGAACCGGGGGAGGCTATTTATAGGCGGGGAAGCACAACAGCGGCTGGAGAGGAAAACCGTGGATAGGGGAAACTCCGGCGAGGAATTGGAGGCGGTCTGGAGAAAGCCGTCGGCGAAGATGTGCCTGAACAGGCTTGAGGTGGCGTGGCAATTCTCGAGAGGTCGGTGACGTGGCCGGGGAAGGTCTGAGTCGGCGGCGGCGTGCGATTTCGACGGGCGGCATGGCAGAGATAGCGGCGATGGCTGTTTCGGGGGTGGAGGCGCCCACGGAGGAGGAAGACACAACGTGAGCCGTTGGATCTGGGGCGAAAACAGTGGGCGCCATCGGATTTTAAAACCCGAAGCGGTATGCAGCTGCTGACGTGTCAAGTGGTGAGCTGTTCGATCAAAACCGGAAGATCACAGCTGTTGATTGCCACTTATTGCATCGGAGTGAAGGGAAAGAGGACACGCCGAAGGCGTAGTCTGAAAATGGAAAGCGGGTTTTCAGGAATTTCCGGAAAAGGAAAGTGTTTATTTGAATTTCCCAAAAAAGGTTTTAGGCTTTGGAAATTCATAGAAAATTGTAGGGAATTTGGAAAAAATATGAAATTGGTCTCCAAAAATCCAGAAAAATGAGGAGAACCTAATGGTGGAATAAAAGTTGATATTTTATAAGATTAATATTCTTGGGTAAATGAAAGAAGGGATTTCTTAAATGAAATAAAAGGGGAATCACTTTGGAAAATTCCCATAAATTTAGGGAAGGTTTCTAGGGGCTTAAAATGGATTTTTATGAAAAATTTTTGTGCTAAAAATGGGTGAATTTTGGGTATGTCACAAAATACCTAGACCACCTTGGTCCTTAGGACGACAAAGAATATTCCATTTGACTAAACGATATTTCCTCTGTTGATTGTTGCTCTCCCAAAAGAAACGGGATCTAAAATAGTCTAATCTCTTAAGCACAGCGCAAGGAATTTCAAAAAAGGACATCATAAACATTGGTAGACTACTAAGTACAGAATTAAGTAACACTAGTCTACCCCCTGAAGATAAGTGTTTTCCTTTCCACCCGCTCAATTTTCTCTCAAAACGATCCTCGACTCCCTTCCAGTTTGCATTGCACAATTTATTGTGATGCATAGGTAGACCAAGATACTTAAAAGGATACGAGCCCACACAGCAACCAAAGAGTTGTGTGTATCGGTCCTCATGTTCCCTAGCATCACCATACCAGAAAATTTCACTCTTATGGAAATTTATCTTTAAACCAGATAATTGCTCAAATTTACAAAGCAAGAGTTTTAAGTTTATTGCCAGCTATAGTTTATGGTTTTAAAAAATGATGGTATCATCTGCATATTGCAGAATAGATAACCCATCATCCACCAAGTGCGGAACTATTCCTTCAATTTGACCATCTTGTTTCGCTCTCAAAATAATGACAGATAGAATATCAACAACAATATTGAACAGTGAGGGAGATAATGGATCACCTTGTCTCAGGACTTTACCAGTCTGGAAGTAAGGGCCTATGTCATCATTGATCTTAATCCCTACACTTCCTCCAGAAACATAATCCTCCACCCATTTACACCATTTAGGGGAGAAACCTTTCATCCTCGAAGCTTGTTGAAGAAAAGTCCATTTAACTTTGTCGTAAGCCTTTTCAAAATCAAGTTTTAAAACTACACCACTAGATTTTTTCTATGCATCTCATGTATAGTTTGATGTAAAATTACTACTCCTTCTATGATATTTTTCCAGGCATAAAAGCTGTTCGAGAAGGTTTAATAACCTTGTCAACTATACGTTTAATTCTATTTGTGCCCACTTTGGTAAAAATCTTAAAACTAACATTGAGCAAGCAAATGGGCCTATAGTGCTGAATACGAGTTGCTTCCTTTGATTTCAGTAAAAGGGTAATTATACCAAAATTCAAACTATGAAGAGGAAAATTTTCTTATAAAAATCCTCAAACATAGCCATCAAATCATGCTTGATAACCTCCTAGAAAACTTGGTAGAGTTCAGCCGGAAAGCCATCTGGCACAGGTGCTTTATTATGATCCATTTGAAAAATAGCATCTCTTACTTCCTTTTCAGAGAAGGGTTCAGTTAATGAGCTGTTTTCAGAATTGGTCACTTGAGGAATACTTATTTGTATATATGACTTATTTTTTTTAGCTTTGCGAGCTTTTGGTATAAAATCAATAGACGGATACGCTTTGTTTTGACTTGTGTTTTAGAGATCTTAAACAAGTCTTTGAGATGAAAAGCATGAATTCAAAAAATCAAATTATTTTAAATTAAACAAAGTTAAATAATTTAAATAAACTAAATAAGCTAATGAAAATAGACCCGAGGCTTCCACCGATCCCATTGAATTAGCCTAGCCACACAGGACTTCCACAGTTACACCGCCCTCCCTTGAGTTCCTGCTTGTCCCCAAGCTGGAGCACGAGGATATATATTGCTCTTAACACTTCATATATAATCTTCTCAAGTAGTCGATGATGCAGGCAGCTTTGTTCACTTCACCAGCACCTGAGTGCAAGCTGCATTTCCCTTCTTCACTAGGCGCCTGTCAGGATCGAATCAGCAACAGTTGCTCATTCTGAACATCAAGCTCAGCTGGATTTGGTAAAGTATAAATGACAGGAGTAAAATCAGGAGTGTGAGGTTTCAATCGTGAAACATGAAAAACAGAATGTATTTAATTGGCTTCTCTCAGGCAATTGTAAGTTTTGTAACTTGTAAGCAACAGGATACATTTTTGCCTTTATGCGAAAAGAGCCATAATACTTGTATGCCAGTTTTGCTACTGGTCTGTTCACCACTGTAGTCATCTAGGAGTATTAATTACTCATTTGGTTGCTTTAAGATTCGGTATTTTCTATGAAAGAATAACACAATATAATATGCCGGTACAATTTATTTTATTGAAAAATAGAAGGATACTAATACATACATACATGCTTACAAAGCAAAAGATAGATCCAGTTATCACATTATAAATAGCCGCAATGGAAATTAATCATTTCTACTCTCCGAGCGCGAAAGCGGTGGCATCAAAGCTGTCGGAGAGTCCAGTGCTGGTATTGAAGGTGACCTTCTCCGGCGAGGCCTCGGGAACATACACCTCGACGACGCTGAGCCACAGGAATAGCTCCTTAGTCTTGACTCCATTGATCTGCTTCAGCTTGCCCTTCTCGGCGAACGCCGTCACCTCCGCTGCATATGATACTGTCTGCTTGATCTTCTTGAAGGTGTGCTCGACTTTCTTCTTCCTCTGCACAAGCCACATGAACCCAGTGCTGCGGTTGTAGCCGAACTCCTCGATGTCCTCCAATGGCAGGAGGCCCTTGGGGAGCCCGAGTTCGCTGAGCAGCTCCACGGACTTCTTCCTGCAGACGTCGTCGCCGGGACCTCGGCGCCGGCGCAGTTGGCCTCCATGTTGAGATGGTGTGATACGGGCGCAGAAACCAAGCTCAGATCAGATGTATGGATTTGTGTACGAATGTGTGTGTGAACTGTGAAGTGTGAAGTGATGCTGCGAGTTTGCTTGAGGTGCAGCTCGATCAGTGTGTGAGTGTATATATATAGCAGTGACAGTGTAGAATGGTTGACCGAATCGGTCTCTAGCTCTGGTTCCTTCAATGTCGTGATGAACGATGGAGATGAGCTGGACGGCGCCATTGGAGTCCACGCGAGAGCGAGTCAATCTGCGGCACGTCGTGGCCGAGCCGCCGGTGTCAATTAATTAATTAGGCAGCATGCAACCGGGTCCTAACTGGCATCTCATATTGTTTTCCTTCCTGTAATTTGTCAAGCATTTCATGCTAAGGGGTAGCTAGCACGCATTTTTTATTGGGCACTATGCATGCATGCCTTCGTGAAGTAATCGGTTTATAGCAATACCACCCGTAGATGTCATTCATGTAGTGTCATTTATGTGAACCGTAAGCTTCATAGTGATATGACCATATCATGAAGTTTTTTAGCTACTAATACAAGGTACCAGCCAATCTAGTGAAGGTACACCTCCCGCCCTATGCAGGCAAGACTGTCGAAGCACAGTGATAGCATGGTGGTTGATTTTAGTGGGAGAGATGAATTTATTGAAAAAAGGTCGTGGTTAATTTTAGTGAAAAAATTACGCCATATCGGATTGACGGTGGGTGATTACGACATTAAACTATGACGTCGATGCAGGAGGCCTTTTAATAATATAAGAGAAAATAATATTAAAACTTTATATTTCATAATATTAGAACATTATGAAGATCTCTTGAACTTTTATTCTTAAATATACAAAACCGAGTTTCAACCTCCCCTCGCTGCCACACGTCATCGCCAATGTGCCACGTCGCTCCGTTTGTTCGCAGCCGTCTGATCACGCGCGCCAGTCAGATTCGGCAGTCCATTAAGTGTTTACATATGAAAGAATTTTTTTTCGCCCAAGCCTCAGCAACTTGGGCGCTTTGCCCAGTTGGTTAGCTGAGCCAAGTGCTCATTTGGGAGTTTGCGGTTCGATTCCCCGTCGCCCCCGTTTTTCTATCTTTTTCCCGTGCGCGTCGCGGGCTCAGCACGCCAGTGGCACGCCCGTCGCGGCTAGTACACCCTACAAAAGGGCCAGCCACGCCCCTAGTACACCCTACAAAAGGGCCAAGGTAACTAGAGGTAGACACATCAAAGTATTTTGCCACGATGCATGCATGCACTTTTTCTTCTTTGGAGGGCAAGAAAATGAAAGACGCAGGGCAATGTTGACTACTTGATTCCATGCCCATGGCCCCACGGGACTACGGGAGCACACCACAATGGTTCTCGTCAATTTCAATGACCCCTTCTCAAACAATATCAAACAAGACTGCGAGCCATCTCGCAGTCGCATCACAACGCAAGGAATCTACGCAAAATTAATCAAGTGCAAGTGTATTCCTGTAGCTCATGCTTTGCACCTCCCTGGCTCCATGATCTATATAAGGATCGATGGCATGATACAAGCCCTAGCTCACCATTATTCACCAGCAAGTTGCCTTACTACCACTGTCTAGCTTGCTAGCTACTAGCTACTTGCTACTTGCCACTTGCCACTTGCCAGTACGTGCACTACTGCGGATCGCGACTTCCCAAGCGGCTCGTAAGGCCTGTGCAAGCGGTTTTAGAACCGCTTGCAGGCAACCGCGACTGATGCCCGAGGGACATCACAAGCGGCTCCCAGAGCCGCTAGTGATGCCCCTCTGCAAACGGTTCGCAGTGCGATGGCGCGGGTGGTTGGGCAGCCACGTGAGCCTGCAAGCGGTTGGAGGTACAAACCGCTTGTAGAGTGAGATCTCGCAAGCGGTTCAAAAACGCTATGCAGACGTAGTAATACGCTTATCACTGGTTCATTTCAGGTATGAGGCTAAATAGATATTTAAATATATATTTCAGCAGGAGTTTTTTTATTTGTCGCTTAAATTTAAATACATATAGGATAAGCATATAATTAGCGATCAAACAAGCTTAAATATATTAGATATTTAAATATATATTTCAGCAGGAGTTTTTTATTTGTCGCTTAAATTTAAATACATATAGGATGAGCATATAATTAGCGATCAAACAAGCTTAAATATATTAGATAATACATGTAATAATGTACACTTTATATGCACCGACCAAATTTACAAAGTTTATGATTAATATACATTGTGCAAAATGGACAAAACAGTTCAATGTTTTCTTGCAAGATTTTCTTGACGCTCTTTGATGACGAGAAGTCATCCCTAGTTCGTCCGTGTTGGAATATGGATCTCGATAATGGAACTCGCCTGGGGTTAATGACCTCATCGAGAATGAAGCCGAATAGTTGTTCTCAGAATGCGAGCACCGATGATGTGGTAACACTTCAGTGTGTTTATCCATGTCGGGCTGGCAATTAAATTAAAGTGAAAAATAAATAAATACGTGCACCCATAATGTAAATTAATGGAGCACATAAGAACGTTATTAAGTTGTTGCTAGATGCATGGTTGCGTGCATATATATCTGAACCTCTTCAGAGTTTGAGGTCAAGCTCGCCGTGGCACATCATTTGGATATAGTGGAACACATAGTAGCCACATAGGTAGCCACATAGGTTGTTTCCCGCAGATTGTTGTTTTACCTATGGTCGATGCGGGGCAATTACAGATCAGTAATAACAAGAAATATTAATTGACAAAGGGCAATTACGTCGTTTTTAGCGCATCTACCGCTTAGCTTGACATCAATTCCTTCTTAAAACGTCCTTTCTAAATATCTTGAAAGCTCAGGAACGCCTTGTTAAGGAGGTTAATTATCCACTGGTATTCCTTTTGCGGTTTTCTCCGTGAATCTTGGACGATGATCATGCTTTGGTCAAGTTTTATGATTATAAGGATCCAGTGGAACCTATTTATATATTGCAACAGTTATGACATGCAATTAAACAATATATAGTGTGCCATCAGGTGCCTTAAGCAATGTAAGAACGAGATGTTAGTGAGGACATCAGCACATACTTAAAGTTGAATGGCAGAAGTATGTACGGCTTGTAGTGTTGTTGTACTAGTGCATGTACAACGTAGTCGTGGATTTCCTTTGGTTTTCGAGGGTATTGGCCGACTTCCTCGTTGACCAACCAAGGGTCGAGGAAGCCAATCGAGTTCGGCTTCTGCTTTCTAAGTCTTTATATCTCCATTCTACAGAAAATGGGTTAATTGAGTTAATTAATTAGGGTTCTCGACAAGCAAAGATGTATAGATATATATATACATCTTGTGGAGTCGACACTCACAGCACCAAAGCAGTCATGAAGGACACGTTGATTTGGCGCTCGCATGGTACACATTGTACCGCCTTCAAATTCAAGATTTATCAATTGATCATTCCTCGATGTAAATGTTCTTCTTGAAACGAGACGCGAGAATGAGCATATCCTGGCGGACCTATGTTCGTACCATTCATCTGCGCGCGTCGCATTTTGACCGGTAGTTTTTTTATGTCCTTAGGGTCTAGCAATGGTCGACCCAAATTAAATGGCCACCGACTTGTGCCGTTGGAAGATCATCGCTAATCCACAGGCGGCTTCTATGTTATCAAGGCCGCTTCCTCATGAAGTCATACTCCATCAGATATCGCTTTTGCCTCCTCCGTTTTTTTTGCTCATGTATGTGCCCCGAGGTTGTTTACTCTTGAAGATGTGCTTTCGATAGTTCTTTGGTAGTCGGTACAGAGAGGCGGTCGGTGTTGAACGGTTGTCGCGAAGAAGTCCGCGATCTTTGGATCAATTCGCCTTTGGCGGTGGATTTATTTTAGCTTTATACCCTCGCTCTCCATGCGCCCACACTTTTCTCGCGACTCGCTCTTCACTCCTCAAAGGCCATCTCATAAGGTGTTTTTTCAGGTTCCTTCATTCTCTGTCTGAATGGGAAACCGCCGCCCGCCGCTTGATGTCGTTCTAGCTGCAAATGCTCTTTGCTAGCAAGCTTTTATCGGGGAGATGCGGCTCCGTTGTTTCCCTGAGGTCGCCGCTTCCTTTTGCTTTGAGGGGTGGCGGCGGTGTTAGCTTGCGCATAGCGCTAGCGAGTGGTGGAGTGCTTTTCTCACCGGCGAGGCGCGTGGTGGCGTGGCCTGTCTTGGTGGAGGAGGTGAGCTCCGCCTTGGTGGAGTGTTCTCCCTCGTTATAGAAGTCACCTCCGCACCATCGTGAAACACGATGTACTTCTTCCGCCAGAGGATGATGTTATGGACGGCCTCTCCAAGCTTGGTCACATCGCTCCACCAAGAATATCGAGCTCCATATCCTCAAATCCAGCCACCACCTCGTCAACCGTTATCTTGGAGTATCCCCGGGTATAGGGTTACTGATGGAATGATCGCCCAACTCCACCGGGAAGGCCAAAGCATAAGCCACCTTGAGGGTGAGATTGTGCGCTTGGACGCCAGAGCTCACATTGGCGGGCACGGTGATGTCGCTCATGGGATACCGGCTCGCAATTCATCGGTCGGCACGTTGTTTGACGCCAGAGTCGCTTCGCCGACCGGAGCCCGGGACTAACCACGTTGTCCGGAGGCATAACGATAACCCCACCGGTCTTTGAAGATCGCGATTGCAAAGATGCACTTCCCGCTTTAGCATTTCGCCATGTTTTCCTTATGCTCCTTGAGCTCTGCTCGATTTTGTCGACTCTGTTGTGTTCTCTTACTTTCCTTCTTTCCGGCCCGGATGTGGCTTGATCATTTGAGAAGCCAGCCATCCACTGCACACGCTTGCCAAGTCCTCGTGTCCTTCCCGGATGTTCTGCGTTCCCGAGTGCGTCGACGTAAGCTCGCCATTCTCCCCGCCTACCACCAAGGATCCTGCACGTTGCTTCTCGATGGCTTTCACAATCCTTTCTTTCACGGGTTGCACTTGTGGTGCCATCTCCGGCTTGCCATCATCCTTGACCTCCCTCCATGGCCCAAGGTCGATTCACGTATGAGCTCCCGATCTTCTTCGTGTACTATACCCTTTTTTCTAAGCTCTTCTTCCCGCTTCTCCCATTTTGGCATAGTTTTGATGTAACCACCGGACCCGAGATGGTGGTGGTATTTTTCTTCGTGCATTGGCCTTGTTCTCGCTTCACTCATGCCTTGCCTTGATGACGCTTTGTACTCCTCAAATGCTTGCCGCTGATCCGCTAGCTTCGATACTTATTGAAGTCCGGGTTGTTCCGTCTCCACGCATTTTTATCGAGCTCGCTCTTCCACGATCGAAAGCATAACGCCATCTTGCTCGAGTAAATTTCTTACACTTGTTTTCGTAAGCCGCGGAATCGTGAAGTTTTCCTTTATATCCTTCCGAGCAGCTCTTTCAGAGCCAGAGGAACCTTGGGCCATGTCTTGATGCTAATAGGACGTGATCCTCACAATGACTCCGCAGCGTTGTTGAAGGGGCAAGTGCCGACATAGGGGCTTCGCTTCCCGGTGGCTGAAACTTGAGTAATGACGCACTTTGTCGACGGCTTTTGTTAGGCCCTCGTATTTGCTTGGATTGGTGCTGGACGCTTCCGCTTTAAAAAAACAGAACACGTGTTAGAGGCTTATTTCTATGAGACGATAAGAAACGGTTATTTTAGTGTCCGGGCTATATATACCTCACACCGTCGACATTAGTTTCATCGGCGAGAGCCTCGATGGATCGATCACCGTTTCACTGTTTGGTTGGATCACCGGCTTGAGCATGGATTGCGTGATCACCGCTTGAGCCGGGCGGCTGATCACCCATTGATCTACGGGTTGGTCTCATCGTAGCTTATGAGAGTGCCCATCGCGATTTTAAGTAGAAAATCATTTCCGTGATCGAAATCAAGATCATCGCTTTCGAGCGCCATCTATCCTTTGTGCATGCACGCCAAATAATAGAACATTTAATACAACATATATATCTCTTTTATTTGAATACAACATTTGAATACTATATTTTAATACAACATATATATCTCTTTTATTTGAATACAACATTTGAATACAATATTTTAATACAACATATACATCTCTTATATGTCATCCATCTCGACACCCATCAAAACATACAATATTTGAATACAATATTTGAATGTACAGCTTTTAAATGTACCCATTTCGACACCCATCAAAACGCATAATATTTGAATACAATATTTGAATGTACAGTTTTTCAATGTACCCATCTCGACACCCTCTAAACTACTAGGTTTTAGCCTTTAGATGCCATCCACAATGAAAGATGCTCGACGGCGAGGTCGATGATTTCCTTGTACCCTCCACGTAAATTGGCAAATAAATCTGAACTTGAATATCGGTTGAACATACTTAAGCCATCTATCTCCTCCATTTCAATTTTTTCAAGTTTCAAATGTAGCATGTGCATGTCATCTTTAATAAAGACCTTTTTAGCCACCAAGTTCACATACACATGCAAATTTCTTTAGTCTGATAAACCCAACTAGGAACCCTAGCTAAGCTTAGATAGGGTGGTTGGCGGTTGCCGTCGGAGCTCCTAGAAAACCTACTCCACTCCCCGGCACCATTTCGATTTCTAGAGTCTGCAACCGAGGCCATCCAGCCCTTACACCCTAGCTAAAACCCCATATCCCAAGCACATTGCAAATCAAGCCAAGCAACCAAGGACAATCGAACATAGATAAAAACAGTGGCTATAATTAAACAAATTTTGTTTCAGATTTATATATTGATGGGTTGCGATAAAACTACCATCCAACATCAATATCTACAATTTATCATAGGCTTTTAAAGATCAAGGACTAGAGAGACCTAAGAGAATCAAGTCTTTGCCCAAAGTTATTATACAATTTCCTACAAAACAAGCATACAAAGGTCATTGCCCGTAAACATAGAGATCAATTTTAGCCCTAATGTCAATCATATATCGTGGATTTCACTTAAAATAATTGATCGACTAGATGCCAATTACAAGATAACTGTAATGAGCATTCCCATTGAAACAGATGCTAATCGATCAATGAAAAGATCCCAAAGGAAGAACACAAAGAAGACAAGACGCAAGTGTATCTCAGATAATAATTTAGGCAACAACACAAATACTCCTAAGGCATCACTAGTTAACAGATCATCATAGCCTCAAAATTAATAAACATCACCGAGCAAAATATTAAAGGGACAAGTGCGGTGGTCCCGATCAAGATAATAGCCCCTAGCACGAAGGCTAGGTCCCCAAAATATTCTCAATCAACCCAAAGAAAAGCCCAACAAAGGTTCATATGCACATTCCCAAACCCTAAATCCTAAATCACATCACAGAGCAAAGATCCAACAAAGATCCCCAAACCCTAAATCACATCACAGAGCAACATCACAGAGTCCATTAGTGATCCACCAAAGCAGATCACAGAGCAACATCCGAGGGAGGGAGCGAGGTGGTGGGCAATCCGTCGAACAGCATGTGTGCATCACAGAGCAGGGGTGAGGAGAAAGAGGGGCTCGATACCTTGGCCCTTCGCCTTCAAATCGGCGGGAGAATGTCAACGGAGAACGGGACCGAGGGGCTCACGCCGAAGGGGCTCGACCGAGGGTGGGCGAGCCGGCCTGCACGGTGCTCGACGGCGAGGTGCGCCGAAGGCCGAGGAGGCGGCGCGGAGGTGTAGGCGACGGCGCCGAGGACGACGGGCGCTGGTGGCGAGGACGGCACGTGGGACGGCGAGGTGGCGAGGACGGCGGCGATGGCTTGGGACTTAGAAAATTTGGGTGGAAAGGAGAGGGCTATTAAGATGAGTTATATAGTAAAGCTTTCACAAGCGGTTTGTATTACAAACCGCTAGAAAATAACCTCTACAAGTGGTTTGTAGTAATAACCGCTTAGAGATATCTTTACAAGCGGTTTGTAGAAAGAACCGCTTGTAGAACACGATAGCGAAATTAAATTTTAGAATTTCGCCACACAGTGACAATAAATTACTCGCAAGCGGCTGGTGATATAAACCGCTTAGAAGTTCTGTTTCTACAAGCGTTGGTAGAACGAACCGCTTGTAGAAGTGGGACACACGTGGCGCAGGCGCTGGTCTCGCTTCAGGACGCTAAGATGGTTTGCGCCTTCCTTTGTTGAATTGAATTTACTCTCACTTGGCTAGCTCGTGGCGTTTAAGTGCTGGCTCTCGTCTTTGGTCGCGGGTTCGAGCCATGCCTGCTGCTTTTTTTTTTTTATAAATATGTATTGAGCCCATTATTCTTACAAAAATACTAAAAATTTGTTTTTGCATTACTTTCATTTCTAAATATGTACTACGCCCATTATTCTTTACAAAAATACTAAAAATTTGTTTTTGCATTACTTTCATTTCTAAATATGTCTCGAGCCCATTATTCTTTACAAAAATACTAAAAATTTGTTTTGCATTACTTTCATTTCTAAATATGTACTTAATTAGCCCATTATTTTTTTCCAAAAACTAAAAATCTATTTTTACATTACTTTCATTTCTAATATGTACTTAGGCCATTATTCTTTTCAAAAATACTAAAAAATTTGTTTTGGCATTACTTTCATTTCTAAGTATGTACTTAGCCCATTATTTTTTTCCAAAAACAAAAAATATATTTTTACATTACTTTCATTTCTAATATGTAATTAGCCCATTATTCTTTTCAAAAATACTAAAAATATTTTTTGGCATTACTTTCATTTCTAAATATGTTGCCATTATTCTTTCCCAAAATATTGCTTCCACCTTATAAATTCTTAAAAATGCTATTACATGATAACATCTCGCAAGCGTTTCTATCACTAACCGCTAGACATGTTCTTTTCGCCACCATTGTTACATAATCGCCAGGCGATCGGGTCGCAGCGGTTAAAGCGAAGCCGCCAGATGGGTCATGGAAACCCCGATCCGCAGAGTGGTGCACCGCCCGTGACACCAGATCATGGTGTCCCAGACATCGAGGCTACCGCCGCCGGGCGCCGAGGTTCGCCGGCGACGGCGCTCGCAGGACACTATCGCGATCGGGCTTCACAAGCGCCCATCACAAGCGGCTGGCTTTAACTCGCTATTTAATTCGACGCCACAAGCGTTCGTGGGCTAACGGGTGGGAGGGTGGGGGAGATGGCAAAGCGTTCGTGATACAAACCGCCATGAGATAGACATTGTAAGCGGTTCAGATCACCAACCGCTGAAATAATCTATAAGCGGTTGGTGATATGAACCGCTATAATAAAGAGATCCGCAAGCGTTTGTATCACAAACCGCTTGCATATGCTTTTTTCTTCCCGCCTAGTGCATTTAATCCTTCTTCCTCCTCGAGCAGTAGCTCGACAAGAGTATTGACGCCGAAATGCTCATGCAGGGAGGTGCTGCCAAAATTTTTAATTGAGGCTAATAGCTCCAAATTAAGGTTTCCAAGGTAAGTAAACATGGTCTCAACATCATTTTCATATGGACATTGCTTATCTTTTTGCATTGGATGTGGAGAAATATTAAATAATCTTGTTTGAATTGAAGGGTGTTTGTTTTGCTATTGCTCTCTCTCTCTTGATAATTTGAGGTAAGATGTAGATCTATTGGGGGTTTGAAGTCTCATATTAGTTTTGTATCCTTTTTTTGATGATGTATAAGATGTTGAAATTAGTTGGTAGGGGTGATTATTTGTTTTAGAGAGCAAGATCTAGCTCTTGGTGCCTTAGCTAGCTCTCCCTTCTAGATCTTTTGAGGCAATGTGGTGATCTATTGGATGGTTTTAGTTTCACATTAGTTTAAAATAGTAGGTAGGGTGATTATTTCAATTGCTATAGAGCTAAATAGATGTAGGTTTTTTGCTAGGTTGGTAATAATTTTTTTGTGTATGAAATGTAATTAAAAATATTTTTGAAAAAGTTTTTAATTTGTGAGATTTAGTTGGTTTAGCTATAAAATCAAGAAAGTTTAGAGGTAATTAAAAAATATAACAATTAGTTATTTCGAGTTAAATATTTTAATTTGAAAATATAATAAGTGTTCTTATTAATTTAATTGGTGCGTATGAACCGCAATGGATGTATGCGGATCGTTCGGACAAGGGAGTTCATCGATGGTGTGAATGCTTTTCTTGATGTCGATTTGAGACTTGCCTCCGTGAAGCTTCAGACGGTGTCCGTGCGAGATTGCAGAACGAGAAAGAGCACTCAATGCGAGGACGGATACAAGGCCACTTGTTGATGAGATATTTCATGCCGAACTATACATGTTGGACTCACCACGCACTAAGTAGAGCATACAAGCATAGAAGACGCACGAAGAAGCCGATGAAGAGGAAGTGATATATGATGGTATGCCGGACGCGATTTACATACGAGGACGAGAGGATACACAAGGTGATCAGTTTGTGTGGATGATGACTGGACCAGACATCGCGGACGAGAGGGAGATATCACAGAGGACAAACAATATAGGAAGTACCGTGGATTGTTGAGGACCAGAGAACTCTTTTGTACCCAAATTGTGGTAAGGCACAAGAAGCTACGCACTAATCGAACTCATGCAATGGAAGGTCGTGGAATGGTGTGTCGATAAGGGTTTCAATGAGTTGTCAGTGCTCATAAAGAAGTTGTCCCTAAGATAACACCGCCGTAATCCACGACAAGCCAAACCGGTCCGCGGTCCCTTAGGATTGAAAGTACGAACATACATGCATGTCGCGAACGATCGTGTCCTATATCGCGTGAATATGCCGACTTGGATGCATGTCCAGCAGTGCAAGGAACCCCGTATAAGACGGCGTGACGATCCAGTGAAGTAGATGGGTGCGTGAAGAAGAGAGCACCGCAAAAGCGCCAGGTATTTTCTCCGATTCCAAGGCTGGAGCGATGTTTGCAAACAAAGCGCATGTGAAGATGATGCGCTGGCACAAAGAAGAGCTGAAGGTCGACGGAATGCTTAGGCATCGGCAGATGGCTCGCAATGGAGGATGGTCGATCGAAGTACAAAGACTTCGCAGACGAGGTCGAAACATAAGGTTCGGTTTGAGTACGATGGGATGAATCCTTTCGAGACATGAGCAGCAGCCATAGCACTGCCACCACACTATGTGTGTATAATATTCCTCCATGGTTATGCATGAAGAGAAAGTACATAATGATGCCGTTGTTGATCCAAGGCCTCAAGCAACCCGGAAATGATATCGATGTTCACCTCAAACCTTTGGTAGAAGATCTTCAAACGTTATGGAACGTGTAAAGGTCGGGACGAATACAAAGGGAGTATTTCAACCTGCGGCAATGTTATTTGTAACAATCAACGATCGCCGCCGCTTGGTAACTCCGTCTCGCCTAATCGCAAAGGCTTCAAAGCGTGTGCGTGTTTGATCAAACCGATGGCACGTATATGAAAGGCTCTCGAAAGATGGTGTACATGGGCATCGCAGATTTTTGTTCGGAGCCACGCTGCTGCGGAAGAAACATGTGAAATTTAACGGGAGGAAGAACATCGCTCCCAAATGAGGCATCAAGTGGCAAGGTGTGTTTGCTATGGTGAAGGATCCAAGGTAGTTTTTGAAAGGGTCCGGAGGCAAATCTATGCCGAATGATGAGGATGGCCATGCACCCATATGGAAGAAGAAGTCAATATTTTGGGACTTGCCTTTATCGAAGATTTGGATGTTCGCCACCATCGGACTTCATGCACATCACCAAGAACGCTCTGGTGAGCTTCCTAGGATATATAGATCTCGACGGGAAATCGAAGATACAAAGTGATTGCTCGAACGACCTTGAAGTCCTAGGCATCGTGAAGGACCTACACCTGAAAAAGAGGTACGGAATAACCGTATTCTCACGGCCAAATGAAGTTATACTCCAAGCAAAGAAGAGAAAAAAGCGGATAGATTGTCTTAGCAAGGTGAAGGTCCTTCGAATACTCTTAACGAAAGAGATTCAGAATATGAAAGAGAATAAAATTGTACATATAAAATCCCATGACCTGCCTTTGTGCCGATGACACAGCTTGTTCGGTGGTTTTAAGAGGTGTATCGCCCGAGTGGGTAAGGGGACAATCACAAAGTCGTGTTCGCTTTTTCAATGCTATTTCTCGAAGGTCATCGATCCAAAAATCGGGTGAGCTGCAGTCGACGTGGTACAAAGTGTGGTTAGCCTCGAGATGATCTTTTCCTCCCGCTTTTTGATATCATGGTTCATCTCACTCGCTCATCTAAGCAAAGAGATAGGTATTCTTGGGCCTGCTTATCTCCACAAAGATGTTCCTTTCGAGAGGTACATGAGCGCATTAAAGAAGTATGTACGAATCGCTTTCGCCGTAAGCATGCATTGCCGAGGGTTATGTCACAGAGGAGGTGGTCGAGTTTTGTGTGGACTACATTGATGATCTAGACCCCATCGGCGCCCCTATATCACGCCATGAGGGCAAAGCACGAGGTAAAGGGACACTTGGAAGAAAAGTATTTGCATGCAACGATCTTCGACATTTAAGCAAGCACATTTCACTGTGTTGAAGCAATCGGCAAGGGTCGCCTGCATGTCCTCCAACACAAGAATGCTCTACGCCTCCGCCTCCCTGAGAAGACCGACACGTGGATAACACCGAGACATGGATTCTTTCGCGCATGGTTACAAAACCATATCCTCAAGAGCAAGTCCAACAATGAAGCAGTTGCAACGCTCGCTCGGGGACCATCCGCTGAAATAGTGAGATGGCAGGGTACGAGATAAATGGTTACACATTCTACACGAGATCACAAGATAACAATAGCACAAACCGAGTAATGTGTCCAGATAGAAGCCACCGACAATAGAGGCGGTGGTGGACACATATTATGGATTCATAGAAGAGATATGGGAGCTCGACTATGGGCCTTTGAAGGTCCCATTGTTTAAGTGCCAATGGTAAAACTAAACGCAGACGGCGTGAATGTCGACAAACACGGCATGACTACCGCCGACCTCCAAGAAGTCGGCTACTTGAGAGAACCATTTGTTTTCGCGAACGAGGTGAGACAGGTCTTCACGTATTGGACATGTCAAGCGCACAAAAAAGAATCAAATCAAAGACAAGATGAAGGAATGCCAAAGCAACACGTGGTTCTCCAAGGCAAACGAAGGATTGTCGGAGTAGAGGACGCATCGACGAGGAAGAGTACGATCAGTTCGATGAGATCCCTCCATTTGCAGAGATGTTTACATAAGCATCCCGGATGACACAGTATGGATGTTCGCACATACGCCGCGATCACGATGAAGGAAGAATTGTAAAGACCAAAAATGTAAATGATTAGGATGACCCTTATTATGTGGCCATATTAAATATATTATGTGGTAGATTCAACTATGTTATCATGTAATTGCATTTTTAAGAATTTATAAGGTGGAAGCAATATTTTTGGAAAGAATAATGGCCACATACCTTCTTAAACGTTATCAATAGAGTGGTACGTCCCAAGCCTCGCCACGTGTGATGGCCCCACTTCTACAAGCGGTTCGTCGTCCCATTGCACGTTTGCACTTGGCACACACCCCACCCCAGCAACCTTCGGACTGCAGTTAACAAAGGGAGCGTTAATTCCTCATGAATATATTATTAGGAGAAGCCAGCTATAGCTGTGATTTATCATCTCTCTCCAACTCATCCCATGGAGAATTTCAGGTATAAAGATGGGAACTACTTCAACTCGCTTAAATTTTGTCAGAAACGATTTTCCGTGGCGAGAAGGAATCGAAGTCGGACGGTGACATGCACCGTGGAGAAGACCAGAAAGATGCAGGGATGTCCGGTCGATGGGACAGAGAAGTCGCCATTTCAGGATTTCAGGTAAGTCCTCAAGACCTCAATAGCTTCACTGCAATATTTTAGGCTTGTGCAATACTTCTCTACTGATCCTTGTGTATTAAGCTTTCTAATTCTTTTTGGATGGAGCAGCATTCTTGTTTGCATTAGATAGAAGACTATTGAATCTTGTACTCAAAAGTATTTTTTAACTCTCTTTTTCCATGTACTTGCTGCCGTATTGGAGTTCTGATTACCTGCTAAAATAATGGGCTCAGCAATATTTTTTAGTATTTTTGGAACAAAATAATGGGCTCAGTAAATATTTCTAAAAAAATATAAGGCAAGGGGGCGCAAGCGGGGCTCGAACCCGCGACCAGCACGGGGAGCCCGCACTTAAACGCCACGCGCTAGCCAAGTGAGAGGAATTTTGATTTCAACATAAGAAGGGCGCAATACCTTCTTAAACGTTATTGACAGAGTGGTACGTCCCAAACCTCGCCACGTGTGATGGCACTTCTACAAGCGGTTTGTCCTACGAACCGCTTGTAGAAGTGACATTTACAAGCGGTTTTAATCACCAACCGCTTGAAGATGCCCCTTTACTGTTCCAGGAGGGCGAAATTCCAAAATTTTAAATGTCGCGCTAACGGCTTCTACAAGCGGTTCGTTCTACGAACCGCTTGTAAAAGTGTTCTCTACAGGTGGTTAAAATTACGAACCGCTTGTAGAGGTATTTTCACAAGCGGTTTGTAATATTAACCGCGTGTAGAGCCCTTCCTATATAAGGTAGAGGGTTCGCCGCCGAAATTTTCTAAGTCCATTGCCCTGTCTCCCTCAACTGTTCCGTCATAATCTCGCCGCCCACCGCCGCCACCCTCGCCGCCGTCTAGTACCCAAGACGGCCGTACCTCGCCGTTGCCGAGCACCGCACGGCGGCCGCCTCCTAAACACTCCACCTCGCCGTCGCCGATCACTGCGAGGACTCGCGACATCGACCCTTGTCGCAGCGGCCATACCTCGCCGGTGAGCCCCTCGCTCCTGTTCGCGTGGACCTCCTCCCGCCACTTTGAATCTGAAGGCCGAGGTATCGAGCCCCTTCCTTCCCCGCCCCCATTGCTCTGTGATGCACTTGTAGTGTTCGACGGAATGCTGTGTGGTGTTGATGCTCCTATTGCTCCCCTCTGTCATGCTCCTATACGCTAAGTAAGAATTTATGTGGCTTTCCCCCTTGTGGTTGGTTGTGCAGTGTACCAATTAGAGATTTTGGGGATCTAATTCTTGAATTAGAGGCTAAATCTCTGGTTTGGAAGCACTGTACCTTGGCTGTGTGCTTTACCCTTATTGCTCTGTGATGATAATCTGGTTGAGGCATATATAAATACATTTGTTGATTATATCTTGTGGTAGATTCAACTAATTTCTGCACTGTTAGGATTTATATTGTGTTCATCCCAATTCATGCCATGAACTGTTGTTAATTGGTCACTGGACGCTTGTTATCTTGATCTGTATTGGTGCATACGGCTGTTTTAGTGTGCTGTTCAGATTGCTCAGTGATCTGTTTATTTCCTGGTACCTTTGCTTAGCACTTTGTGCTGTTCGGTTGGTTCAGAATAAATAGATTTGGGTCCAGTGGCTTGTGGCTTGAATAATTGTAGATCAGCAGTTCTGATTGGCTAAATTGGGATGTTCTGAACTTAATTCCTTTCCAAAACAGTGCAGTATTGATTGTCTAAACCTTGATATTAATCTCAGATTGTATTTGCCTGTGAAATCACTAGAACTATAACTAGGAAGGTTGTTTTACAGCAACCAGTTATTGGTTAAATCTGAGAGCTCCCTAATAATGTCAATGGTGATTTATTCGCTTGATATGTTGGCTGCCATGTTACAGTCCATTTCTATAGAGTACATGATAAATAATCTATTCCATGGCATTGTTGTGTTTGCTCATTCTATTTATATTTGGTCAATTTATTATGCTTATTATATCATAATATGTTCAACACACTAATCAGTCGTACACACAGCACAACCACACCACAAGCTGATTTGGTTGGATTAGTGGCTTCCATGTTTTTCAAGTAAGTCGGTGATCATTAGTTGAGCTTCGCGCCGTGGCCCCTTCCCGGACGCTCCCCCTCCAAAATTCTTTCCCTCTTTGTCCAGTGGACTGATTTCTGGGGGACTAGCCTTCGAGCTAGAGGCCGTTTGACCTAATTAGGTGTCGAGAAATATTATATTCAAATATTGTATTTAAATATTGTATTCAGGCCGACACGACCCAAATTCTTTCATGTCATATGTCGAGAAATATTGTATTCAAATATTGCACGTTTTGATGGGTGTCGAGATGGATGACATCTAAGAGATGTATATGTTGTATTCAAATATTGTATTGAAATGTTGTTTTCAAATAAAAAGAGATATATATGTTGTATTAAATGTTCTATTATTTCGCGTGCATGCACAGTGATAGATGGCGCACTCCGGACACGATGATCTTGATTTCGATGCGGGAAATGATTTTCTACTTAACGAAATCACGATGGGCACTCTCATAAGTTACGATGAGGCCAACCCAGTCGATCCAATGGGTGATCAGGCTACCCGGCTCAAGCGGTGATCAGTCGCCTCGGCTCAAGCGGTGATCACGCAATCCATGATCGCCGGTGATCCAATCGGCAAAGCTAAAACTAATGTCGACTACCGTGAGGTATATATAGCCCTGAACACTAAAATGACCGTTTCTTACGTCTCATAGCAATAAGCCTCGACACGTGTTCTGTTTTTTTAAGCCAAAACGCCCAACACCAATCCAAACAAATACGAGGGCCTAACAAAAAGCCGTCGACAAAGTACGTGATTACTCAAGTTTCGCCTTCGGGAAGCCCGAAGTTTCTATGTCGGCACTTGCCCCTTCAACAACGCCTGGGAGTCATTGTGAGGATCACGCCCTATTAGCATCAAGACATGGCCCAAGGTTCCTACGGCTACGAAAGAGCTGCTCTGGAAGGATATAAAAGAAAACTTCACGATTCCGACGGCTTACGAAAACAAGTGCAAGAAATTTACTCTGAGCAAGATGGCGTTATGCTTTTAGTCGTGGAAGAGCGACCTCAGTAAGAAGTATGTGGAGACCGGAACAACCCCAGACTTCAATAAGTATCCGAAGCTAGCGGATCACTGGCAAGCATTCGAGGAGTACAAGGTGTCGGCTGAAGGCAAGGCCGCGAGTGAGCAGAACAAGGCCAATGCACAGAAGAAAAAATACCACCACCATTTCGGGTTCGGTGGTTACATCAAGGCTATGCCAAAATGGGAGAAGCAGGAAGAAGAGCTTAGAAAAAAGGGTATAGTACCTGAAACAGAAGACTGGGAGCTCTGCCCATGCAACTGGACCTTGGACCACGGAGGGAGGCTGAAGGATGATGGCAAGCTAGAGATGGCACCACAAGTGCAACCCGTGAAAGAAAGGATTGTGGAAGCCATCGAGAAGCAACGTGCAGGTTCCTTGGTGGTAGACAGGGAGAATGATGAGCTTACGTACGCACTCGGGAACGCAGAGCATCCAGGAAGGACACGAGGACTTGGCAAGCAGGTGCCGTGGATAGCTGGCTTCTCAAATGATCAAGCCACATACCGGAGCCGGGAAAGAAGAAAAGTAAGAGAACACAACAGAGTCAGCAAAATCGAACGGAAACTCAAGGAGCATAAGGAAAACATGGCGAAATGCTAAAGCGGAAGTGCAACCGCAATCGCCGATCTTCAAAGACCGGTGGGGTTATCGTCATGTCTCCGAAGTAGATGTGGTTAGTCCCTGCTCCGGTCGTGAAGCGACTACGCCGTCAAACAACATGCCGACCGATGAATTGCAGGTTCGTTATCCCGTGGGCGACATAATCGTGCCTCGCCAATGTGAGCTACGGCGTCCAACCGCACAACCTCACCTCAAGGTGGCTTACGCTTTGGTCTACCCGTGGAGTCGGGCGGACATTCCATCAGAACCCTATACCCGCTGGATACCCAAGGTCACAGATGGACGAGGTGGTGGCGATTTGAGGATATGGAGCTCGATATTGCTTTGGAGGAGACGATGTGACCAAGCTTGAGAGGCCGTACATAACATCATCCTCTGGCGGAAGATGTACATCGTGTTTCCTGATGGTGCGGAGGTGACACCTATACCGAGACAGAACACTCCACCGAGACGGAGCTCACCTCCTCCACCAAGACAGGCCACGCCACCACGCAACGCCTCGCCGGTGAGACAAAGCACTACACCACCCGCTAGCGCTATGTGCGAAGCCCAACACCGCCTTGACCCCTCAAAGCAAAAGGAAGCAAAGCGACCTCAGAGAGAAACAACGGAGCCAAGATCTCCCCAAGAAGAAGCTTGCTAGCAAAAGGAGCATTCCAGCAGCTAGAACGACAACAAGCAGCAGGGCGGCCGGTTTCCCATTTAGAAAGAGAATGAAGGAACCTGAAAAAACACCTTATGAGATGACGCCTGAGGAGCTGAAGAGCGAGTCGCAGAAAGCTGTGGACGCATGGATACAGGGGTATAAAGCTAAAACAAATCCACCGCCAAAGGAACCAATTGATCCAAAGATCGCGGACTTCTTCGCGACAACCGTTCAGCACCGACCGCTCTGCACCGACTACCAAAGAACTATCGAAAGCACATCTTAAAGAGTAAACAACCTCGTGGCACATACATAAGCAAGAAAGAACAGAGGAGGCAAAACGATATCTGAGATGGAGTATGACTTCATGAGGGAAGCTGGCCTTGATAACATAGAAGCCGCCCGTGGATTAACTGATGATCTTCCAACGGCACAAGTCAGGTGGCCATTTAAGCTGGGTCAGCCGTTGCTAGACCCTAAGGACATAAGGAAACTACCGGTCAAGATGCGACGCACAAGATGAATGGTACGAACACAGTCCGCCAGGATATGCTCATTCTTTGCGTCTCGTTTCAAGAAGAACATTTACATCGAGGAAATGATCAATTGATAAATCTTGAATTTGAAGATCGGTACAATGTGTACCATGCACGCCAAATCAACGTGTCCTTCATGACTCTTTGGTGCTGTGAGTGTCGACTCCACAAAATGTATATATATATATATCTATACATGCTGCTTGTCGAGAACCCTAATTAATTAACTCAATTAACCCATTTTCTGTAGAATGGAGATACAAAGACTTAGAGAGCGAAGTTTAACTCGATTGGCTTCCTTGACCCTTGGTTGGTCAACGAGGAAGTCGGCCAATACCTGGAAAACCAAAGGAAATCCACGACTACGTTATACATGCACTAGTACAACAACACTACAAGCAATACATACTTCTGCCATTCAACTTTAAGTACGTGCTGATGTTCTCACTAACATCTCGTTCTTATATTGCTTAAGGCACCGATGGCACACTATATATTATTTAATTACATGTCATAAGCATTTGTAATATATAAATAGGTTCCATGGATCCTTATAATCATAAGGATTGATAAAAGCATGAACATCGCCCAAGACTCACGGAGAAAACCGCAAAAAAATACCCGTGGATAATTGACCTCCTTAACAAGGCGCTCACGAGCTTTCAAGAGATTGAAAGGACGTTTTAAGAAGGAATTCGATATCAAGCTAAGCGATTTGGGCACGCTTAAAACGACGTAATTGCCCTTTGTCAATTAATATTTTTGTTATTCTCGATCCGTAATTGCCCCACATCGACCATAGGTAAAACAAAAATCATGGAAACAACCTATGTGGCTACTATATGTTCCACTATATCCAAATGATGTGCCACGGCGAGCTTGAGCCTCAAACTCTGAATGTGTTCAGTATATATATGCACGCAACCATGCATCTAGCAACTTAATAACGTTCTTATGTGCTCCATTAATTTACATTATGTGTGCACGATTTATTTATTTTTCACTTTAATTGAATTGGCGGCCCGACATGGATAAACATCTTGAAGTGTTACCACATCATCGGGTGCTCAGACACGAAAACAAGCTGATTCGGCTTCATTCTCGATGAGGTCATTAACCCCTGTATGCAGTTCCATTATCGAGATCCATATTCAACACGAAGCGAACTAGGGACGACTTCTCGTCGTCAAAGAGCGCCAAGAAGAGTACCGCAAGAAAAAATGAACTGTTTTGTCCATTTTGCACAATGTATATTAATTATAAACTTTGTAAATTTGGCCGGTGCATATAAAGTGTACATTATTACATGTATTATCTAATATATTTAAGCTTGTTTGATCGCTAATTATATGCTCATCCTATATGTATTTAAATTTAAACGACAAATAAAAAAATCTCCTGCCGAAATATATATTTAAATATCTATTTGCGCTACTTGAAAATGAAATAACCAGTGGCCATTAAATCAAGACGTTTACATAGCGTTCTTGAACCGCTTGCGGAGATGATCTCTGCAAGCGGTTCGTGGCTCCAACCGCTTGCAGAGAGCCCCACGTGGCTTCCACGCCCGTCCGGGCCATCATCCCGCGAACCGCTTGCAGAGGTGATGCCCGTCGGGCATCAGTCGCGGTTGCCTGCAAGCGGTTCTAAAACCGCTTGCACAGGCCTTATGAGCCGCTTGGCCTACCCCGATCCGCTGTAGTGGGAAGAAGTCTGTGGAGCTGCTCGGCCAGCTCGGGCTCCGCATGGGCCTGCTGCCATTGGAGGACATCGAGGAGCTCGGCTACAACCGCAGCACTGGTTCATGTGGCTTGTGCAGAGGAAGAAGAAGGTCGAGCACACCTTCACGAAGATCAAGCAGACCGTGTCTTACGCGGCGGAGGTGACGGCGGTCGCCGAGAAGGGCAAGCTGAAGCAGATCACCGGCGTCAAGACCAAGGAGCTCTTCCTGTGGCTCAGCGTCGTCGAGGTGTACGTGCCCGAGGCCTAGCTCGCCGGAGAAGGTCACCTTCAAGACCTGCACTGGCCTCTCCGGCCGACAGCTTCGACGCCACCGCTTTTTGCGCTCGGAGAGTGAAGGAGTGGCTGCAACTTGGCAGCTAAAAAAGACCGGGCCTGTTTATCTTTTTTTTCTTTGTAAGCATGTATGTGCACGTTTCCTTGCGTATTCAATAAAATTTGTACCAGCATACTTTGTTACATTTCTTTTCATAAAATTAAAGTACTGAATCTTGGAGCAAATTAATGAATAGTTGTGTAACATCCCAGCTCCTCCAGAGCCCAGGATGCTACTATCTCTACCAATTATTCTAAATTTTGGCAGCATCTCCTCTGTTTATAAGGGCATCCACGACAGATAATTTATATCAAAAGAATCGATTTTGCTTAAACCCAGTCGCCTGGGTCGCGCTGCGCGCTCACCGGCGACTGCGCCCGAGCGAGGCGCGTGCGTGCCTAGGCGACTGGGCTGCAGCCACTCCCCAAAAGAATATATACCCATTTTGCAACAACCACTAACCATATAAGAAAATAAAACAAAACTGTAACATCCAATTTTACATGACGCTCAACTACTGAATATATTTCATATGAAGACCAATTTCACTAATTATGATGTGAGAGGTAGTGAGTGCTCGTATCATATGCTACTTTTCCACGCCCCATGCATAATGGTGTCATCTGTTACCTAAAAACTAAATAAAAACAAGAGTGAGCATTGACGGCGTGTTCTCCGCTTTAACCACCGCGGATCACACCCCTAGTCAGATTTCTATCCTGCTAGCCGATCAACCGTGCTCGGTTCGATTCGAGCGTGGGACGCAGTAAGGAGCGACTCACAGAGATTACCCAGGTTCGGACCCCCCTGCGGGTAATAGTCCTACTCCTGCTGAGCCTTAGCTCTTTTCTTGTTGCGGTTAAATGGAATGTGGTTACAGAATGCTTGTGAACTGTGTGAAAAAACGTCTCCCTCCCTCTCTCTCTCTCTCTTTCTGCCCCTTTTTATACAAGCCTCGAACCGGCGGAGAGAGCGAGGGGTAGGCGATCTGATACTCTTAGTATAATCGACAAGACATGCGAGACACGATAGGAGAGACAGCGTCTTTGCTACTCACGCCGAAGCGGCGCACCCCTCAAGGCCCAAGTGGCCTCGACCGTCAGACACACCCGGTGAGACTACGGGAGGGACCCAGCCTGCACCTCCTGATGCGGGCGGCTATCTTAAGCAAACCCTCTCTCTGCCGGTCAATTCCGCTGCGCCATAGTGACAGCCGCTCAGACCCGCAGGGGTCACTGTAGCGGTAATCATCTCTTCAGCTGTCTATCCACGCGTGATGTCGCATTAAATGCGCTCGTCCTTCGCAGCAAGGAGAGCCTTCGCCCAGAAGACTCCTTCTGCTACGCTCCCTGCCACGCGGGCCCCGCTTGACAGTGGGGGGACCTACGCGCGCCGAGGGGCTCCCCCACGCGCCCGCCTGGTGCGTGGGGCCCTCGCCCGGCACGCTGATGGGCTCGCCCACACGCTGGGGCTCGGTCGTCGCCGACGTGGGGCCCTCGCCTAGTCTTCGAGGGCTCGCATGCAGCGCTACCGGGCCTACTCGCCCTTTGATCTTCTCGGGACTCTTCGTACCCGGTATTTATTACACCGACAAGTAGCCCGGGTCCACCATGATACGCGAACCGTCGCGCAGACACTTTTTCCGTTTCTTGTGCGGCAGGAGACGAATCGTGGGGGGCCCACCTTCTGCGGCGGCCGTACTCCTGATTCTCCACCTGCGCACGATCTTCCTTGGGTAACCGCGCCGCGCGGAAATCAAGCGCTGGGCAATGATAGCAGCAGCGTGGGGACGGAACCCAAACCGTCGCACTCGCGCGCCTTGCTTATAAATACTTCCCTTGGCGCCGCGACCAATCCTTCCGCACGCTAAGTCCTCAAACTGCCCTTCACCTTCTTCGCCGCTGCCACTGAGCCTTCTTCACCGCCCCCACCCTCTTTTTTGCCAACTCTTCCACCGTTTTCCATGGCGCCCAAACGCAGCAAGGGTCGCCGCAGTGACGCTGCTCCAGCAGCGACGTCATCTGGGCCAGCTCTGCCTGCCTCCGCCACCGACGAAGATATGGTGACGCGGCTTCAAGTGTTCACGCCGCCAACCTCCGCCCGGTTCCGCTGCGGCACCATCGCACCGCGCCCCTGCGACGGAGAGATCGCGACCTTCACCTGGGCGGTGCTGGCGGGGCTCGTCCCGCCATACTCCGAGTTCTTCTTGGGGGTGCTCGCCTTCTACGAGATCCAGGCGGCGCACCTTCCCCCCAACTCCGTCGTCGCTCTGGCCATCTTCGCCCACCTCTGCGAGATGTTTGTGGGGGTAATGCCAAACCTCCCGCTCTGGCGCCGGCTCTTCGCACAGACGCGAAGCTTCACATGTGGCGAAGGGCCATTGGGAGCTGCTACTTTACTCTCCGCGAAGCTGCCGCCTTCATCCCGGTTGCGGTCAAGTCCAACTGGAAGGATCAGCAACGCCATCGGGTCAGACTGTGAAGACTCAGTGGTTGCGACGATCTTGCTCTCCCGAGGGTCCCGGAATCCCTTGCCACCGGGATCTCGCCCGACGACTCGGTGAATCGGAAGTGATCTTTGGCGCGATCGCTGAGCTCCGCCGCAACGGGCTCACGGAACCCACGTCGCGGCGGATTTCTTCTTGGCGCCGCCCGCCCGCTCCGCATGAGGGCCGCTACCGCTGGCTGTACTACGGCGACGACGATAGGGTCCGCGTCGCCCCTGGAGGTAAGTGCTCTTTCATTCTCTTTTTTGGGTCTCTTGTCTTTTCGGAACGCCGTTTGCTTGACTTTTGCTTCTTGTTTGCCCAGCAGTAGGGAACGTGCCGGACGACGTGCTCTGCCAGTGGCTGGTGGGACTTCTGTCCGCGCCGTCCGGCGACACTTCTCTGCCCGCGACCATCTGCCCCCTCTGTGACTGGGATCCACGGAAGCGCAACCAGTAATTGCGTGCGCTGCCCCCCATGGAGGTCTCTGGTCCCGCGGTTCAAGTGACCCGGGGACCCTTGCTGATCCGCGATCCTCCGCCAACGATCGCCGAAACTCCTACGGCCGCTGCTCCTCCGGCTGTGGCGGCCGACTCCGTGCGCGCTCTTGGGAAGCGCCGCCTCATCCTCGCCGAAGATGACGACGACGAGGAGGGAGAGGGGAGCCCAAAGAGAGCTCGCCCCTCAAGTCCTAAAATTTTGCCGCCTCCTCGGCCCCTCCGGTCACGAGCCTGCTTGCCGCTTGCCGCCGCTCGCCACCGGCGAGCGCGGTGACTCTTCTTGAGCTGGCGCCGCTGCGCCAGTTCTTCTGCTCCTTCTGCGCCGGCGCTTCGGCGCCGGCACTTTTCGCCAACAACGCGGCCTCCGTCATCGAGCAGCGCCACTCGAACCAGCGCGCCTGCTCGATGGCGCGCCGCGGCATGATTGCCGTCGCTTCGCGACCGAGCAGTAGCTTGACGCCGCCTTCGCCGCTTTCGGGGCGCGCCGCTCTAGGTAGCTTTCTCTGAACTTACGCATACTTTATGTTAGGGTTAGCATGCTGCGTTTTCGCATACGAACCTGTCTCATTTTATCTTCATGGGATAGGCGGACGCTGGGTCTCAAGCTCCATCCGCGACGATTCGCCAAACCCACCGCCCGCGGCTCCTTCGACGGAGACGAGGTCACGGAGACGAGGTGGAGGAACCTCCGGCCGTTACGCGGTAGACGCCAACGCCGTGGGTGCCATTACCGCCGGCGTTAGGCGCTTCGAGGCGCTCCGTGCCCTTGCCCACACAGGCGGCACAGAAAGCGTTTGACCTCGGCGTCGCGGGCCGTCGGCGAAGCCGCGGCAGCGCCGAGCGGAGTCGCGCCATGAGGGAAGCGCGACGTCTTGTGGTGGGCGGCGCAAGCCGTGGCCGCCGCGGCCGCCAAAGACGTCGAAGACCTTCGCGCGGAGCACTCTGAGGGCCTTCGGGTCCTCGCCGACATGCTGCGCGCTGCCTACCACAGCTTCCGGGACGTCCTCTATCCGCTGGGCGTCACCTTGTACTCCCGCTAGAGAGACCGGTAGCGCTTGATATCTTTGGGGCCGTGGGGCGCGCCGCCGAGGCCCTGCGCGATCTGCCGGTGGTGATGCGGGCGCGGGCGATCGAAGACGGTCGCCACGGCGCTCTTGAAGCAGCGCGGTTCGTCTTGGGCAGCTGCCTTGCCCAAAACGCCGCGTTCGACCTCGACGCCGCCACCGGGGAACCTTCGCGCCAGCTAGACCGGATCGAGCAGTCGCGGGTTGACACCGCCGCCAACCGCGTCTCTGTGATGGGCGGCACTGCGCCAGCAGAGAGCGATGAAGACGAGGAGTAGACGAACTCCCTTTTTTGCTTTTGTCCTGTACAAACCCTGTTAATGCAAACTTTTGCTTTTTTATCGTGAGTCTCGACCAAACTTCGCGCAAACTCTTACTTGCGAAAAGAACTGGGGCACCCGAACACAAAAAGTTTTAGACAGAGCGTTCTATTGAAAGTGACCGCTTTTTCCTTAGGCATATGGTTACACCAGGCTAGAACCCGCCTTCCGTCCGCCTCGCCTCGCCCAGCCGCAAGTTCAAGCATTCGCCCTTGCAACTAAGGGGCCATCAGCCTTAAGTACTTTTTCGCTACCAGCTTTCAACATAATGCTTTCTAACAGACTTTTTGTGGCTAAACAACTGATCGCCAAAAGTTTTAGACAGAACGTTCTGCTGCAAGTGAGCGCTTTTTCGTTAGGCATCAGGTTACTTCAACCCTTATGGCCTCTCGGCAAACCGACCTTAAACGTTGCGTGGCGAGCACTTAGCTTTCGAAAGTGGTCTAGTCGCTGGTGCCGTCGTTGGCGCGTGGCCCAGACCGAGCGGACACACCAGGCTAGAACCCGCCTTCCGTCCGCCTCGCCTCGCCCAGCCGCAAGTTCAAGCGTTCGCCCTTGCAACTAAGGGGCCATCAGCCTTAAGTACTTTTCGCTACCAGCTTTCAACAGAATGTTTTCTAACAGACTTTAAGGCGAAAAAACGGATGCCCTTACGAGGAGCGAACTTATCTTTATATTGAAGATAGCTTTGTACAATGCAGCCCCGAGGCGAAGCGGGGAAGGAGGAAGACCTCGCCTTTCGGCTCCAAAGGAAAACCAAAAAGCTCTTGGAACGACTACCTCTGGGTAGAACATCCTCACCGCTCGGCGTTCCAAGTGTTCGCCAATTTGCGACCATCCTCGGCGAGCCTGGACCGAGCTGGGCGGGATCTTGAGACCACCTTGAAGGGTCCTCCCATTGTGGGAGAGCAGTTTATTGCGCCCGACTGCGCTTGGATTTTTTGCGAGCGAGGTCGCCACGCTGCCGGTGTTCTTTCACACACCCGCCTTGCTTGATAACGGCGCGATGCTCGCCGATACTGGCGGCCGGATCGCCGCCTCTCTCGATCTCCTCCGGAGATTTACTTCATCTGGCGCGGTCGTGGTCTCATCTTCGCTGAACGCCACCACCCTTGGGGACCCAAAGGCGAGCTCGATGGGAGCACCGCTCGAGCCATATACCGGGAAGAAAGGGGTTTAGCGGTGGCTCTGTTGGGAGTTGTCCGCGGCGCCCTGTCTGGTGGGGACCTCTTCCGCCCGAGCTTGCAGCGCTTCTCCATCTGATCGAAAGCCCTTGTCTTGAGCCCTTTGAGTACTTCGCGTTTGCCGCTCCACTTGCCCATTGCTCTTCGGATGTACAGCGGGCGGCACAACAGTACCCATCTTTTCGCACCAGTCTTGAAATCGGCGCTTTTGGCGGCGCCGTTGTCGGTGATGATCATGTTGGCGACGCCGAACCGGACGAAGATGCTCTTCATGAACTTTATGGCCGCAGCGGACGTGATCGCCGGGACTGGCGTGGCCTCAACCCACTTGGTGAACTTGTCGACGGCGACGAATAGATGCGTGTAACCTCCGGTTGCCCGCGGGAACGGGCCTAGGATGTCCAGCCCCCAGACCGCGAACGGCCAGGAGAGCGGAATGGTTTGCGGCGCTGGGCGGTCGGTGGATCTGCTTAGCATGAAAGTGCACGCCGCATCTCCTCACCGGCTCGAAGGCATCCCGGAGGGTGTAGGCCAATAAAGCCGTGGCGGAAAGCTTTCCCAACCAAGCGGCTCCCTGAATGGCTCCCGCACATGCCTCCATGGATCTCAGAGATAATTGCACTCCCCGCTTCCCGAGTGGCGACTTGAAGAGAACACCGTTTGCGCCTGGCGTCTGGTCCCCACCTACGGGGCATAGCGCTTGGCCTTGCGCGCTATCTTCTCACCCGGCAGCGTCATCGTCGGGATCACTCCGTCCCGCGGTAGGCTAGGATCGATCCATCCGCGACCTTCCGGACGAGTGTGATGGCGTTAGCATTGTCGTCGACGTCATTGTGCTCGGCACGGCATTTCCGCCTCAACCGCCTCGATGGTTCTTCGCCTCCTCCCTCAACCGGGGCTGTGGCGAGGATTGGTGGCGTCTCCTCCGGATGTGGGGCTGCGTCGAAGCGTCGTCCCCCGCCAGATTGGGGGCTGCGACGAGCGGCCGCGTGAGTCTTTCTTCAAAAACCCGGCGGAACAAGTGCCTTTGGCGAGGCAATGCAGGACAATTCATCCGCCATATAGTTGTCGCGGCGACGGGGCGTCTGTGGCCCAAACCCTCAAAGTGCCGCTCAACGGCGCACCTCCGCCCGGTAGGCCGCCATAGCGGGATCCGGCGGTGAAATCATTCCTCGCCTGGTTGATGACCAAGAGAGAGTCGCCTTTGACTTGCAGCCGCCGGATGACGAGGGTCGAAGCCACCCTGAGCCCGGCGAGCAGCCCTTCGTACTCCGCGACGTTGTTGATAGCGGAACTCCAGCACCACCGGTGCCGGACAATGTCGCCGGTGGGAGACACGAGCGACACACCCGGCCCCTCAAGCGGAGCGAACCGTCGAAGAAGAGAGTCCACGGCGAGGGTGGGGCGTCTTGACTTCGTGTCGCCGGAGTCCACTTGGCGGCGAACTCCGCGAGCTTGCCCTTTGATGGTACATTCGGGGAGCGAACTTGAGGTCGAACTCTGCCGGCTCCATGGCCCCGCAGCGTCGCGCCCGTCGCCTCGCGGTTGAAGAGGATCTCCGTAAAAAGTACTTGGTCAAGGCGTGATCTCTCACCTGGAAGTAGTGTGCGCAGCTTCCGGGACGCCGTCAGAACGGCGTAGCGCATCTTCTGGTGTTGTGAGTACCTTGTCTCGGCGTCGTGGAGGACTTTGCTGATGTAGTAAATGGGGCACTGAACACCTTCTCTTTCCGCCACCAGCATCGCGCTGACCACCTAGGGGTTATTGCGGCGTAAAGGATCGCGGCTCGCCGGGTCAGGCGACCAAGACGGGCGGGAAGTGAGATACTTCTTGACCCGTCGAGCGCCTCCTGCGCCTCCGCCGTCCACTCGAATTGGTTGGTCTTCTTCAGGAGCTTGAGTAGTGGGAGACTTTTATCCCCCAGGCGAGCTATAAAGCGGCCCAGGGAGGTCAAGCGGGCCCACCAAGCACTGCATCTGCCGAAGTCGCGTCTGGGGCTTCATGTTCTCGTCGCCCTTGATCTTGTCGGGGTTCGCCTCAATCCCCTCACGGGAGGCGAGAAACCTAGCGGCTTGCCCGACGGAACGGCGAATACACATTCTCGGGGTTGAGCTTGATGCAGTACTTCCTCAGGTTGGCGAAGGTTTCTTCCAGGTCGCCGATCAACTCCTCCGCCTTCTTGGACTTCACCACTAGGTCGTCGGCGTACACCTCCAAGTTCCGCCCTATTTGGGGCGGTGAGCGATATGCATGGCCCTACGGTAGGTCGGGCCTGCATTCTTCGATCAACGCCATCCTTGTGTAGCGATGAAGCGCCCATGGGCGTCCACGAAGGCGGTCTTGTCTTCATCTTCTTGACCATGCTAATCTGGTGGTACCCGATGCGCATCCGAGCTTCTGTTGCTCACACCCACCGTGGAATCGGCGATGAGATCAATGCGGGCGTGAGTACGGATCGCCGCACGCCTGTTGAGGTCGATGATGTCCACGCACATCCTCCACCGCCCGTTGGATTTCTTGGCGAGGGC
This sequence comes from Raddia guianensis, assembly GCA_036346415.1. Classification (NCBI taxonomy): domain Eukaryota; kingdom Viridiplantae; phylum Streptophyta; class Magnoliopsida; order Poales; family Poaceae; genus Raddia; species Raddia guianensis. The sequence continues at coordinate 55,185,116 of CM070536.1, forward strand.
GGGGTTCGCGGGCCACAGGATGGGCGGCGCCTCGAGCGACCCCGCCCTTAAAGCTTGTCCACCTCTGGCGGATAACTTCTGGCGCTCCACCGATTGCTTCCGGACTTTTGCATGACCGGTCGCGGCGGAACGTTGCCAACTTGTGCTCAATCACCTCCACGGGACCCGGCCATGTCGGACGGTTGCCATGCAAACACGTCCGCGTTAGACTAGAAGGAAGGAGGCAGCGCGCCTTCCTATTTGGCGCCGAGAGGCGCCCACCGAACGGTCTTCACGGGTCGACTCACTCGGGAGATCGCCTTAACCTCCCGGACGAACCGGAGAGGCACGGATCTTCGCCGGAGGAGCTCCAGTCGAAGCTTGACCTTCGGCGTCGTCGCCCGCCAAAGCGAGCGTCCTTGTCGCAGCGGAGCGCCTCCGAGCGGTCCACTTTCAAGACGATGGGGCCAGCTGGCCCTGGAATCTTCACCACCAAGTACGCATAGTGGCAAGCCGCCATGAACTTTGTCAGCGCCGGCCGACCCAGTATGGTGTTATACGGTAGGTCGAAGTCCGCCACCTCGAACTCGAGCATCTCGGTACGGAAGTTGTCGGAGCCTCCAAACGTCACCGGGAGGCTGATGCGCCCCAGCGGGACGGACTCAGCCCCCGACGCGATGCCGAAGAACGGGAGCGCCGGTCGAAGCTCCTGCTGCTGGATCTGGAGCGCCTTGGCGACCTTGGCGGACAGGAGGTTGAGGGAGCTCCCTCCGTCAACCAGCACCCGCCCTAGCTTTACATTCCGGACCGTGGGCGCAACCACGATCGGGAGATGTCCCGGGCCGGCGGTACTGGCTAGGTGATCGGCTTGACTGAACGCGATCGGCTGCTCCGACCACGCCAGCTGCCTTGCTGACCCAAAGCCGGGCACGGCGGCGCACACCTCCCTTATCGCACGCTTAAAGCTAGCGTGGGACGGATAGGTGGCCGATCCGCCGTGGATGACGGCGACTTCGAGCTCCGCCTGCTGAAAACCAAGCGAAGCCGCTTCCTTACCCTTGCCGCTGCCGGACGCCTGCTGCTGCTCGTGGACGTGCTTGTCCACCAACTTGTTGACGACATGGCAATCGGCCGTCGTGGGAAGCTATGCGGTGGATGGGACGATAAGCCCTCCGATCCACTCGCGGGGCAGCGGTCTCGCCCTCGTCCGCGGCGCTGGGGCGTCGCGGCCACGGCGATCGCCATGGCGCCGCCGTGGCCACCCTGCGGGGCCGCTCCCGCCGGCGCCGTGACCTCCTCCTTTCTTCTGCCTGCCGCGCCCATCGCGCGGCCGGCCGCTGTCGTTGTCGTCGTCGTCGTCACGCTCGGCGGCCATGACCTGCCCGGTCTCGGCCGCCTTGCGCTTCTTCTTGTCCTTGCCGCCGGGATTTTTCGAAGTCCCGGCCTCGCCCCGCATGCTGTCCCCCCCGTGCGGCCGGTGGCGCAAGCGCCTCCGCTGAGGGCGCGCATTTGTCTTGCCGGGTGAAGAGCTCTTCCATCGTTTTGATCTTGCGGGTGGCCATCTTCTCCTTGACCTTGGGGTCTCGAGCGCCTCTCCTGAAGGCCGTGACAACAGCGTCGATGGAGATGTCAGGTATGGTGTTGCGAACTGGACCGGCGCCGGATGTAGTCGCAAGAGCGACTCTCCTTCTTACGCTCCACGTTGTGGAGGTCGTCCTCGACTCCGGGCTGCTCAAACGTGCCCTGGAAGTTGGTGATGAAGAGCTCCTAGAGCTTCTTCCACGACCCCACGGACTCTGGGGGCAGGTTCATGAGCCAGGAGCGGGCTCTGCCGGTGAGGACTGCAGGGAAGTAGTTCGCGAGAACCTTCCCGACCCTCGGCCGGTGCATCACGCGATAGTGTAGATCTGCAAAAACTCGTTGGGGTTGGTGGAGCCGTCGTACTTCTCGATGGGGGTTGGCCGGAATTTCTCCGGCCACTGCACTCGGCGCAGCTCCTTTGAAAAGGCGCGGCAGCCGACTTCTGGAGCCTCCTACTCCTGGACGCGCACTCCGTCTCGCCGTGCCCGCCGTCCGGGACGGTGCGAAGGCACCTCCTTCCCAGCGGAGGCAGCGTCGCGAGAACCCTCTGGTCCCCCCAGGCGGCGGCGTCGGTAGCGATCACGCACCGGTCGTGCCGCCTGCGGAGCTTGTCGCAGATGGCGGTCCTCCAAGTGGGACAGGAGATCCCGCCCACTGCACGCTGCTGGCGAACCCGTGAGGAGTCGCGCTCTGTTGTCCTAGCCCGCTCCCTCACGCGGGAGATCTGCGAGAACGCGAGGGCAGAAGGAACGGAAGAAGCGGAACGCCGGTTCCGCGGCTCCGAAACTTGCACCACCGCCGTGGGCGGCATCGACGAAGGGCCAAGCGGCCAGCCACGGAGCCGCCGAAGTCCGAGTCACCGGCACCGGTGGGTTGTCAGCAGGCCTTGGCGCATGGAGGTTACGTCTTTGAGTGCACTCCTCCAAGGCCAGGCGCCGCCTAGCTTGGCCGGGGCGACTGCCGCCCGGCTGATCCACCGCCATTGCCACGGCTGACGCCGCGGCCGCGGCTCTAGCGGCCGCCTCCTGGTCCATCGCGGACTGCTGATCCGCCATTGATGAAGTCGAAGAGCACTGACTGATGCTAGCGCTCCCCTACCTGGCGCGCCATTGACGGCGTGTTCTCCGCTTCAACCACCGCGGATCACACCCCTAGTAAGATTTCTATCCTGCTAGCCGATCAACCGTGCTCGGTTCGATTCGAGCGTAGGACGCTGCAAGGAGCGACTCACAGAGATTACCCAGGTTCGGACCCCCCTGCGGGTAATAGTCCTACTCCTGCTGAGCCTTAGCTCTTTTCTTGTTGCGGTTGAATGGAATGTGGTTACAGAATGCTTGTGAACTGTGTGAAAAAACGTCTCCCTCCCTCTCTCTTTCTCTCTCTCTGCCCCTTTTTATACAAGCCTCGAACCGGCGGAGAGAGCCGAGGGGGTAGGCAGTACAATACTCTTAGTACACTGACAAGACATGCGAGACACGCAGAGAGAGCGAAAATGTCTGCTTTGCTCACGCCGGCGGCGCGCGCCGCAAGGCTTCGCAAGTGGCCTCGACCGCCACAGACACACGGTGAGGCTGCGGGTGGGACCCCACGCTCCTCCTCGGCGGGCGGCTATCTTAAGCAAACCCTCTCTCTGCCGGTCAATTCCGCTGCGCCACAGTGACAGCCGCTCAAACCAGCAGGGGTCAATGTAGCGGTAATCATCTCTTCAGCTGTCTATCCACGCGTGATGTCGCATTAAATGCGCTCGTCCTTCGCAGCAAGGAGAGCCTTCGCCCAGAAGACTCCTTCCGCTATGCTCCCTGCCACGCGAGCCCAGCTTGACAGTGGGGGGCCCTACGCATGCCGAGGGGCTTGCCCACGCGCCCGCCTGGTGCGTGGGGCCCTCGCCCGGCGCGCTGATGGGCTCGCCCACACGCTGGGGCCTGCTCGCTCGCGGGACGCGTGGGGCCCGCCTGATCTTCTCAGGACTCTTCGTACCCCGGTATTTATTACACCGACAAGTATTCAAGATTACTCAGCAAAGTATATGTAAAAACATAAAGCACGACAAAATCCCAACAATATTCCAATAAAAAGGAGCAATAGCTATATCAACCACTCCATCAAACTCTCTTCTCAAACATCCGATGTAATGCAATACACATGCGTCTGTACTGTGAGCTTATACCAGTATAGCTAGGTGCGCACCCGTCGATGCCACACTTTGCCCATCCTGATTCAGGCGGGGACCAATTACTCCACCCCCGTGGAGTGCCTATCAAGTAGGACTTCAGAGCACTCCGGACTAGTCACTTTTGACTTTCTCACCGATCTCACCGGACTAGTCAAAAATGACTTTCTGACCGACCTGGCTTATATGCACATGATGCAAAATGCTCTTCTTTCATATGGTCACCACATATTTCCATCGTATAACAATAAATATCAAAATACTCAATTAATCAATAACTAGCCACTAAACTGCTCATCGACAAATCAAGCTCAGGAACAAAACACAATCTCAACAATGCTCAATGCAAACAATAGCTATCTGTTTAACATATACTTGTCTTTCCAACATCGAGAGTTGGGATGATGTGTAGACGGCACGAACCCCACACAAATATACCAGCGTAGCGATGCCAAGCAACAAATCGAACGTGAATTGTGAGCCGGAAAGATGAATCCACAACTGCAGTACCGATGATGACAGCGGGGACGGCGCATCAAATTCAACGGCTACAAGCGCAGTTATGGACGGCGGCGACGTCCAGGCGCGACGATTTCTTGGCGACGGTGCGACGGCGGCAACAAAGCCCTAGGCTGGCGGCGACTTGCTGGAAGCGGCCGCACGAGGGTAACGCCCTGCCGTGGGATGGTGACGGCTAGGGCAGGGAGCCCCTCTCGTGTCTCCTTTTATGCCCAAGGATGGGCCGGGCTCCAAAGGCCCAAAACGGGATATCACAAGTTGAACACAGATGAGGCACTCCAACACCCAAATAGATTAAAACTATTATGTAACCGATTGTTCCTGAGATCACTCATGTATGCCAGGTAGTCAATAGCTAAGAAAGGTTAATTCCAGTGCAGCTACTTATAATGTGAAGGTCTTTTGTTTTATTTTTTTTTATACTTATAATGTCCGAAAAGGTGAAGCTGATGACAGCTCGATTTTTAGGACAGAGGGGAGGATGGCCATGCATGGAAGGAAGGGTCCGAAGGGAGGTGGGCAGGTGGCCACAGCTAGCCTGTGAAAGAAAGAACAGGGAAGTGAAAGGAGATGTCAGGGAGAAGAAAGATGACATGTGGGGGTCATAGATTTTTAAGAACATATCATCAAAACCGTCTAAGGGGTCAGTTGGACCAATTTGCATGAGTGTGAGTTTGGAATGGAATATCTAGTTATAAGTCAGAGGGTTAAATGCACTACTACCAAGTAATAGTTGAGACGGTAATTGAATCTTTTCAAAAAAAAAATTGCCAGAAGATTGAAAAAAAATACATACTGCGCCACCATGCATATAGCATCACTATTTTTCCCTGTTTGAATTTATTATCGTACTGAAACAAAGGCAAACAGACATGTTCGTTCTCAAGGGCTAGAAACTACTACGTCCATTTGAGTTAGTCGACTGAATAATTTTATAGTCGTGGTTATGTATGTGCTCAATCTTTCTGTTTGTCAAGTTCATGATTTGGTAGTCCCTGGCAGCTTGCTCTGTCTCCATATAATTGCACGGACAATGTCAGCACTGGAATTTTGTGAACCTTTTTTAAAATCTGAAAACGGAATTTCATCAGGTTGTCATAGTCATCAGGTTCTGGTTCACTGTGATTCATAAAAGCATGAGATGGTAAATAAATCATTATGAGTGTTGAATTCTCATGATTTTCCAAATTGATTGTGGGGACTTGTCAATGCTTGAATTGGACTTGGTGGAATCTTGCAAGTTTTCAAGAGCATAGGCAAGCCTGTGTGATTTTCTTCATAAATATTATTTGTCTCGATGACTCTCGATCCAACTCATACATAATACGGGAGTATTGCAATAGGATAAACTTAAACCACATCCATCAACAAACCGAACCAAATTACCAGCCTTTTCCACCTTAATACAAGTGAACTTAATCATCTCTAATCTCTACTCCCCAAGCGCGAAAGCGGTGGCGTCGAAGCTGTCGGAGAGGCCAGTCCCGGTCTTGAAGGTGACCTTCTCCGGAGAGGCCTCGGGCACGTACACCTCGACGACGCTGAGCCACAGGAAGAGCTCCTTGGTCTTGACTCCGGTGATCTGCTTCAGCTTGCCCTTCTCGGCGACCGCCGTCACCTCCGCGGCATACGATACTGTCTGCTTGATCTTCTTGAAGGTGTGCTCGATCTTCTTCTTCCTCTGCACAAGCCACATGAACCCCGTGGCGCGGTTGTAGCCGAACTCCTCGATGTCCTCCAATGGCAGGAGGCCCCAGGGGAGCCCGAGCTCGCCGAGCAGCTCGACGGACTTCTTCCTGCAGACGCCGTCGCCGGCGAAGACCTCGGCGCCGGCGCGGTTGGCCTCGATGTCCTGGGACGCCATTTGGATCGGTTGATGGTGTGATTCGATCGGGTGCAGAAAGCCAGAAACCAAGCTCAAATCAACTGTATGGATTCGTGTACGAGTATACGTGTGTGAAGTGATGCTGCGACTCTGCTTGAGGTGCAGCTCCATCAGTGGAGATGCACCGTTCTATACAGGAGATCGAGCAAGCGTGACGAGCGATCGATGGAATTGTGAGAATGAGTCAAACTTGGGGTTCCGCACGCCGTGGGCCCGTGGCCAAGCCAGGCATGCAACCGGCAGGTCGTAAATGGCGTTCTATATTGTTTTTTCTTGTATTCTATTCTTGCGAGACTGAGAAAGGTACTATACGGTGCTCAGGTGACAAATTGCTAGACTTTTCGTAAAATTACGCGTATGAGTCAGTTAGGAGAACTTCGAGTTGTAATAGACAATGATAGGTTGTGTTAGGGAGGATGGCAAAAATACCCATGGGTCTGGGTACCCGCGGGTACCCGACCCGATGGGTCCAGGTTTGGGTCCAGCTTTGGACCCATGGGTCTTTTGCTTCGGGTTCGGGTCCGGGTCTGGTTTTGGACCCATGGGTATTCAGACCCGGACCCGAATTGCAGAGGCTGACAAGCTAGTGGGTCCATATATTCCTGCACTCTCACTGTCTAGTCTCCCCTCATTCTCCAATCGCCCCATGCCCTCCTCATTCCCCCTCCGCCCCTCTTCCCCCCAAACCCCATCCCAATCCACGGCGCCTCCACGGCGGGATCTCCTCCTCCCTCCTCCACGGCGGGATCTCCTCCACGGCGCCTCCCTCCTGGCTCCTCCACGATCCACGGCGCCTCCACGGTCCACGGCGCCTCCACGGCGGGATCTCCTCCACGGCGCCTCCCTCCTCCACGGCGGGATCTCCTCCTCCCTCCTCCCTTCTCCACGGCGCCTCCCTCCTCCATGGCGCCACGGCGGGACCTCCACGGCGCCTCCCTCCTCCACGGCGCCATCAGAGGACCTCCACGGCGGAGGCGGCGCGTGTAGAGGCGACAGCGGCGGCGTGCGGGCATGCGGGAGACAACGTGGCGACCGTGGCCCAGCGCCTAAGCGGCAGCGGCGGTGGCGTCTGAGGAGGCGGCGGCGGCGGCGGCGTGAAGGAGGCGGCGGCGGCCTCTACCCTCTCTCCTTCTCTCTGCTCTCTGGTTGGACCCTGACGGTACCGTTCGGGTTCGGTACCATTGGTCGGGTCGGGTATAGGTTTATACCAAGAGTGATTTGAGTCCGATGCAGGTGCGTGGTTCGGTCTCGGTCAAGGTCCACGACAGTAGGACCGTAGGTACCGACCGATTGCCATCCCTAGTTAGGGAGATATACCCCTAATGTAAATAGTCATAACGACGATCTAGCTGTAGGATAGGACACTCGGGGGTCATCGCCAGTTTGTGGCTGTGCAGGGACGGATCCACCGCCCGGACAAGGTGGGCAGTTGCCCTGGCTCCACCCTGCCCGGTTCCCTTGCATGTAGAATGTGGCGTGCTAATGCTAAGGGTTTAAAATGCAACTTTGATCACTAAATACTATTTCAATTTTTATATATAAATTATAAATTTATGATATAGTTGTTGGACACAAAAATTTTCAACGATGCCAATTGGCCCCTGATCAGTGATTAATACATGAATATTAATATTAATAATTCACGGAATAATTCGGCCCAGAGTCGGTCTGGCCCAAATCTGGCCTGAACTCAGCAAACCCTAGCAGGTCACTATAAATACCAGTACAGGGGTTAAACCCTAATCAGAATCAATCCACAGGAACAGTAGCCGGCGGCTGGAGAAAAAGAAAAAGAAAAGGTAAAGGGGGCGGCGGCGCCGCCCTTCCTTCTCTTCCCTCTCTCTTGGTCTCTCTTTCTCCCGAAGCTCTCTCCTCCCACCCTCTCTGGTTCACCGAACTGCAACGGCGGCCGGCGCGCCACCCCTCTCTCGCCCACGGCGTCCTCATCCTCGCCGTCTCTAGGATGCCGCCCCGGCCTCCTCTGCGCCCGACGTCGTCCACGGCCAGCGCCGCCCCAGATCCACACCGCCGGCGCCGCCCTCGTCTTCGACGTCCCGGGCTTCAGATCGGCGCCGCTCCATGGCCTCCCCGCGCCCAACGGCCGGCGTCGCCCCCGTCTTCTCCACCGCCCGACGTCGACGCCGCCTCGATCTGCACCGCCCCATCCTTCCTATGGCCGGCCCCGCCCCGATCGACGCTGCCCCGCCCGGCCTCCTCCAAAACGGCCCCGCCTCAGCCTCCTCATCGCCTGGCGCCCGCCCGACGGCGCGCCACCCTGGCCTCCTCTGCACCTGACGCCGCCCACGGCCAGCGCGCCCCTGCTCCACGCGCCCGGCGACGGCCCCTGCTTCTCCACGCTCGGCGGCGACGGCCCAGCAGTGACCGCCTGGCATGCTGCTGCTGCCCCTGCTATGAACTCAGCTTCGCACGAAGATAGTGCAACTACACGTTGCTTCTGCGAATGCCAAGTCACAGGGTTGTTGCCGAGGAAGAACATTACCCCAGTCGTGCTCTTGCGGTCGTCGATGTCCCCAGCCATGTCGCTGTCGCTGTACCCAAGAGATCAAGTTCGCCATTACCACCGATGTACAGCAGGCCGTAGTCGATCGTCCCAGCGACATAGCGAAGCAGGTGTTTCATGGCCACCATATGCTCCTGCTTCGGTTCTTCCATAAAACGACTCAGGTATCCCACACTGAAAGTGAGTTCCGGTCGTGTGTGAAGCAAATACCGCAGGCTGCCAATGAGGCTGCGATATGTAGTTGGATCCACCACCGGTGAAGAGCTTACCTTGGACAGCTTCAGTCTGACTTCCATTGGTGTTGCGCACGCATTGCAGCCTCCCATCCCTGCTTTCTCAAGCAGCTTAACAGCGTACGCACTCTGACACAGCTCAATGCCATGCCGCCCTTGCCTAACCTCGATCCCGAGGTAGTAGGACAGAGCTCCCAAATCACTCATCCGGAAAACCTTCTTCATCTCCGATTTGAACTGCTCAATTTCATCAGAAGACTCCCCCATGATTATCAAGTCGTCGACATAAACTCCCACCACCAATCTTGAGTGTTCTATGCCACGCATGTAAAGACCATGCTCACACTTGCTCCTGGTGAACCCGAGCTCGTGCAAGCTGGCATCCAACTTGGCATTCCATGCCCTCGGCGCTTGACGGAGACCATAGAGTGCCTTGTGCAGCTTGAGTACTTTTTCCTCATGCCCTGCAGCAGTGAATCCCGGAGGCTGTGCAACATATACTTCTTCCGCCAGTTCGCCATTGAGAAAGGCGGACTTGACGTCCATATGGTGCACGGACCAACCGCAGTGCGCCTCCACAGCTAGCACCACGCGCACTGATTCCATCCTTGCAACTGGAGCGAACACCTCTTCAAAGTCGATGCCTTGCCGCTGCACATACCCTTTTGCGACGAGCCGGGCCTTGTGCTTGACAATCTCACCATGCTCGTCACGCTTGAGCTTGAAAACCCACTTCAAGCCAATGGCGCACTGACCCCTGGGCAAATCAACCAGGGACCAAGTCTTGTTTTCTTCAATTGAGGCCATCTCCTCCAGCATGGCCATGCGCCACTCCTTGATCGCCTTTGCCTCTTCAACCGTTGCAGGTTCATCTCCAATTGCCGCCAGTAGCTCCTCCGTGAGCTCCCGGATAGCAAGGCCCAGTGGTGACGCCGGACCAATGACATTCTTCATGGTCCGAAAACGTAATGGCGCGCCCTCAGCATCATCGTCGATGTCGAGATCCCCAACCGGCGGTGAGACGAACTCCACATTGGCGTTGCGGAGTTCTTTGGTGTGTGAGGCTCGGACCAAGCGTGGGCGTCGCCCCGCTTTACTGGCGAAAGAGTGGCGAGAGTGGGCGAGGGTTGCCGCTAAGCGTGCGGCCTGACCTCGGCGTCCCCCACACGTCGCGCTCCCCCAACCGTGATGAACTCGACGCTGAACGGCTCGAGGTCGTCGTTGGGTCCTGCTCCCTTGTCGGCGCCCCAATCCCAAGCACGATCTTCTTCAAACACCGCGTCCCCTGACACTTGAACACGTCGCGACACAGGGTTGTAGAAGCGCCAACCTTTGGTGCCCGGCTCATAGCCCACGAACACCATTGGTGTACTTCGATCCTCCAGCTTGGTCAGATACTTCCCACCGGGCTTAACATGTGCAACACAGCCAAATGTGCGGAAGAAGTGAACTGGGGGCTTGATTCCGTACCATACCTCATATGGGGTTTTCCCTTCGACGCTCTGGGTGGGTGACCGATTCAAGATGTAAACTGCAGTGGTCACTGCCTCCCCCCAGAACCAGCCTGGCATGGACATGGCTTTCATCATGCTCCTCGCCATGCCCATTACCGTTTGATTTCGCCTTTCCACCACCCCGTTTTGCTGTGGACTGTACGGGGCGGTGAAGTGCCTCTGGATGCCTTCCTCTGCGCAATAGTCGATGAAGGCGCGCGCCGTGAACTCGCTGCCATGATCAGTGCGCAGAGTTCCCAACCTCCTCCCCGCCTCAGCTTCGGCGCGCCCTTGGAACGCCGTGAACACCTTCGCTGCCTGGTCCTTGGTGCTCAGCAGGATCAGCCACATGAAGCGGCTCATATCATCGACGAGGAGGAAGAAGAACTTGTTGCCGCTTGGAGTCGCTGGTGTCACGGGCCCGCAGAGGTCGCCGTGAACGAGCTCCTACTTGTGCGCCGCGCGGTACTTGGCCTTACCCGGGAACGCGTGTCGTCGTTGCTTCCCGGCGAGACAGCTGTCACAGACCTGATCAACATGATCGATCTGCGGCAACTCGTGCACCATCCGCCCTTGAGCCAGCCGCCTCAATGCACGAAAGTTGAGATGGCCAAACCGGGCATGCCATCGCCACGCCGCACTTGACCCCTGCGCCGCCAAGCATACCGGCCTCGCGACGTTGAGTTCCAGCACGTACAGCCGGTTTGCTGCCCGCGCCACCTTGGCCAGCAATCGCCGCCGCTGGTCCCAAATCTTGAGGAAGCCCCTTTCGAGCACTATCTTGTAGCCGCCTTCCTCCAATTGGCCCAAGCTTACAATGTTCGCCGTGAGCCGCGGGATGTGGTAGACGCCAGTGAGCTCCTGGTGTTCGCCGGTCTTGCACTTGAAGAGCACCGTCCCGCGTCCTTCGATTCCCACCACGGAGCCGTCCCCGAAGCGGACGGTCCCTTGGACGCCGGTGTCGCGGAGAAGACCGAGTGCTCCCCCGACATATGGTTGGTGGCGCCCGTGTCGAGGATCCATCGCGTGTGTTCTCCTTGCCCCTTGTCACCTAGCTGGACGAAGAGCTTGCTCTCATCAAGTTGGATCGCCGGTGGATTTGGAGAGGGAGATGCAGCCGCCGGTGCTGGAGAGGGGAGATTGGCATTGACCGATGCGGTGGCCACCAATAAGGTGGTTTCACCCCCCTCCTCCGTTTGGGCCGAATGGGCCTGCTCGTCCTTCTTCTTTTTCCTGCATTCTCGGGCCCAGTGACCCTTTTTCCCGCAGTAACGGCACTCATCGCGAGCCACCGCACCGCGCCCACCATTGGCGCCGCCCCTTGGCGCCCTGGAGTTTCCGCCGCGCCCACTGCCGCCGCGTCCTCCGTTGCCTTGGCCGCGCCCTTTATTGTGGCCCGAACCTGAGCCAGATCCACGCTCCGACGAGCCATCGCCGGAGAGCTGCAGCCGAGAGGTGATGCGCGCCAGCAGCTCGTCTTCGATGAGGTTGAGGCGACCAAGTGTGCCGCCGGCCGCCCCGCCACCAGCTCCGTGATCCTCCCGCTCTTCCACCGCCTTGAGTCGTCCAATGAGCTCCTCCACCGCGAGTGTGTCGAGGTCCATAAGGGTCTCGATTGACATCGCGATCTGTGAGAACCTCGCCGGCACGGCCTGCAAAAACTTGCGCACAATATCTCCCTCTTTGCACTGATCACCAAGAACCACGAGTTGGCTTGCAATCCCCGTGATGCGGACGTTGAACTCGTCGACCGTCTCGCCGTCGCAAAACTTCAGCGCGTCGAATTCCCTGCGAAGAGTGCTTGCCTTCGCCCATCGCACGCGCTCGACGCCGATGTTCATGGTGTCCCACGCGAGCTTCGCCGAAGCCTTGCTCGCAATGGTACCCATCATCTCCAGAGGAACGACCTTCGCAATGGCTTCAAGAGCCATTCCATCCTCCACGTAGTCGACGGTGCCGGCGTCCACCGCCGTCCACAAGCCCCGTGCTTGTAGCATCACACGCATGAGTGCCGCCCAGTCGGAGTAGTTCGTCTTCGTCAGCGTCGGGTAGGATCCGCCGCCGCTTTCCTTGATGACGCGATGGATGACGCGCTCGGCACTGGCACTGGCACTGCTGCTCGAGGCAGCACCTGTGCTGCGCCGGTTTGCGTCACGCCCTCGTCGCTAGTAGGAGTTCTTCTGGCATCGACGCCGGTTGACGCCGCATCAGTGTGCCGAGTCGGAGAAGTCGACGCCGCCCGAGGCATGAGTCCCCACTCGACGCTGGATCACGCGCCCACGTTCGGAACCACGCTCTGATACCAATTGTTCGGACCGCCGGCTCCACCCACTGGAGCTGCCTTTCCTTCGCCGGAGACGAAGAAGATCACCTGAGCTCGTACGCACAAAAACAGAGTAGGAAAAAAAACAGAGTATTTTGGTGCGGGCTTAATTTTCGCGTTTTCTGGTCTCCATTTGCTTAAATAGAAAAACGACTTACACACGAACTCAACTCTGCCCGCAACTCGCGCCCCACGATCATGCGCACGCTGTGCCATCCCACAACCCCCGATCGTGCCGCGCGACTCGGGCGACCAAAACTGAAAGCAGAGCTTCCACGCGAACACAGCGCGCGTCAAGCTGACTCAACGATCGGCTCAGTTATAACCGCCGAGCAGATTCTAACTTATTTGCTAAGAAACAGAAATAACACAACTAGCAAGAAAACTAACATCGACTTGATCAGCACCTGGATTACATAACAACGACGACGTTGGTCTCCAACTCCTCCCACACGGCACGACGTTGTCCGCGGTGCCGACTCTCTTCCTCCACGCCCATGCGGCGGCGGCATGGTGACCTCGGCATCTCCAACGACGCTGTGGCGCTCCTACCTTGGCACGGACAGCAGCGGTCCGATCTCCACCTTGGCACTCCTCGCGCATGGCTGCTCATCAGCCGAGCTCGTGAGCAGGAACCTTCTCCGTGTCGTAGCACTGGACGGCCTTGCACCTGCCCCTGTTTGGCGTCCTGAAGATGCCAGCACGATGAGCTGCTATGCTGTACTAATCAGCCATACACAAAGATGCTGTGGACTATATGGGCCCCGGGTATCCTTTAGAAGGCCCATAAGGAAGTAGATAGGGGGCGATCCAAGTCGGCCGATCAAGGATAGAGACCACTCGGGTTACATGCGCCTTGAGCTCCAAGGAAGTTCCCGAGGATATAATCTATCTCCATGTAATTAGGAGATCAACACATGCATGACATGTAACCGCATAACAGAATTAGCTGTCGTATACCACGTGCTATCATGTAACTCTATCTCCCCCTACACTATATAAAGGGAGGGGGTAGAGGCCATCGGCACGAATTATCATAGACGACATATAGCATCATCTTGCATCCCGCATCTTGATCCACCATATAATCCAAGAGCACAGGAAGTAGGGTATTACCTCCGTTGAGGGTCTGAACCTGTATAAACCCTTGTCTTGTGCTACCATCTAGCTTAGTTCTTGATTAGCATCCCCTCGTACAAATTCATTGCCGGCGGTGACCCCCTAGTTAGTCACCAGTCGACAGTTGGTGCGCCAGGTAGGGGGCAGCGTTAAGATCATCTCTCAAGTTAGATGGCTTCTTGGAGATTGCCGCTCGTCACCATGGAGCTAGGGCAGTCCCTTCGTTTCGGCACCCTGGACTTCATCGCCGACGGCATCGGCAATCTTCACTTCTCTCCCCCTAGAGAGATCTCTTCGCAAGAAGGTGCGCGCAATCAATGTGACCCATTGCCCTTTGGCTTGGAGAATTTAGCAAGCGCCTTCAACGGATTGACCCCCTTGCTGTTCGCCTTCGCACCTCCTCCCGAGAAAGACGAAAAAGGACTCGTCGGGCTCAACCGCATGGACGTGGATTGTATTCCGCCCAACAAAAACACAGTGCCTTCGGCTGGATTTCCCTCCGAACTCGAGAGCTTTCCTGCGGCCTCTGCACGGATCTCATCTGAGATTTGGATGAGAGATAACCAGTCGGCGAGCGCGCCAGATCCACTCGGATCAGATCCGTCTATGTTCGTGGGTGTCATCAAAGCTGGCCAACCCATTGGACAGAGCGAGAAAGTTAGCGTCTCCGTTTCTGACTCCGAGTCTGACGGGAGCGCTGAGATTTGTAACTACCGAGAGGTTTTTGTCCTGGGCGCGGATGATCACCACTCTACTTCTCCGCTTGTCGCGTACGCAGAAACCGACACTGGCGTGAACCCAGATCCTCTCCAGGTGGAGAACCAAGATCGCATGTGTCAACTTCGCGTCCGCGGCCGCGACGTCCAGAACAAGCTTCGCGCGGTGAAGCTGAGGGATCAAGAGGTCTACACGACTCCTCAGGCGAATGTCATTGCTTCGAAGACTCTTCTCGAGACCATCGCAACTTCTAGAAGGCAGCCCGTACGCCCAGACCCTCGCTCGAGCGACAGCCATGGTGGAGATGGCGCCATCTGACAAAAGCGAGGCGATTCCGCTCCATTGCCCGACATGCAGCCGTTCTCGCTGTCGGAACCAGGCTCGAGCCTCCGTGGCTGGCGATTCCAACCAATCGCCTGCCCACGATCTTCGTCAAGACATTGAAGCCAAGCGGCTGGAGCGCAGTAACGGCGAGCGAAACTCTCGTGGCCATCATAGCCGTCGCAATGATGACCAAGCCGAGAGCACCGCCAGTCGGCGCGACCACCATCAGGAGCAGTGCCAAGGCCCCCGGCGGGAGCATCGTAGTAGATCCGAACGCAGAGGCAGCCACGACCGTTGGAGGGGATTCGGGCCTTCACCTCGGATCTTCGCCTAGTGGTTTGGCCGGATGGTTTCAACCTCAAAGGCATCGACAAGTTCGATGGCGAGAGGACAAAGAGCGGCTGCGAGTTTACGCTTTAGCGGTCGGTAGCGGCGAGAGGTGATCGAGCGTCATGGCAAACTACTTGCCGGTCGCTTTGACCCCAACCGCCCAGACCTGGCTAACGGGACTCTTGGAGAACTCTATCGAGTCTTGAGACGACCTCCAGGAGCAGTTCATCGGCAATTTCCAAGGGACCTATGAAAGGCCAGTGGGGAGATGGGAGATTGGACAGCTACATCGGCGCAAGAACGAGACTCTCCGTGAGTTCATCAAGCGCTTCACCAAGAAGAAGAACGACATCCGGGACGTTTCGGAGCAGACCGTCATCGATGCCTTCTTCGCCGGATGCAAATCCGAGGAGTTAATCAGGCAGATGACTCGGGACCCCCGCGTAATCTCAAGGCCATGTTCACGATGGCGGATCAGGAGGCTGAAGCCGAGGAGGCCATCGCGAATCATCGTGGTGGCAACGACAGAGGCCCCAAGGAGAAGCCTAACGATGAGCAGGGCAAACCTAAAGATAAGAAGCGAAAGGGGGACGAGATGGTCGCCAACATGGAGCCCAACCGATCTAAGCCCCCCAACGACAACGACTATAAAAAAGTGATGGATTCGATATGTCCCTTCCATCCTCGAGGAAAGCACTCTCCCAAAGATTGCCTTATTCTGCAGAAGTTCGCCTAGAATTCGAACCAGTCGGCTAAGGGCGGTCAAGGCAAGAAACCCGATGGAGATTACCAGGACACTGAGCGCGAGATCAGCTACATATTCGGGGGCTCCGATGCGTACGAGTCCAAGCGGAAGCAAAAGCTTACCACTCTGGAGATCAACACTATCATGCCCGTGACTCCAAAGTACTTGCGCTGGTCCGAGGTGCCCATCACCTTCGACCGATCGGATCACCCGGATCGGATCGCCTTCCCTGGAAGGTATCCTCTGGTGTTGGATTCGGTCGTGCAAGGAAGCAAACTAAAAGGGGTTCTCGTCGTTGGCGGGAGTGGGATTAACGTCCTTTTCATCAAGACCCTGGACCAGATGAATATTCCACGTTCGGAGCTACAGCAGGGATCATCTCCTTTCCACGGGGTAATCCCCGGAACGTCCGCGATACCACTCGGACAGATCTCTTTGCCCGTCACGTTTGGGACCGAGGATAACTATCGGACCGAGAGTCTGAGGATAACAACACTTTCACATTTTCATTCCACTTTGTAGAGTGGCTCTTAGTTAGTAGAAGTTGGGAGTTAGAGTCAGGTCGAGCTGACGCTCGGAGTTCTGGAAGTGTCTTCGGGAATTCGGGTAATAGCTCTTGTATCCTTTCCTAATTGTTTCAATTAGTGAGATCACTTCATTCATTGCTATAGTGTTGAACTTTATTTGAGCTGAGTATATCTGCATAAATGAGTTGTGTAGATTTGCTTTACGGTAGCTTATATTAAATGCGGAATCGGTTTAGGTTCTCACTCATATCTTTGTTAGAGCCGGGCATTGAACTTAGATCAACTTCTTTTAGTCTTGAGGAAGATTGATTAGGAATAATCGCATCGTGGTTATGCGAGACTAGGACTAACTTTCGGATTACACCAGGCCCGTATATGTGGTAGGTGGTGATAGCCTATCCATCCACAGATACTCGATATCTCATCGTAACCCACGCGTCCGGCTTTGGACCGGTGAGAGCCAAATCGGAACGATCATAACCATTCGGGATTACGCCGAGGATTAGATTACGGCCCATTGCGTGGCCCGCTCCTGACGGCCCAATCGAAACGACCTACTAGGGCCCGGCTCCTGGAAGGTTCTATCGAGGCCGTGTGCTTCTGCCGAACGACCTCTTGGTCGACGCGGTGCGTCTTGACCTAGAATTCGTGTTTGAGTCCTACTCGAACAAGAGTTACTGCAGCTACGTGAAGACCGGACGTTGGTTTCCGGATTGGATTAGGAGTCGTGATCCTCAAGACTAGGGTATGCCTTATCGCCTCGGGATATATTTGGCATGTATGAGTTAGTTCGCGATCTCATAGTTAGCGACCCGATATTCCCTCGGTAGGTCGGTTTGCTCTGCACTATATAAGCAGAGGCCCCCGGCATCGAGTTTTACACCTTGGCTCCACGGCACTTGATCTTCGCATTATTGCTTCACATACACCATAATCTCGTGAGACTTGTTCGTCTCTCGAGCCATCTCTTGTATTCATCTCGATATATAAGAAAGGTGGGCGTAGGGCTATTATCTCTCGAGAGGCTGAACAGGATAAAACCCACATCTCCTGTTCGTTCTTTGTTAAGTGGTTGTTTGGCGTGTCTCTATCTCAATCATAAAGAACCTTAGCGACTTGAGATCGATATCTCAACCGTCGGCAATTTGGCGCCGTCCGTGGGGACACGCGGATCGAGCATGTCGAACTCCGTCGGCGATCTGAGAGATACTTCACGAGGGCTACGACTCGGAAGGGCGGGATGTCTCATCCTGTCGATTCGGATCGATCTGTTCGGTCTCGAGCGCTTCGGCATCAAAGGCGGATGTCTCGCTTACATGGCGAAGATAGCCTCGGATCGCACTCCGTCATCGGCGGCGACTACAGGCGATGATCTTTCGACGGTTTAGATTTGCCGATTCCAAGGCTATGTCGGTAGATTCCACTGTGGACACAGCGATGACACCGTCTAGCATACCTTCGCATAGCCCTCGCGGCGTTAACATGGCGATGTAGGAACCTCACGAGGATCTGCCTTGCGAGTGTGGCGGCTGTTGGTCGGCGGATTAACTCTGCTCGGCATCAAGGCGAATCTGCGGTACTTCGTGAGCAAGGCGTCATTCGCCGCTGACCTCGGCGATTCCATCAATCGGACCTTAGCACGGTTTCGCGACCGTGTATGGCGGCGGCGTCGCGACCCACCTCGCGTCTTGCGGCGCTAAGTCTCCGTAGCTTCCCTGTTTGGGTCAATTCCCGCGTGACGGACTCGGTAGGCGAGCAGCGGATGGTTCGAGATCCCGGGACCCATAGATCAAAGTCGGGAGCGGCTCGAAGCTATATAGCGGTCCTTAGATCCACCAATCAAGTGATCTCGCCGCGTAGGCGTCTTTTGCGACAACTTTGTGATCGCCGTCGCTCGCCAAGTCCTCGTAGTCGCCGCGACCACGAGGGCAGCAGCGCGCGCGATGATCGCAGACGGTCCCCTCGTGAGGCGGCGTCGTCGCCACCACGAGGAAGGCGTGGTGGATTGTCCGGAGAGAGTTTCTCGGGCGAGTCATCCCGTTCAGCGAGGAGTTCCCCAGCGCAACAAGACCAGCGTCTTCTCAAGACTAGGTTACGCCGGGAAGGTGGCGGTCATATGCTCACAGGCTGCGGGGCTTTCTCCGGCGAGCTTGGGCTGTCCGGTGGCCCTCAAAATTCAAGCCGGTCACATGGAGAGTACAATGGGACTCGAGAACCGGAGAATTCCTTTCCATCTACGCTCGGCCATCATGGCGGCGGGGTGGCGAGCTTGTTATGGCTAATTACCTCCGTGTCCTTGAGGTCTTTGCTCGGGACGTGGGTGTTCAATCGGCAAGAGGTTCCATCGACTCATGGAACCCGGCTTTGTGGCCCTCGATCGCCAATTTCCACGGTATTACGTGCGTCACGGGCATGGAGGATGATCTGCACGGATGATCCGGATGAGCAGGAGACCCTCCGCAACCGTGAAGCGTTTCATTAAGATCCGCGAAGACGATCCGAACATCTCGGATGAATCATTGTCGCGCCTTCAAAAGCGGAGTCGCGACGAGCGGCTCACCGAGATCTCGAAATCAATGAGACTGGACCGCCAACGACTTTGTTCAAGGCGGTGACCGCTATGCCAACAGCGGCGAGCGCGTTGATACAAAAAGGCGTTCGACAAAGGCGGTGCCGCCTTGACTGGTGTGGATGAGAAGAAGAAGAAGCGGCAATGTTCTGGTGACAAGAAGTCCCGGAAGAAGAAGAACAAAGGTGATCACGAACAATACCGTCGCGGTATGGATCGCGCACCTCCTCCCAGGGCAGGCGGAAGAAGCCCAACAATAACTACAAGGGCAAAAAGCACGCTTTCGGGGAGGCGGACAAGGCAAGAAAGGTCCGGCGACCGATTTTGCAAGTTCCACCACACTACGGGCACGATATCGCCCTTTGTAGAACTTGGGAACGTAAAGCTCGAAGATTTCTACAGCGGCAAGGGCCCAATGCCCACCTGCTGAACAAGGTGATGCGGTAAGGAATAGCGCCAAACCGGCGATGGTGATCGGGAAGATGATGATGAATATCAAGAGCCCGTGAACCATATCGCCGTCATTTTGGCGGCTCCTCGTCTTACACCTCTCGGCGTAGCCTCAAGGAAGCTGCTCGGGAGGTCCTAGCGTCGAAAAGGCAAAACCTCGGCTGAATCGATGAAGTGGGTGAGGTCCCCATCTCCTTCTCTCGGGAGGATTGCCCATTTGGGATGACCAAGCCTCGGTGGCTCCCATTGGTGGTCGCCCGACCATCGACGCGAAGTTAGCCGTGTCTTAGTGGACGGCGGGGCGCTTTGGACTTCTTTGCTAAAGTCTTGGGCGAGATGCAAATTCCTCGTTCCAAAAGTGAAGGAAATCGCTATGCCCTTCTACGGAATTGTTAGGGAGAAGGCATCAAGCCGTTAGGCGGGTTGTCACGCCTGTCACCTTGACAACCCAAGCAACTTCGGACGAGTTGATCACTTTTGGCGTGGTCGACTTCCGTCGGCGACAGCGTAATCTTGGGCGAGCCATCTCTCGGTAAGTTTATGGCCGTATCCACCACGCTTACCATTGCGTGAAGATACCGGATCTAACGGTGTGATCACGGTCAAGGGCAACTACAAAGCTGCCTTTGGATTGCGACGGCGATCCCTACATGCTGGTCGACCAACTTCGTCAGCGGTCACGAAGTTCCGAGACCAAGTCTGCACGCCCTAAGGGTCTCCCTTGACCGGGGAGAAACCAAGGAAGTTCGGCGTAAACAGCGATACTTCCAAGACAGATTCACTTGGGGCCAATCTAGACCCCAAATAGGAAGCGAGCTCATTGCCTTCCTCAGAGCTAATGCGAGATGTATTAGCTGGGAACCATCGACATGCGGAGTCCCAAAGGAGGTGATCGAGCACAAGCCGGTTGTCCGACCGGACAAAAAGCACATTCGCCCGAAGCTTCGTCGCTTTTGAATTCAAGCGAGGGATCATCAAAGATCGACAGCAAGCCCTTTCGCTTGTTGGGTTCATCCATGAGGTTGATCACACCGAATGGTTAGCTAACCTGTCATTGTAAAGAAGAAAGGCGGCAAGTGGAGGATGTGTGTCGACCACACAGATCTGAGCATTTGCTTGTCCTAAGGACAATTTCCGCTGCCTCGTATTGATCGGTTGGTCGATCATGACTGGGCCTTGACTCTCGAGTTTTTAGATGCTTACTCGGTTACCACCAAATAAGCATCTCCCGAGGATGAAGAAAGGCGCCTTCATCACCCCTTTCGGCACTACGCTGCTCGACCATGTCTTTCGGTCTGCGCAATCTTTGGTGCCACGTTCAGGTAACAATGGAAAAAGACCTTCCCGAGCAGTAGCGGAAAAAACACGGAGGTCTATGTCGGCGACATAGTTGTAAAAACAAGTATGCTCGGATCATGTAAAAGACACGGCGGAGACTTTTCATAATCTCACGGGCATCGAATAAAATTAAATCGAGAGAAGTGTACCTTTGGTGTTCGATCGGAATGTTGCTTTCAGTTATGTTATTGGCTGCAAGGTATTTACGCCAACCTGAAAAAATCGAGGCCATTGAAAATATGCGGGCTCAACTACCATAAAGGAAGTACAAAGCCTCCTTTGGGCGGATGGCTGCTCTAAGCGAGTTTATTTTCCGTCAAAGCGACGCTGGCTGCCCTTCTTTAAGGCCTGCATAAGCACAATGGTTTCGAGTGGGCGGAAGAAGCCGATAGATCCTTCCGGGATCTGAGCGATACTGTCCAATCCTCCGTCTTGACTACCCAGCGGCATGGCGGCGGCTCCTCTTGTACCTAGGTTGCACGCCTGGCGGTGGCCTTGATCTTGGCGGTCGAAAGGGAAGGCATCTGGCGACCAATCTATTACGTGGCGAGGTACTTCACGGATCAAAGGCGTTACCACGAGGTTGAAGCTCCTCTATGCCTTGCTCATGTCCTCCGGAAGCTTCGCCACTACTTCGAGCGCATCAAATCTGGTCCCGACCACGTTCCTCAGGGAGAAATCCTACGGAACAAGGAATCTAGCGGACGTATAGCCAAGTGGGCAATGGAACTAGCGAGTTTGATCTCGTTATTTCTTTGCCGAATCTGCTGTTAAGTCACGAGTCCTAGCTGACTTTGTCATTGAATGGACTGCCGTCCAAATCGAGAAGCTCGAGCAACTTTGATGAACCCTCTGGACCATGTTTTTCGATGGCTAAGCGCCTTTGAAACTTCGGGGCTGGTTTTGTTCTCATCTCCTCAAGGAGAGCAACTCCGATATTCTATCCAACTACACTTTGCGGCGACTAACAACGCTGCAGAGTACGAGCCCTCTCGCGGGACTAAGCGTGCAAGTCGCTTGGTGTCCAGCGGCTAGCTGTGAAGGAGATTCACGGTGGTCATCAATCAGGTTAACAAGGAGTATCGGTCTTTGCGATAACTCAATGGCGCGATACGGTTGAAGTGAGGAAGTTGGGCGGCATTTTCGATTTTTGAAGTGCTCTTCGTGCCGGGAAGGACAACTTCGGCGACCAACTATCAAGTTTGGATCCTCACGCGAAACCTGCTCCGGCGGTGCTCGTCGAGCACCTTCACAAGCCCTCAATCACGTCTCCGGACGAGGCAACGAGCAGTGGTCTTTGTCTCGGTTATCGGCAGTGTCATGGATGGACAACGCCATTTGTCCGGTACCTCGCGAGATGGGACCTCGCCCGACAGCGAAGCGGCGTTCCCGGCTTACAAGGCGTCTTGCTCCATACAAGCTTATGGATGGCACCCTTTACCGTCAAGGTGCTCTGGGAGTTCTCTCCAAGTGCATCTCACAGCAGAGGTGTGTTCCTTCTTAGGGACATACATGAGGGTGCTGTGGCAACCACGCCTCCTTGAACTACGGTCGACAAAGCGTTTCGCATGGGCTATTATTGGCCCATGCGTTACAAGATGCCGGGACATCGTGACTAAGTGCAAGGCTTGCCAATTTCACTTGGGAAGGCACACAAGCCCGCCTAAGAGCTCCAAAGCGATCCCCCATCTTGGCATTTTTCCACATGGGGTGCGGATCTCGCTCGGCCCATTCCCTAAGGGGTACAAGGGCTATACACACACCGCTGCGTCGCCATAGACACTTTTACAAAAAGTGGATTGAGGCGAGCCGTGTCGTCTCTTCACGCCAAAGCGGCTGTTCGCTTTTTAAAAGCAAGCGTGGTCACGCACGCTTTGGGATTCCCCATAAGGCGATCACGGATAACGGTACCGATTCGAGCGAGCTATTCGGGAATCTGCGAATACCGGGTACCCAAATCTGTTCGCCTCCGTGGCACATCCACGAGCAATGGAAGCAATCGGCGAGCTAGCGGACGAGATAGTCCGAGGTATTAAGCGGCGGTATTTCTTTGCTCTCCGCAAGCACAGCAAGGCTGGGTTGGCGAAGTCCCTTCCGTCCTGGGCGGCTCGCTTTCTGACGGTACCGGGCGGCGGGAAACTCCTTTCCAATTGGTCTATGGTGCGAAGCCATCACGCCTCACGAAATCGTACGGTTCGGTTCAAGCCCGCGAGCTCGGTCAACTTAGTTGACGGCGAGCAAGCGCCTCCTCGATCTCGATCTCCTCGAAGGCACACGCGACCGGGCACAAGTCGAATGGCACGCTACCGGCAAGATCTTCGCAAGACGCCAAGTCGATTCGACCTAGGGCTTTGAAGGCGGGCGACCTCGTTCTGCGCCGAGTCCAGAACTTGTCCAATGCCAACAAGTTAACTCCTCGTTGGGAGGGCCCGTTCACGATCGTTTCTTACGCTTTCGCCCGGAAACTGTTCGCTTTAGCTATGGAGGGCGGGAGAGAGTTGACCAGCACTTGGAACATTGACCCGACCGTAAGTTCTTTGTGTAGGTCTTTTACGTGTTTGCTTAGCTTTGCGCTTTTTGTAAACTTCGCGCCTTAGTTCGTCCAAGTCTCTCGGGCACCATGTAAAGTTCAATCCAATTCTTCAGTGAATCCTCACGGCCTCTGTGCCCTTTTCACTGTTTGTCTACTCAGACTACTTTCTCTCTGGTAACACTTGATGGTTGCCCGGTCTTGCGAACTCTTGGCTCCGCAATCTTAAGGATTTTTCCCTACCCGTGTCTAGTCTCGATAGGTTCCTAAACTTCGGGGTTGCGTAACACGGCCTTTCCACCTCGCGGCTAAGTGCGCTCTCGTAAGCCCTCATGGCAGAGAGCACTTCTTGCTTGGCGCGACCACTTGGCAAAGCTTGCTCTCGTAAGCCCCGGCGGAAGGCACTTTCCTTGTTCGGTTACTCTGGGCGCCTAACTTATGTCAACGAGCGATGCGGCACAAATCGAGCAAGGTTGGTGTCGCTCTTTTCTCTCTCTGCGTGCTCGAGTTCGCAAGCTTAGGTTCTCGAGCATCGTCGTCATCGGGGCTAGGGTGTCGCTCTTTCTCTTGTGCACTGTTAGGGTTCGCAAACTCAGTTTCAGCGAGATACTGTGAAGCTGGGAGCTAGGCTAAGCGCTCTATCGGTTTTCTTAAACTTCCTAGCTGTTCGCTTTTCTCTTAGTTTCATTCGTTCTTGTCTTTTCTTTGCTCTTTTTGCGGGAAAAAAGGTAAAAATACTTTATTTCATTACTCAAAGGTCTGGTACAAGGCCCTTTCGGGTTAAAACAGCGGTGCTACTTAGAGCAAGCTGCTCCTTGACTCCTCAACTTCTAACTTGAGGCGCACGACTCGCCTCGAGCCTTGATTCCTTCCGGGCTTCACTTCGGGCGTTCGATCTCCTCCTTGCTCGCTTGGCTTGCGCGCGGCCTCTGCCGGATGGCCTCGACCTCCTCGGTCTTGGCTTGGTGATCGTTCGAGCCTCGCTCTGGTGACTCATTGCTTTCGGCCGTCTTGAATTGCTCGTCCGGCTCCTTGACCTTTTTTCTGCGGAGATCGCCCTCACCGTCATCCAGCGCATCTCCTCGATCTCTTCTGTGAAGCCCGGGGTTGAGATCTTAGCACAGAGTCCGCGGATGTCTGCTCCTCCTCGGCGGCTGGGCTTTTAGCTTCTTGGCTTCCTCCATGGCTGGTTCCGCCGATGGGATCGTCGGCAAGTGCTCTTCAAGCCACCGTGCGGCCCGGCTTCTCCTCGCGGTGCGCGCTTTCACGGCTTGCTTACAAGCTCCTCGGCTTCCTTTAGGAGAGCCTCGGAGAATGCCTCTCCTTGGTCAGCTTGGCCTTGAGCCTCTTCGCTTCGCCTTGGTGGCTCGGCTTTGGGCGGCCTGAGCGTTCTGCCGGGTCCCCGTCTGGAGATGCTCCGGAGGGACGCCGATCTGGCGGTCCGTTCGATGGTAACCCCATCCTCGAGTTCGCCATGGTATCCCTAAAGACACGAGGAGAAGATCTACTCATAACACTGCGACAACACATTCAAACCGAGCAAAATTTGGTCTTGGTGTTTACCTTGCCAAGTCGGCGCTTGATCCGCGACGCGAGGCGGTCCTCGAGCCATGCGTCCACGAAGCCCGCTCATGCGGGATGAGGCGGCGCGTCCTTGCCGTCGCCGCCTTGTTCGCTCCTTCTTCTTGCGGGAGCGTATCGCTTTCGGGAAGCGGGAGCGGACGGCGGCGCTTTCGTCTCGCGCTCCTTCTCCTCTTCCTCTTCCTCTTCCGCCCGACGTCGGCGAGGCCGGAGCCCCTCCGCTCGGTGGCGCCGTTGTTTCCACCGGCGGGGCGACACCTTTCGACACGCTCGGGGCTTCTTCTTGCTCCCTGGCGGCGGGGATTTCACCCTACTCACCGGAGAATCCCGTCGCCTCAGGGGTGAGCTGCCCCTGCGACGAAGTGCCAGGCAGGACCGGCTGCTCGGTCCCGCCTGGCGGCTTCCGAGACCATCGCCTTGGCCCGAAGTCCGTGGCGCCACCGCGCTACTTTTGCCTCAGCCGCTCCACGCGCCTTTGGAGCGTCGATTTCTTCGGCTGGAGCCAGCGGCAGCAGAGCTCCACGCCGCCAGCTTGTCCTTGAGGCTCATGACCTCACTTCCGTGTGCCGCGCCGTGCGGATGCTCGGCGGCGGCGACCGCTTCGGCGCCTCCTCAGCGTCGTTTGTGGCGGTCTCTTCTTGGGCGATTGATGAGCGAGGTTGATCATTAAGTCTATCGGTCGAGAAGGTGGAAAGATCAAAAGATCGATTTCTACATACCTGCCGTGGAGGGCTTGATCTCGATCTTCCTCGCCGGAACTTTCCGCCTTTTCTCGGGGGCTCCTTGGCGGTTTCTCGCTTTGGCCCTTAGGCGTTCGCGGCGATGAGCTCGGCTCACTGGTGGTGGGCACTCCTCTCGCGCGAAGAAGTTTTTCCTTGCTTGCGACTTCCTCTTCGAGCCTCCTCGCTTTCGGCGACTGTTCGAGCAGCGCCAAATGGCCGAGTGAGTCTGCGAGTAACGCCTAAGCCGAGGGTCATGTTCTTTACCTCTTCGTCGCTTTGCTCGGCGAGGAGGAGAACTTAGTCTTTTCATTGAGTGACCTTGCGCCCGCTTGGTCTGCTCGGTACGCTCCGTCGCCGCAGCTGGTCTCTTCGACGGCTGGCGACCGCCGTGTCGCGGCGAGCTCCGCTTCGGCTCGGCCGCCACCTTGGGCTTTGCAACCGCCTTGGTCTTGCCCTTCTTCGCCTTCTCCTTCTCAGACCCGGAGAGGTCCTTTACGATCCCTCCAAGGATCAGCTGGTCCTCCTGCGCGTTGTCAGAAATGAGCTTTAGCACTAAACAACATTGCAAGTCTAGCAACACAGACTGGGTGTAAGTAATTTACCTCGTCTGTGCGGACGAGCACGTTCCTCGGACAAGTATAGGCCACCTCGCCGGTGACCTCGCTGTCCTTCTTCGCCGCCTTCAGCATGGCGTCGACCCGCTCGGTCACCCATGCGTCGGTTGGCTTCTCTGCCCGAGCAAATGGAATCGTTAAATTCCTGTTCGAAGAAAAACGATCAATGAAGAGGTTGAGTCTTAAAGGCACTTACCCGTGCTCTCCCTTGTGATGTCTTCCCATCCCTCTATCTTGTAGAAGGGATAGGACCTTCTCCTTGACCAGATGATTACATTATTTGTGAAGTCGGATGATCTCCACGCCCGTGAGCCCGAGGCTCACGAGGAGGCGATCTTCCTTGTCAGTACCAATCCTCGGCGGACATCTCGGCCGAGGCATTGAAATTCCTTCGTCGGCGCCTTCCGGTGAAGGCGAGTTTCTTTGTCGCCGCTCCGCTTCTTTGTAGAACCACCTCACCCACCACGCGCCCATCAGTCGGCGGGGTGGGCGAGGATCTGGCGCGTCGTCGGTGGTGGCCGGAGCTTGAGGTAGTAGCACCCAGCGCCCGGGCGGCGGAGCTGCTCCCGTCAGCCATGTAATAGTGGAGAATTTCACGCCGATGGATCGATGCCGGGTAGCCCTCGTGCACAGTGTGCGAAGCGGCCATCTGGAGGATCTTTGTTCGGATTGAGGTTCGCCACCTCCAATCCGCTAATGTTTAAGAAGGCCTCAGCGAAGTCGCTTTCGGAGATCGCAAAGCCGAGCAGGCGAGCTGTTGAAGTTAACGAACTCTCCTCCGTGACTCGGAGTATCCTCTCTCGGCGACCTCCGGCTACGGTGTCAATGTAGCCCTCTTCCTCCCAGACCTTGAGGTCCTCCTCGGTCGAGCTAGTGCGGTGAACTTAGCCATAGCGTTTCCCGGGATGGGCGAGCAAGGTTGGTGGTGGAGCTTGGGTGCTTGATCTTTGGCCTTGGTTGGAATTAGGGCTTAGAGAGGAAAGGCGTGAGAAGCAGTGGGCGGCATGGCGGCTTGGGTACTATAGTCCGTGTAAGTGGCTCTCAGAGCGGTTTTGTCTAAGCAGCTAGTTTTTTACCACAGCAATTTGGGTAAAGCGGTCGTCTGTTTGCCTTCTTGCGATAGGAGATTCTGGTTGAAGTGCGCTAGCGGCTATTTTTTCGATGTCTGCTTTGAAGGTGAGTCTTTCTGCTCGGACGGATGTCGTTCCTGTTCGGCCTTATGAGTTGCTTTCGATCTTGGCGAGTTTGTTCGGACCAGGACATGTCTTGTTCGGTTGAAACTTAACTGTTGATTCGATCGTTACATGTCTTTGTAGCAGGAAAAATACCCTCTTCGTGACTTAGAGTCTCAAGAGGATGACCCCACTCTAGTGAGTCCTTCCACTTGAGTCTCGGGGGCTAGCTGTCGGGGATTAGATTACGGCCCATTGCCGTGGCCCGCTCCCTGACGGCCCAATCGAACAGCCTACTAGGGCCCAGCTCCCTGGAAGGTTCTATCAGGCCCGTGTGCATCCTGCCGAACAGCCTCTTGGTCGGCACGGTGCGTAACGGCCTAGAATTCGTGTTTGAGTCCTACTCGAACAAGAGTTCTGCACGGCTACGTGAAGACCCGGACGTTGGTTTCCCGGATTGGATTAGGAGTCGTGATCCTCAAGACTAGGAGTATGCCTTATCTGCCTCGGGATATATTTGGCATGTATGAGTTCGTTGCGATCTCATAGTTAGCCCGGCCCGATATTCCCTCGGTAGGTCGGTTTGCTCTGCACTATATAAACAGGGCCCCCTGGCATCGAGTTTTACATCTTGACTCCTAGCACTTGATCTTCGCATTATTGCTTCCTGTACACCATAATCTCGCCGAGACTTGTTCGTCTCTCCGAGCCATCTCTTGTATTCATCTCTGATATATAAGAAAAATTTGGGCGTAGGGCTATTATCTCTCTGAGAGGCTGAACGGGATAAAAACCACATCTCTGTTCGTTCTTTGTTCGTGGTTGTTTGGCGTGTCTCTATCTCAATCATAAAGAACCTTAGCGACTTGAGATCGATATCTCAACCGTCGATGATTCAATTCGAGGATAGCGGGTGGTGGTGAGTGTCCGAGCTCCGACGACAAATATCAAAGTGTATCACTGTTAGAATATCCTAAGCTCGCTCAATTAAATTGAATCACACGATTTTGTGAACTTATTAAACTTGTCTCATTGTCCTCCCTCATCTATCTAGCTAGTGTAGCTTTCTCTTTATTTGTGTGAATATTTGTAAATGCGTGTGTGTGTGTCCCGGTCTTATCATTTATCCTAACCCCGTTACATAGGTAATTTGGTATTTTAAATAATTAAGATATAGAGGTTATCTCTTTAAACCCTCGTTCCTGTGGATTCAATAACTCTAGGAATACTCTGGTAAAAATTACAAGCGATATCCGTCAAACTTGGATTAATTTCTTTAGCGTAAGAATCGCCAACACCGAGCAAAAGAGTGGGTCGGCCGACCCACCCTAGGCGGCCGACCAGCTCCTTCACGGAGTTAGACCGAGGTTGCACGGGACTTCTACAAGAGATCCGAGTACATCAAGCCGTTGATTCGATCGGTTTCATCGAGAAGAGGAGTAATCCTCAAGTTAAGCATAGGATTCTAATGGAACTCGATGCTACGGTCTCCAAGCCTTAAACCGACTTAGAGAAGATCTACACACGACACAAAGTATCCTAGCCAAATTGGAGGGCGGGATCAACAAAGGCGGGCGGTGACCCTAGGGCTGGCCGACCCACCTCTTGACCCTTTGGATTCCCCTTCAAGCCAAGGACCTTGTGATGTTGTCCCTAGCCGTGTCAACACCTCATTGGTCACGTTAGTCTATGAAAGGAGGTGATCTCCTTCATTTGAAGAACACACAACACTTTTACATTTTCGTTCCACTTTGTAGAGTAGCTCTTAGTTAGTAGAAGTTGGGAGTTAGAGTCAAGTCGAGCCGCCGCTCGGAGTTCCGGAAGTGTCTTCGGGAATTCGGGTAATATCTCTTGTACCCTTTCCTAATTGTTTCAATTAGTGAGATCACTTCATTCATTGCTATAGTGTTAAACTTTATTTGAGCTGAGTATATCTGCATAAATGAGTTGTGTAGATTTGCTTCTGGTAGCTTATATTAAATG
This sequence comes from Raddia guianensis, assembly GCA_036346415.1. Classification (NCBI taxonomy): domain Eukaryota; kingdom Viridiplantae; phylum Streptophyta; class Magnoliopsida; order Poales; family Poaceae; genus Raddia; species Raddia guianensis. Next base: position 55,214,541 of record CM070536.1, read on the forward strand.
CGAAATCGGTTTAGGTTCTCACTCATATCTTTGTTAGAGCGGGCATTGAACCTAGATCAACTTCTTTTAGTCTTGAGGAAGATTGATTAGGAATAATCGCATGAGCGTGGTGTGCGAGACTAGGACTAACTTCGGTTTACACCCGAGCCCACGATATGTGGTAGGTGCTAGGTGGTGACGACCCTATCCATCCGTAGATACTAGGTATCTCGTATGCGTAACCACACGTCCGGCTTTGGACCGGTGAAAGCCGTCGGAGCGATCATAACCATTCGGGATTACAGCCGGGATTAGATTACGGCCCATTGCCGTGGCCCGCTCCTGACGGCCCAATCGAACGACCTACTAGGGCCCGGCTCCTGGAAGGTTCTATCAGCCGTGTGCATCTGCCGAACGACCTCTTGGTGACGCGGTGCGTAACGACCTAGAATTAATGTTTGAGTCCTACTCGAACAAGAGTTACTGCGGCTACGTGAAGACCGGACGTTGGTTTCCGGATTGGATTAGGAGTCGTGATCCTCAAGACTAGGAGTATGCCTTATCTGCCTCGGGATATATTTGGCATGTATGAGTTCGTTGCGATCTCATAGTTAGCCCGGCCCGATATTCCCTCGGTAGGTCGGTTTGCTCTGCACTATATAAACAGGGCCCCCTGGCATCGAGTTTTACACCTTGGCTCCTGGCACTTGATCTTCGCATTATTGCTTCCTGTACACCATAATCTCGCCGAGACTTGTTCGTCTCTCCGAGCCATCTCTTGTATTCATCTCTGATATATAAGAAAGGCTGGACGTAGGGCTATTATCTCTCCCGAGAGGCCTGAACCAGGATAAAAACCCCTGTCTCCTGTTCGTTGCGGTTCGTGGTTGTTTGGCGTGTCTCCTATCTCAATCATAAAGAACCTTAGCGACTTGAGATCGATATCTCAACCGTCGACAGATTCCAATTCAGGATAGCGGGTGGTGGTGAGTGTCCGAGCTCCGACGACAAATATCAAAGTGTATCACTGTTAGAATATCCTAAGCTCGCTCAATTAAATTGAATCACACGATTTTGTGAACTTATTAAACTTGTCTCGTTGTCCTCCCTACTGTCTATCTAGCTAGTGTAGCTTTCTCTTTATTTGTGTGAATATTTGTCGTCTGTGTGTGTGTGTCCCAGTCTTATCATTTATCCTAACCCCCGTTACATAGACTGGCTGGTATTTTAAATAATTAAGATATAGAGGTTATCTCTTTAAACCCTCGTTCCCTGTGGATTCAATAACTCTAGGAATACTCCTGGTAAAAATTACAAGCGATATCCGTCCGCTTGCGGATTAATTTCTTTGAGCGTAAGAATCGCCAACACCAGGCAAAAGAGTGGGTCGGCCGACCCACCCTAGGCCGGCCGACCCAGCTCCTTCACGGAGTTAGACCAGGGTTGCACCGGGACTTCTACAAGAGATCCTGGAGTACATCCAAGCCGTTGATTCCAGTCGGTTTCATCCAGAAAGAGGAGTAATCCTCAAGTTAAGCATAGGATTCTAATGGAACTCGATGCTACCGGTCTCCAACTGCCAAACCGACTTAGAGAGAAGATCTACACCGCACAAGAAGTATCCTAGCCAAATTGGAGGGCCAGGATCAACAAAGGCAGGCCGGCTGACCCTCCTAGGCCGGCCGACCCACCTCTTCGGCCCTTTGGATTCCCCCTTCAGCAAGGACCTTGTGACAGCTGTCCCTAGCCGTGTCAACACCTCATTGGTCACGTTAGTCTATGAAAGGAGGTGATCTCCTTCATTTGAAGAACACACAACACTTTTACATTTTCGTTCCACTTTGTAGAGTAGCTCTTAGTTAGTAGAAGTTGGGAGTTAGAGTCAAGTCGAGCCGCCGCTCGGAGTTCCGGAAGTGTCTTCGGGAATTCGGGTAATATCTCTTGTACCCTTTCCTAATTGTTTCAATTAGTGAGATCACTTCATTCATTGCTATAGTGTTAAACTTTATTTGAGCTGAGTATATCTGCATAAATGAGTTGTGTAGATTTGCTTTACAGGTAGCTTATATTAAATGCGAAATCAGTTTAGGTTCTCACTCATATCTTTGTTAGAGCTGGGCATTGAACCTAGATCAACTTCTTTTAGTACTGAGGAAGATTGATTAGGAATAGTCGCAGACGTGGTGTCTGAGACTAGGACTAACTCGGTTTACACCCGAGCCCACGTATATGTGGTAGGTGCTAGGTGGTGACAGCCCTATCCATCCGTAGATACTAGGTATCTCGTGCGTAACCCACAGCGTCCGGCTTTGGACCAGTAGAGCCAAATCGGAACGATCATAACCATTCGGGATTCCAATTCAGGATAGCGGGTGGTAGTGAGTGTCCGAGCTCCGACGACGAATATCAAGTGGACCACTAGTTGATTACCCTAAGCTCGCTCAAGTAAACTGAATCACACGACTTTGTGAACTTATTAAAACTTGTCTCGTTGTCCTCCCAACTGTCTATCTGGCTAGTGTAGCTTTATCTTTAATTGTGTGATTATTTATCGTGTGTGTGTGTGTGTCCCGGTCTTTTCGTTTATCCTAACCCCCGTTACCTAGACTGGCTGGTATTTTAAATAATTAATATATAGAGAATTATCTCTTTAAACCCTCGTTCACTGTGGATTCGATAACTCTAGGAATACTCCTGGTGAAAACTACAAGCGCCGTCTATCAAGCTACCGTCTGCACCGGGAGAAGATCAGAAGAAGCAGCCAGAACCCGATGCAGAGGTATTAACAATTAACCCTGGGTGGACTCAGCCGTACTTAGATTATCTTCTGCGTGACGAGCTGCCTGAGGATCGAAGCCTTGCCGAGTGCATTACACGCCGAAGCAAAAGCTATAAGGTAGTCGGGGAAAAGCTTTTAAGAAAGAGCAGTTCCGGAGTACTAAGACGTTGCATATCAGAGCAAGAAGATAGAGATCTACTCAACGAGATTCACTCGGGGGAATGCGGGCACCACGCGGCAGCCAGCACCCTGGTGGGTAAAGCCTATCGGCAAGGATTCTTCTGGCCAACCGCGGTCACTGATGCGGAAGACATAGTACGCCGATGTGACTGTGTCAGGTCTTTGCACGGCAAATTCACATGCCGGCCCAGGAGCTACAAACAATTCCAATCTCTTGGCGCTTCGCCGTCTGGAATCTGGACATGGTGGGCCCCCTCAAGCGAGCGCAAGACGGATTCACTCATCTCTTCGTCGCCATCGACAAGTTTACCAAATAGATCGAAGCCAAGCCGGTTGCAGTTATCACGGCTGCCAAAGCATGCGAGTTCTTCTGGGACATCGTTGTGCATTTTGGTGGTACCCAATCGCATCATCACCGACAATGGCGTTCAGTTGAAAAGCAGTGAATTTCAAGATTGGGCCGAGGAGTTGGGTATCAAGATCTGCTATGCCACGGTGGCCCACCCAAGGAGCAACGAGCAGGTTGAGCGTGCCAACGGATTAGTACTACAAGGGATTAAAGCCAGAATCTTCGATCGTCTAAAGCCGTACGCCACGCGCTGGGTTAAGGAGTTGCCCTCGGTGCTCTGGGGGCTCAGAACGACCCCAAGCCGAGCAACCGAGCAGACACCCTTCTTCCTAGTCTATGGTTCGGAGGCGGTCCTCCCGACTGAATTGAAGTTTCGGTCCCCTCGGGTCACCGGTTTCGATGATAACCAGTCGCATGAAGCAAGACATGAAGACCTCGATCGGCTCGAGGAAGCCAGGGAAGCAGCAATGATCTAGTCGGCAAAGTACCAACAGGGCTTGTCGCTACCATCAGCGCAACGTACGAGGCCGTGCGTTCTCCAAGGGAGATCTGGTCCTCCGAAGGAATCAGAAGCACGAGCATAAACTCTCCCCTCTCTAGGAAGGCCCCTATGTGATCGCTGAAGTGACCCGCCCGGGGGCTTACCGGCTACATCGCGAAGATGGATCTGAAGTGCCTAACACCTAGAACATCGAGCAGCTACGTCGTTTTTACTGTTAAAGTTTTGTATTTAAGCAGCATGTAATTAGTTTCCTTCTTTTGACTTGCTACTCGGCCGTAAACGACCAATCAGTAAGTCGGGGGCTACACTAAATAGTGTGCGCAGTCAACCGCACCCTATCTTATCAATAAAAGTTGTTTTTTCTTTACATGTGTTGGTCAAATTTGAGTGTTATGAAAATTCTTGAGTAATGGCGCTTTTATATCCCAATGACAACGTTTAGCTACTCCGTAGTTGCATAAGGAGAAAGCCAAGTGCTAATTCCTAGCACTCGGGGGCTGGACCAGTCGGCGGATGTGTTTCATGAAAAAGGATAAAGCGTACTATTCGGATAAATCGGATCACCAGTACTGTGGATCAATCAAGTGTTTCCATTACAGATACATCTATAAGTCCAAGTGTTCGACAATGTGGATAGCAGAACTTCGTCCGGTAATGCGCAGGCCTTCTCCTCCGTGCAAGTAAATCCCTCCTTCACGGCTTCGCAGTCTAGACGGGGAAGTTTGACTTTGCAATCGCGAGGCCTTGGCTGGTACACGTTATTGCTGCCTCCCGTGTGAAGACCTTGATCCGCTCAGGAAGGGCGTCGAGACGGGTCACCAGGAGGTTAGAATCAGTCAGCAGCTCTTCTTCTGGGTAAAGGCATTGGAGCGTTGGGACTATTCCCACCAGAGCTTGGCGGCGAAGCACGTGGGAGGTTTTCACTTCATCGTCAAGAACCTGGAATTGCGCCTTGGTCTTCTGCCGGTACTCTGCATAGCCAATCAGGTGTAACGCATCAGTCGGACTCCAGTGGGGTTGAGCCAGGGAGAACTAGTGGGGGAAGTTACCTTCCAGCTCTTTAGCCGATTTCGCGGCTTGAGTGTTGGCTCGGAAGACTTCTTCCTCCAGGGCCTTCTGCCTCTCTTCCAGGGCCTTCTGCCTCGCCTCCAGTGCTATATTCGAAGGCAAGTCTCAAGGATTATCATCCAAGGAGCATTATTTTGGTGAAAGTTTAGGACTATTCGGGATCTATACCTCGGATGGTGTTGGACTCTTCTACGTGGCGGAACCGGAGTTCAGTGACTTCTCGCTGGAGCTCTTCGATCCAGCCGCGATATTGCGACTTAGCGGCATACAACGCGTTGTCATATTCGTCGCTGGTCTTTAGCTCGCCCATTGTTTTCTCCATGCATATGGACTTCTGCCTCGACCTCTCTTTCATGCGCTGCATGGAGATGGGAGGGAGATTAGCAGGATTCCCTTATGCAAAGCGAGGATTCAAGGCATGGAAAGGTTTTACCTTATATATCACGGCTTGAGCCGCTGCCATATTGTCCAGCACTTCCCACTCTTCGACCTCTTGCCCGTCGTCGACCTCGCAGCCCTCCATCTCCTTCCTCCACTTCAATCAGAGGGGTGGAACGTGAGCTTTGGCAGAGGGGCGAGGAATCTCCTCGATTCGGTTCCGAGCTTCACAGCCGGAGCTGGATCGTATCGCCGCCGAGGATCGGCGAGTGGCGGACGATGGGCCAGAGTCTTGGCGAGGTGCGGTGTGCCGAGCTGAGTCCTCCGTTGCTTGGGGCTCGGCTTGGTGATCGGACTTTGGAGGCGCCGAGGTTGGCACCTTGCTGCCACGCGAGCTTGGCATCTCGTCATCATCTTCGACAGGTTTTCTGAAATGCGTTTGGAGATTATTAAAGACACAAATTCCTTACAAGTCATGAAGGGAAAATAGCGCGAGGGAATACCTCTGTGAAGACATAAAAGACTTAAACGCAAATCGGACGCCCGAATCACTCGGGCCCGAGCTGGGAGGCTTCTCTGCCCCCGACGCGGTTGCTGGGTTGGCGGACTGGGGAGGCGGAGGACCTTGAGGCTAATTCGCCTGGGCTGAGGGCGACCTCGTTGCTGGGCGGCGGCGGCGGCGCACGAGCGGGACGTTGTCATCGTCGTCATCCTCATCCGAGTCCCCTGAAGCGACCTCCTTGCCTTTTTTGGCTGGAGGGGCACTAGTCGAGTCCTCAGCAGGACGCTTGCGTGGTGCCTCCTTGTGGTGCGGAGCCTCTAGGACCGGATGGGTGGAGAAGAAGGCTTCACGTCCCTGCGGCATGTCATATTATTTTAGTTCTGGCCTCATCCTAAAAAACCGCGGTTGAGTTGAGAAGGATCTTCTCCTTACCGCTGGTGGTAAATACGTCAGGTAGTACGCGGTCGGGCAGTCTGTGTGAACTATTTCCGAGCCTGGAGCGAAGAGCTCAGCCACTCGGCTGATGATTTCCTTCTGCGAAAGATTTTCATTGGATTCCCGAGTGGTGTCTTGGGCCCCCGCGTACTCAAAGGCGAGATGCACCCTCTCCTTTATGGGCTGGATACGGCGCTGGGTGTAGTTCCAGACCACCCCAATGCCGGTCAACCCAGCAGATTTAGCTCTGTGGAGAAGAACAAGAAGTTTCTTTACTTGGCTTCCCTCGTCATCGGCGAAAAAAGAAGACCAGGAGGGATGGACTGTGGGGCACTCGCCGGAGAAGGAAGGGAGGGCCGGAGGAGAGTTGGCACAGTAGAACCATTCCGAGTGCCAGCCCTTATTGGAGGTTCTCAAAGGAAGATCGAAATAATGTTTTAGGGCCCCTTCCCGCAATTGAAATCCCGCGCCGCCGGCGGCCTTGGGAAAGTTCTTGTTGGGAAAAGGCTTGAGAAGGTAAAGAAATCTAAATAGGTCAAAATGAGGAGCGATCCCTAGATACGCCTCCCAGATATGTATGAAAATCGTAATTTGGAAGATGGAATTGGGGTTCAGATGAGAGACCTCAATCCCATAGAAATGCAACAATCCCGGAAGAAAGAAGAGCAAGGAAGCCCGAAGCCGCGGAGAAAGAAGGACTCAAAGACTACTACCTCGTCCGAGCGAGGGGTGGGGCAAGATTCGCTGGCGGCGGCGCGCCAAGGCACAAACCCTTCGGAGGGGATCACGCCGATGGAGACCAGCTTCTGTAGCCTCCGTTCGGTCGTGATGGGCTTTATCCACTCCTTCCCGCTCTTGGCAGCCTTTGGGGCGGCGGGAGATGGTGGAGCCATTGCGGATCCGAGACGGTGGCGGCGGAGGTTGCGACGGAGATCGAAGAACCCTAGTGGCGGAGTTCGCTGAGAGAAGTTAACAGACTGGCGCGAAAAGTGAGCGAGGTGAACTAATTTTGTTTCCCTGTTCCTAACTTATCGCAACGGGTAGCGTTTCGCATTCTGGGCCGGACCTTAGTCGAGCGCTGGATGTGGCCTTTTTTGAGAAGGGCTCGGTTAGCCACTTGGCTGGCCGAGTGGTTCCTTTCGAGAGGTCCGCGTTAAGCGCCGAGTGCCGTTCTAGGAGCGGGTGGTCCTAACTACTCGGATGAAGCGATGTTGCGGATTCGAGATTAGATCAAGAAGTAGTGTTGCAGATTCAAGACGGAGAAGAAAGACATTTGATTCTCCAAAAGATATTCATTAAAAGGCACTTAGGCCTAATTACATTTCTCCGCAGCGCAGCACATCGAGCTAAGGCTCGTCGCTGGCTCGCGGAGGAGCAAAAGAAGAAACCCCCCCCCCCCCCGGCGGGAGGACTTCAGAGTCACTCGTCGGCGAGGAGGGCCGCGACCAGTGCGTCCTTGAGGGGGAAACGCACTTTGTGGAGTTGTGGGAATCCGCAGATCAGAACCCTAATGGATTCTTCCGCGTGGATCTTCGCCTTCATTAGGGCGAAATCCCGCCAGAGCTCATCCTCGAAGGCTTTGGCAGCGGCTTTGGCGGCGGCTTCCGCCTCGTCCTTTGCGCGGGCCTCGGCAACCCACATATCTATCAGCTCGAGGATGTTCGCCATTGCTCTCGAAAAAGAAGAGGGTGGAGATTTCTGGATGTCGCCGAGAAGAGGAAGACTTGAAAACTCGAAAGCTGGTGGTGAAGTAGTACTCTGCCCCAGGGATTTCTTTTATATACAGAGGAAGTTCAAAGGGCGCGCCATGTAATCCGTTTCAAACACAGTAAGACCATCATGGCGATGGGACGGAAGTGGACACGAATACGGTTTTCGACTGAAGCGCGTGTCGTTCCGGCTGTGCGAGAAAAGGGCGCGAAAACGCTTCGCCTCCCCCTAATTGGGCTTGGGCTAAAACTGCAAAGGGCAATCCCCTTAACAGGCTTTCTTAACACGCCACTAACGGTGGCAATGTGTTAAAATCTAGCCTAATTGAGCCTCGGTACACCCTGAAGGGCATATGACCGGCAGCGGCAAAATTAAAAGTGTTTCACGGCATATCCCATGTTGGGTCACTAGCCAACTTACCATGCTCGAGGTTGGGTGTTGGTGAGATTTGGGTACAGTTTCGGAGGTATGTCTTTCTTAAGGTCGCTAGTTGTACACCGCTCCCCCGGGTACAAATGCCTCTCGGCCAAACTGTATTCAATCGGTACGCCCCTAGGGGCCTAGGCTTGGTGCGGGAGGAATTGGCTAGAGACTCATGGGATTGCCGGAATTGCTTCGGCGCCGGCGAGGTTGGAATTTAGGGAAAAAGGAAACCTCGGGCCGGCGGGACGAGCTCGGAGCTTTATAGGCGTTGGGGCTGTGTTGCGGTCCGACGACGCACTCGATGGCACTGGAGGAGAGGGAGCTGGCGATCGATCGCGCGGTGCTTGGCGCGGTTGAGTCTTGGCAGGCATGCATGTGTGCAGCAGAAGGAGGTGACGCGCACGACGTGCACTTGATGGCCTTGGCTGCCAGCCAGCTGCATAGTAGCATAGTAGAGAGACGTCTTGCCGAGAGGACTACTGAGCTGGCATGCCCACAAGAGAGAGAGAGAGAGGGGAAGAGGGAGAGCTACTCGGTGGGGCCCACGCATCATATTGGTTCAGATTCAAACAAAATTTGAAAATTGCTCAAATTTGAAGGATCCTCAAATTGGGGTGCTACACAGCTCATCACATATGTTGTTAATAATATGGTATATATATATGGCAACATATCCAGTGCTAATGCTCATTGAGTGCTAATATGCTAACATCCAATCCAAACCATTAGATCTATAAAGAACAGTTCAGATGTAGAGAGGTGAAAACCGCATTAATTACCTCATTTCTCACTTAAATGCTTTCACACAGCCTTCCTTACCTTTTTAAGTAGGGAAAGGACTTCCACCTCTCCACATCTGAACTGTTCCTTGTAGATCTGATGGCTTAGATTGGATGTTAGCATGTTAGCACTCAATGACTATTAGCACTAGATATGTTGCATATATATATATATACTCAGATGTGCATGCGCATTGCATGTAAAGTTTTTCGGGTTTGCCAGAACCCAGACGACAGGGCCTCACCGTGCGCTCGTCGACGAGTGAGTCTAACGGGCGTGCACGTAGCAAGTCGCCTGAGTTGGAGGTGCTCCCAAAGTTTTTCCGTTTAATTTATATATGCTATTATGTATCTATGTTACGTGAAAACCAATGAGAAATTATGTGTATCTCACCCGTATTGTGTGTTGCTTTATACTTCCATGTGCTTCTCTTTTGCCAATATGTCTCTTTTTAGCACAGCTTTTGCCATTAGTTCAAAAATTTTTGGATGAGAAAATTCTATTAAAGACCTATGCTTCAATCAAAGTTAGTGCTACTACATACATATGGTGTAAAGACAAGTTTTCTCACATTTTATCATTGCAACAAAAAACTGTAGAGCTAAACAAACAAATGACACTTTTGTCAATTCCGTAGCAACTCAAAATATGAGTTTTTCTGGATGCTTAGACCAATTAGGTTTGTTGTATGGACTAGGGGGTGATAGATGGACCGACAGATATTTGGTTGGGCCATGGACCAATGGCCAACATACTAGCTACGCCCCTGATACACAACACCACGTCTCTCTCTTATATGATCTTTTGCAACCATCCCCCCTCCCCAGGCGAGGCCATCTTGGTTGTCGACATCTAGGAGGTGGTGTGGTGGTTGCCACCAGGTGAAGGAGATCCAGAGGAAGTGATGTAGAAGGATCCAATTATTTTTGTTTTAAATATTAGAATGCAGAAGACCATGTGAGAGAGATGTGGAATTGTGCATGGATCTCGATGTACGACCAACCGCGGGAGATAAGGCATTTCATTAGCAAAGCACATACATTTTTTTTACCTTTTCAGATAAAGGAATAGTCCACCAAAGGAGCATTTTTTTATTTGATCATTTTCCCTTTCAAAATCAGCCACAAATCAGTAAGGCAAACATCGATACATATATGTTTGCAAGATGACATGAAAAAAATAACGCATTGTGAGGTAGCTTCTCCATCCTTTCACAGAATCTCGATCATATATCAACAATATAAAAAAAATAGTTGCTGAGGTTATATGGCGTTGCCAAGTACCAACACAAGTTAGGGCTAAATGGAGACGGTGAAAAGTAGAGAGCGTGACTACAGGGCAAGTTCGCTGGTCCCCTCGCCTCTCTAATTTCAGTGATGTCGCCGAAGTTATAGAGGTGATGAAAACCTCATCTTATCTTAAAGATTCATATATTTTGTTGGATCTAACTTTTTAGGAATAGGATTTTTTTTGTTGGATCTAACACTGTCGCCATCATCGTTAAACTCATCCAAAATCTTGCCCTTTTCGAGGACTACTAATACGAAGTACCCTCCAGTGGTGAGATATCGACCACACAACGTTGCCTCCGCTGAAAATCTATACCGCATCGAATCTCTCTCCTTTCCCCATCCGTGTCGACGACGACCCAAAGAGCTCTCTTACTGGCTAAATCCAAGACCCATACAAGTCGGGATTGAAAACCCGACTCACAACCCTAGACTTGAAGATCTTAACTATTTGACCAACTCGAAGAGGCCCAGATGTCTTCAGTCGACCCTAAGATGCCTTTGATGCCAAGGAAGGCACCAACGTTCGAGGGGTCGGTCAGAAAAATCACCTACTGTGGGTCGCCTCCTCAATCGCTGCTCAAATATATTTTCCTCAACTTACCCTGTCTGCGAGAGGAGATAGTTGATTTAGATTTATATGTATTTTATTATTATTATTTTTGGCCTTTGGATTGTAAGAAGTACATACTTTTGGTTGCATTTCTAGTTAGTGCATAGGATCAAGAGTTATGATTTTATTATCTTCAAAAAGAAGATAGAGGCACAATTTAACTGTCAACGAGATAGTCTATAAAAAGGAAAAAACAATTTATCAAGGATATACTCCTGTGGGGCGCATTCATCATCGCACTCGAATAAAATATCAATCTGGAGCACCAAAAGCTCAGGTCCAAATCCTCAGCATGCCACCTCCGGCCGCCGCCTCCGTCTCCTTCTCCCGCTGCCTCGGCCGTCTCCGTCTCCCGCCGCCTTGGTGCCGCTTCCGGCCGCTTCCTTTTACCGCTGCCTCCCCTAGATTCCACCGCCACCCCGTCCCCGTTCCCGGCGCCGGTGCCGCCTCGGCACGGCCCCTACGCTGCGCCGCTGGCCACGCGGCGCTTCTGCCTCGGCACCGACGCTCGAGGCCCGCCGGCCACCTCCGCCTCCACCAGCGCCGCCCGGCCCCGCCCCGCGCCCTGTAGCCTCCGACGGCGCAGCCCACCACCCTGCAGCCTCCCATCGGCCTCCAACCCACCGCCGACAGCAGCGAGGTCCGTCGCCGTTGCCCCCTCCAACTCGAAGATCCAAATCTGGTGGCCATCGCAGCCGCCCCATTCTCGGCCGATCGAACCCGCTGCTGCCTCCACCTTGCCACCGCCGGCCTCTTCGTCGCCTCGTTGCCGCCGCCCTCGAGGGAGGTGCTCAGTGCCACCAGATCTGAATTCGCCGCGGCCGCCGCCGCCTCATTCTCCTGCGTCTCGTATAGAATGGAAGTATTTACTCGGCCGCACGCCCTGTCGGTCACGGCGGCCACTTTCCCTCCGCAGCAGGCCACCCTCTCCGCTGGGTCGTGCAGTTCATTCCTACGCTGGGACCCGACGGCGAGCCCTCGCGGCGGCGTATCTCCCCTGGATCTGGCCACCGGTTCCCCCTCTGCCTCCGGCATTAATCCGCCCACAGCTTCAACTGCCCACCTTCCTGCCAACTCCTTTACTCACCCTACCGCGGCTGCTCCCAATCGTGCCTCCACCTCGTCGGAGCTTGCCAGGCCCGCCCACCCCACTTCTGACGTTGTCATGGCCAAGTCTGGCCTTCGCTCGGTCGTCGTCGCAGCTGCAATGTCTCCTCCAACCTGGTCTGGGAAGTGGTTACCCCGAGGCGTGCGTGGCGACGTCAAGGTGCTCCTCTTCGGGCCGCCCAGGCCACGCGCGCCAACCGTCGTGCTTCTGCCACCGCCATCCCCCATGGCCGCTGCTTTCAGTGCCTCGCTCGCGACCATGTGGTGTCCGTCTGTAGGGACCTAGTTAAATGCTTGCGCTGCCGTCGGTCCGGGCATCGCTCAAAAGATTGCCGATTGGGTCGGTTCCCTCCTCTGCTCCCGGTGCCTCGCCCCGCTCCCCCTGTCATGTCGCTCCAGCATCCCTCCTTTGCAGTTCGCCGCCCCCCTTCCGGGCGCTCCTGCACCGAGATTACGCCGGCCATTCGCTCCGCTGTTGTGGACCTCCACTTCCACGCGTTCATGGTTGAGGTCACCGGTGTCCCTGCCCCAAACGTCGACACCATCGCACGCGCCATTGAAGTCCACACTGACATCCCCCATGGCAACATCCGCGTCTCCTTTGTCGACGGCCGCCGCTTCATTGTTCGCTTCACCTACCCAGAACAGACAAGACTAGTTGCTTCCCGCCGCTCTTTCCACCACATTGGTCGTCAGTCACCTTCACTTCATTCCCGGAGAGTATCCATTCTGCCCGCCATTCCAGCTCCCTCCGCTTCCGCGTCCGCTTGGTCTTGGAGGGCCTCCCCTTGCGCTGTTGGGAGCCGAAGATTGTGAACCAGCTCCTCGCCAGCTCGGCCTGCATCGATGTGGTCGATGAGATCTCGCGCTTTCACACCGACACCACGGTGTTTCGGCTTTGGGTGTGGACTCACGATCCCGCCTCGATCCCCTTAAAGGCGGAGTTTTCCTCATTGTGCCATTGCCTGGCCAGGCCTCCCTTGTGGCGTCGCCCCGGCCGCACCCTCCACTCTCCACAAACTTTCGGATCACCATCCATGTCGCCGCCATAGAAGACTACTCTGGGATTTCGTCCCATGTCGAGGGTGGCCTGCCCAAGGCCGCATTGGAGGACTGGCGGATGTGTTTTCCTGATTCAGTGCTAGCTCCGGCCGTCGTCGCCCTCCCGGCTGCCTGTCGCCCTCTCTTTCGTGATCGCCTGCACCGCCTGGACGACGACGACAAAAAGGACGACCCCAAACTCGTCGGCCCGCCTCGTGGCGTGCGCCATCTCGGCAAGGAACCGATCAACTGCTGGGAAACGGGTAGGCTACGCGAGCGCAAAATCAAATTTTTCCACCACGAATCACCCAAGAGCACATGCAAGTAGAGGATCACAAATCGTTACCCTTGCCGTGCAGATGCAGCGGAAGCAGTTTCTCGCGCGTAGAGGAAGTAGACTTACACGTCCCGATCACTACCGAGTGCTCGCCTGCGCTCGCCGAGTGGTCGCCGAGTGGTCGCTGAGTGTTCACCGGTGTTCGCCGAGTGGTCGCCGAGAAGGAACGTCTCATGAGGGTGTGCTAGCAACTCGACGTGCGGCTTGGGTTTTTGGAGAGTAGGGGGGCACGTGATGGCTAGGCGTGGTGAAGGCTCAACTCATCTGCAAATGCCGCCCCGATGCCTCTCCTTATATAGTCACGCTAGTGGGCTTCGGCCCGCTAGGGTTCTATCTCCAATGTAGATCACATCCACGCACAAACCCGTTAAACAGTTCCAACCCGTTAAGTGTGTGACCGACAGGTTCGATGCAGAAGTCGGTAGTGGATCCTAAACTCGTTTCAATCCACCGATCAACAATGCACCTAGCAAGACGTATTGACCCCGAATGCACGTAATCAAGATTCTATCAACCTTGATACACTCACATACTGATACATTTGCCTCCCTACACCAGTTGAGCTCAAGACAAGATACGCGCCACCCTTGTTGATAGCTCGACCAATTCACTCGGTAGTGGAATGGATACATACCATGACTAACTCCTTAGTCATATTAGCACGGCTGTGCGCTTTCCCTATCCATCCACACGATGGGCCCAGAGGTATCTCTCCTGTTATCGAGGAGGGGCAAATTCCATCTTGATCATCACACCCCTGGCTATGTATCATGGCATACCCAGTAGGCACCTTTATGACTATCCTGTTACGGTGTAGCGTTTGATGATACCAAAGTATACGAGTCAACATGCTGGGCATTCATGATAATCTCAGGTCTAGAGGACCATATAGGTATACCACTCGAGACTATACGTTGATGACACTATAAGAGATAACAACTCACAGCGTCTCGGAGTAGGTCTGTCCGACTGCTCATGTTCTCTAACATGCGTCCATACTATTGGTTTGATATCTCTATATCAATGGTATGTGAAACATTACCATCAACCGATACGTATGATGATCAAATCATAACCTCTCCTCGTAATGATATGGATCAGGGACCCGTTTAGAATAAAGTCACATAACAATGTGTTTTACAATTAAGTCGTACCCAAAGGACAAAGTCATGACATTTATTCAGGGAACCGATAAACAACGTTATCATATATACATGAACAAAGACGTGGTATAATTATCACTATGATTGATCTAGGGCATATCCCTTTCATCAACTCCATGCGAAGCGGATCAGGCTTGCCTCGCCGCCCAGTTGACGGCTTGCACGCGAGTTGCTCGTGGTGCGACGCTTACCCTTCGGCACGTGGCTCCCGCTCTCGCTCGCCGTGGGCGCATCACGCCTCGCCGGTTGGGGCAGCGCGTTCTCTGCGCCTGCCTCAACCGACCGCCGCAGATCACCGTGCGCTGGCTTGGCCCTGGCGCGTGAAGCTTCTTTGGGTGCACGCGTTGTTTCGCCGGTGGCATGCTCCGCCACGCCGGGCTCGCCGTGGTCACGTTCTGCCTCGCTGCGCTCGACGCTCCAAGCCTCGCTTTCTCGCCTTCTTCACAAGGCGCTCCTTCCCAGTGCGCTCCACTTCTCTGGTGCCGCCAGAATCACCCTCGCGCGATTGCCTCATTGCCTTCTCGGCCTTCGGTACTCGCGCCATCCCTCGCCTCCAAGCTCGGCGTGCCCTGTTTCGTTGGCCGCACCCTCGCCTGGCTCCCTGCCAGCTCATCCCATCTACTTGCCACGTTTGCTGTCACGCGCCCTGCCACCCGTGTGCTTGATTGCAGGCACATGCGCCTCTGGGGCGAGCATTTCAACCTCCCCTCCACGACCAGTCTCGGAGGCACCGTCGGATGTAGGCCGGGCATTTTGAGCTGCGGGGCTCTCTCCGTCCAGGCCACGTGGTATGCCCCTAGGCCTAGGGCTGGCCGCTACTTCTGTGCGGGCCGAGGGGTCTCTAGGTGGCCCAACTCCTTCGCAGGCCTCTCTCTTGGACCTTGATGCTAGCCTTTTCTGTGCAGGCCTCCCCACTACCCTTGAGCTTCCCCACCCTTGTTAGACTAAATGATACTCGAGGCGGAGATGCCCCCTCCGCCTTTTGTATCTGCCGCTAGCTCCTTCCTCGCATCCTTATCCACCCCTGTCCAGCTGCCCCTCTTGCGCTCCACTCGCGTCCCTCTAGAGGTCGAGGTTCCCATGGTCGCACACCCTCCCTCAGTTCACCCGTCGTAGCTCTCGCTTGGCTTCCGCCTGCGCCCCTCCACTCGCTCCAGGGGCATCCTCGGTTCCCTCCATCAGGAGGGCACAGGCTATCCTCGCTCGCAAGCTTGGACACGACGCCACCAGTGTCGACATCAAAGACTTGGCAGCCCACCTCAGCTCGCTATTTGCCTCTACCCTCGGCGTGATCTCTGACCTCTGCGGTGTCTGGTAGCCGACCATTGACCTATCTGTGGTTGGCGCGGATGCTGGAGAGGAGGTCACTACAGACAATGTTTAGGCGGCCACCCCGCCCTGTTGCCCTTTTAGTTCCTATGATAGGTTGTGTTCGTGATGTTAGCCACCAGCGCGTGGCGACCTGGGTTTATGTTGTTAGTTCGAACCACCTGCGTGTGGTTGTTTGTAGCTGTCTCCTATTGAACCACCTGCGCGTAGTACCCCCTCTTTTGGTAGCTGCCCTCCCCTGCGTGGGTAGTGTTGCCTTTACACCTAGCTTTAGTGTGTGTCGCCTTGGGCCCCCTACGTGGATCCCCCTGGCAAGTCGCCCACCGTGTTTACCTAATGAAGATCATCTGTTGGAATGCTCGGGGTCTCATTTCCCCTGCCAAGCGAGCCGTCGTCGCCGACCTTGTTCGCTCTTACCGGCCATCGATCCTGGGACATCAAGAAACAAAGCTTTCCTCACCTGACTGCCAAACCATCCTCGAGATAGGGGCCTTCATGTTGAAGGGCTCTCTCCACCTCCCAGCCAGTGGCACGCGAGGGGCCTTCTCCTGCTCTGGGATGAAAGTGTGGTCTCCTTCTCGAATGCTCTAATCTTGCCAAATTCCATATCCGCCAAAGTCACATGCGCCCTTACCCAGCAATGTTGGACCATTACTGTAGATGGCTAAATGGGCCGACTAAGCAAGGCTAAGAAACGGGCCGTGCCGTGCCGACCCATGGGCCGAGGCCAAGGCCCAGGCACGGCACGATAGCCTGAAAAACCATGTCGGCCCAGGCACGGGCTAGTTGGGCCATGTCGGCCCATTTAACAAATGGCTAAGAAAATATCCTCAAAATAGGTAAAAATGAGGTCACCAGGCTTTGAACCTGAGATCCAAGGCTTGTTTTCACCTCTGATAACCAGTAGGACACTTGTTTGTTTGAGTATATTCCATTATAGTTTGTTATAATATGCATACTATTAAATGAAAATAAAACAAAACTAATCGTGCCGTGCCCGTGCCGGCCCACGAGCCTAGCCTTCGGCCCAAGCACGCCCTACCGATCGTGCGTCTTGGCCAAATTTCTATCTATATCGTCTGTCGTCGTAGTGCTTTGGGTCGAGCCAAAATGTCGTGCCTCGTCGTTTATTTCTTTTAGCCCGGCCCATTTGGCCATCTATAACCATTACCAATGTGTATGGTCCATCTCAGTGTGATGCCGCCAAAGAGTCCTTTCTTCAAGAGTTACAGACTATCGATCTCAAACCACTTCTCCGATCCTTGGTTACTCATGGGAGACTTTAACCTCATTTACAAAGCCTCCGACAAGAATAATCTGAATATCAATCGTCGCTTGATATCCCTATTCCGTAACACAATAGACAACTGCCACCTCGGCGAGATTCACCTCTCTGGCAAGCATTTCACTGGAGCAATGAGCAAGCCAATCCAACCCTAGTTAAACTCGATCATGTTTTCTGCACTTCATCTTGGGAACTGGCCTTCCCTAACAACTCACTGCTCCCGCTCTCCACCTCCGCTTCTGACCACTGCCCCCTCTTGCTCACTGCCGAGGCCTTCAATCCCTCACCTCGACGCTTCCGCTTTGAAAACTACTGGATCGGGATGCTTGGTTTCCTCGATGTGGTCCAGAATGCCTGGACGGCTGACTCTCACTCCCAACTCAACCCTCTGCGTCGACTGCACCTCAAACTCCGCCGGACTGCCTCCACCCTAACTGCATGGAGTCGAGCCGCCATGAGCGAACTTGAGCTCCAGCTCGCAATCGCCACAGAGGTCATCCGCCTGTTCGACATGGCCATGGAGTTTCACAACCTCTCCCCACAAGAAATGACACTTCGTCGCTCGCTCAAGATTCGTATTTTGGGCCTCACCGCCATCAAGAAAATAAAATGGAAGCAAAGGCCCAGTTGTCATGGTTGAAGTCAGCGATGCTAACAAGAATATTTCCACTGCGCCGAATTCCGTATATGCATCGAATTTCATCCACTCCATTCAAACACCTGGCAGCGCCATCACCGGCCATGATGATCTGGCTATTTCTCTTCACTAGCACTTTTCCACCATCTTCGACGACGATTGCGGAACACCCGGGCCTGCTTTGGTTTCAACTGGGGCTCCCTAAATCTCCTGGCTCTGAACCTCACCTCCCTCGAGGACCCGCTAACGTTGGAAGAGCTCCGCGCCACCATTGTGGCCTTGCCTTCGGACAAAGCCCCGGGTCCTGATGGTTACACCTGGTCATTCTTCAAGACCTGTTGGGAGATCATTCACCTTGACCTGCTATCCACCCTGCATTGTCTATTTGAAAACAACCACCAACCCCCCCAAGGTGTTAAATTCTGCTACCATCGTGCTGCTCCCTAAGAAGAAAACCCCAATTGCCACTGCCGATTATCGCCCCATCAGCCTAATCCACAGTTTTGGCAAGCTTTTCACTAAGATATTGGCAAATAGGCTATCAGGGTTCATCAGTGAACTTATTTCTCCTTGCCAAAGCGCCTTCATCAAGAAACGCCACATCGAGGACAACTTCCTGTATGTCCAGAGTCGTGCCAAGCTTTTGCATAGATCCCGGACTCCAGCACTCATGTTCAAGGTCGATATTGAAAAGGCTTTTGACTCTGTGTCCTGGCCTTACTTCCTTGACAACATTCGCGCCCGTGGTTTTGGTCATCGCTGGCATGATTGGATTGCTTCCATCCTCGCTTCTTCCTCTTCCCGAATCCTCCTCAACGGGTTCCCGGGCGACCACATACCCCATCATTGTGGCCTCCGTCAGGGAGACTCCCTCTCCCCTTTCCTCTTCAATCTCGCCATTGAATCCCTACACTGAATCCTCTCCTTGGCAATCCAAGCGGGCATCCTCTCATCGCTTAGAGACGTCCCTGTAGACCTTCGGGTTTCCCTCTATACTGATGATGCGGTAATTTTTGTCGCCCCGGTAAAACAGGAGATCTCTGTGCTCGCCTCCATCCTGCAACGTTTTGGAAATATCACTGGATTGTGCACCAACTTCAACAAGAGTCATGTGGTTCCCATCCCTTGCGAGGGCCATGACCTAGATGACATTCTTGATGCTCTCCCCGCCAATCGTGATGCCTTTCCCATCACATCCCTGGGACTTCCGCTGGCCATTAAGAAGCTGCGGCACGTCCACTTCCAGGCTCTTATCAACCAAGTCGCTGGGAGACTCAGAGGCTAGCGTGGGAAGCTGTTCTCAAAAGGGGGCAGGCTCACCCTTCTCAAGTCCGTCCTCACCGCCATCCCTTCATAAACACTCTCGGTCACCGTTCCCCCAAAGTTGGTGATCGCGAAGATTGACAAGATTCGCCGCGCGTGGCTCTAGCGTGGTACTGACTCGGCATCGGGGGGCACTGTCATGTTAGCTGGAAGATTGTCTGCTCCCCGACTGCTGCAGGTGGCCTTGGAGTTCTCGACATCCAGTACTTTCCTAGGGCCCTCCGCCTTTGTTGGCTATGGCTTGCCAAAACCTACACTAATTGAACTAAGGCTGACAGCCCCCTACCCATCCAGTCGTCGGATGCTGCTCTGTTTCAGGCTACCACAAGCCTTGCCTTGGGCAACGGGACAACCTTCTCCTTCTAGAGAGACGCCTGGCTTGATGGCCACCAACCGCGTGAGCTCGCTCCATGCATTTTCGCTGCCTCTTCCACAAAAAAACAGTTCGGTGGCCGATGCCCTTACGAACAACAACTAGCTTTCTAACCTGTGTCATAACTTCGATCCCTCCACGATCATTGAGCTGGCTTCCCTTTGGCGCCGTTTGCAACCCGTTCTGCTACAGCAAAATGAAACTGACCGCACCATTTGGCGTTTCACCTGTTGTGAAGAGTATTCCGTCTCCTCGGCTTACCGGCTACATTCCTCGGGCGAACAAACTCATCTTTTCATCGATTGTGGAAGATTTGGGGTCCTTCCAAATGCAAGTTCTTCGTCTGGCAGCTACTTCTGAGTTCTGAAGAAAGTAATGACCGCGGATGGTCTGCTACTTAGGGGTATCCCCAACAACTATTTCTGTGCGCTGTGCAGAAGGAATCTAGAGACGCCCGAGCACCTCTTCCTAACTTGCAGTTTCTCTGGCCAAGTGTGGTCTTTTATGGCTTCCAAGTTACGCCTGCCCAGGCTCAGCCCCGCTTCTTGGATCAACTGGGACTACATCTTCACCTGGTGGATTGCTGATTTGCGGGCCTGTCCTGCCAATGGTTCTGCCTCCATCGCTCTCGCCACTCTTTGGCACTTGTGGCTAGAGCGCAACAACCGCATCTTCAAGGACGTCGAGCGACCTCTTTCGATCTTCTTAGACTCTCTTATCGATGACCTGTGCCTTTGGGAGGTTGCAGGAGCCAATTTTGTAATTGCGTAGCTCCTCGTGCACGCTTAGGGGTGGGCGTGCTTCTATTTCTTTTCACCCCTTTTTTCTTTCTGTTTTTGTTGTTTTTAGCTTTTGTATTAAGTCTTCTGCCTTTTCATTCCTTCTATAATTAATACAAGGCAACTCTTCTGCCTTTCCGTAAAAAAAAAGGATATACTCCCGTCTATGCAAAGCTTAACAATGGAAAAATTAACCTTTCTTGAGAGTTGAGACTGTTGAAAAATTAACCGCATGGTAATGCAGGCCATGAAAGCTTGGTAGTTGATCGTGAATGCAGAGTTGTGCTAACAGAGCCAAGAGTGTGGTGTGGATGCATGACAGAGCCTAGTTTTAGTATGATAACTTGTAGTTGCTTTTTTTTTTTTTGTCGTTGGATGGTAATAAATATATAACTTTTGGTTGCATCCCATGATGCAGATACAAGTACAATTTAATTGTCAACACTGACCCTTTAAAAAGAAAAAAAAGAGTTTATCTGGGATACACTCCTGTCCATGAGAGCTTGGCATTGGAAAAATCAACCACTTTTATGACTATCATCTAGAGAGCGCTTCCTCTTGACAACTTTAGTCTGAGTTTTCCGAAGCCGGCATGTATAGATATCGCAACTGTAGGGTGGTATCCGAGATTTCCATGCTAAAACCTTAAACGTCCCATGAGGTTTCATGCCCCCAAACACCAAATCTTTGAATGTGATCTTCGGAAACTCCTCTTGAGAAGAGAATGCTTCATGATGATCAGACATGAAAACATCTTCAGTGGCTGCACTCAACCTTCTAACATATATAGGCTTGTTTTTATGCAAAAGATCGCATGGATGCTCACCAAACATAGACACATATTTCTCTATGTACCCTCTGAAAAATGCAAGGACCTTGCTCCAGAAGTGGATGTTAAAATTTGCTCTCAATGCGCTGGCGGTGCAGTTTGCAGCAGTGAAAGATCCTCTGAGCATCCTTGCAATCTTCATGGCCAAATAGGCATGTCTTGGGTATAGATTGGGGTCCGTGCTTCCAAATGTAATCACCTTGAAGAAGTGCCGATATGCTTCTTCTCGCAATTGTTTTAGAACAATAGCCTGCGTTGTTCCAAGCTTCATGATCTTGTCAGATCGACTTGTGATTATGATTTTACTGCAATTTGTAGCACGCTGTTTAAAAGCAAAACACAATAGTTTCCATCCTTCTTCATCGAGATCCCCAACTACCTCGACAACAGTTAGCAACCTTTCATGTGCTTTTGTGGTATAATCTTGGTGTGCAATTGCAAATTTGTCCATGGAAATTTCTTGTTTTCCTCTTCCCAAATCTTCTTCTTTCAGGAATATGATTTGTGAGAAATGCTCACGGACTCTCTCATCTTCACAGACATGAGCAACAAGTGTGCTCTTTCCGACCCTCCCCGGGCCAACAATTGGTAGAACATCAAATTCAATGCCACCATGAGGTTGTCGATGCAACAAGAAGTTGATCATCAACTCCAACTCTGTTTGGCGGCCAAACATGGATTTTTCCAACAAGAGATGCATACTATAAGGCTGGCGGTACAAGCGAGGGTAACCGCTCATGAACACAACTAACTCGTTCATATCAAGAAGCATGGTGTTTAAACCCTCAAGCACCTCCTGCAGTTCATCGACAGTCTGCCTCCTGCCTTTGGAGAGACAGAAACACCTTGCATAACTGAAATTAGATAGAGCTGAAGTGTGACTCACAGCCTCTTGGTCCTCGTGAGCTTGATATCTGAAGGTATCGAGCACATAGTGAGCTTTGTTCATGGCGTCTCTGAGCATGCTTAGCTGCCGGAGCATGCCTCGATTTGTGATGCGCCGCCCTGCGGCCTCGTCGGCGATGACCTGCGCCCGGAGCAGAGTCCTTTGCAGGGAACCTTCTACCTCCATTGCCGGCGGCCTGACCCTGACGTATTTGTCGATGACGAAGCTTATGGATCGAGTGGCGAGCTCACCGGCCAAAGCAGAAAGGAAGATCTCCATTTGGGTGCAGGAGAGAACGAAAGCAGCGTCTTTGCCGTGTGTGTTTCTGCATGCTCTGCTTCTGGTGATTGCTCGTCAAGCACATTCGAGCGTCATGGTCAAGACTCAAGAGTCAAGACGGAGAGAACAGGTGTGTGCTTGCTTTGCTTGCTGACACGTGTGAAACGGCGTCCTTATCCCACTGCGGAGCGGACACGTGCTCCCATCGCGGTCTTTGCATTCATCTGCACGATCCTACTAACTGATCGTCGACTTATCGCTGCCTAGGGCTAAGAAAGTCATTGCATTCATTTTCTTGATTTGCTTGATTGCTTCATGTATCAGCGCCACCTGTCTGGCTATCATATAGCTCATGACTTCTCGGTCTTTGCAAACTGATCTCTTTTAACGAGTATCGAAGTCCGTGGAACAGACCATATACTTGGTCAGCATCTACGAGCCGTACACATTCTACAGCAGAAGCGGAGGATTATATAGCATGCATGTTAGGTTCCTGGTCGAAAGCCAACCCCCGACCTGCCTGTGGTAACCAGCTGGGGTAATGGCAACCCAAACCCTGGGTACAAGCACCAGTATGTAAAAGCTTGGTTTGGTGCAAAGGTCCAATGCTTCGGTGCTTATCAAAAACATATAAAATTACTAATGCTATTTTCATGAAACAATATTCATGTTGGCAGATTTGACAACACGAACACGGAGACTAATCGTCGGGATGTCGAAGGAAGAGCACTCAGTATTCCCTGCCTGCTCAGATGCGGCAATCCGCCTATCTGTTATCCTGTTCCTAAGTGTAGTCACAACAGGCTTCCTCATACCACCTGACATATCGTACGAGAGATTCCACCCAATGAATTATTAGGATTCGTTTTCAATAGAATCCTATGCA
The DNA here is from genome assembly GCA_036346415.1 of Raddia guianensis. Classification (NCBI taxonomy): domain Eukaryota; kingdom Viridiplantae; phylum Streptophyta; class Magnoliopsida; order Poales; family Poaceae; genus Raddia; species Raddia guianensis. The sequence goes on from CM070536.1 coordinate 55,237,782, forward strand.
GTCACAGGTTCTGTCGTTCCCGTAGCTTCTCCATTAATGGTTAGGTCCGAACTCCGCAATGGAGCTTCCTACAAAATTCGTTCCCTCCTCAGTTTTCATTTATTAACCCGGGGCTCTTTATTATTTGTATTCATTTTCCATAGAGATTTAGTCAATTAAAACTTTCTTATCGATGCTGGAAGTGTTTAAGACTTGCTTGTGCTAGAATCTGCTATGAGACTTGAGCTTGTGCCCGATCTCCTATCTATGGGACTTTACCCTCAGGCATATCGAGAATATTAGTATGCATACATCAATAGAACTTTCTAATTTATGTAAAAAACCAATTATATTACCCCAGGCCCTAAATACTAGGGCTCGTTCATAAATTCCTTACCTGCTAGAGCACCCTTTCTAGAAAAACGGAAAGCCTTCCGAGCAGCAAGCCACCTCTCCTTATTCATTCGGTTGAGTTAGCATCTGCTTCTGACTGAACAAAGGAAAGGGCACCGCTTTTCGATCTGAAGTAGGTTACTCTCCCAACTATCCCTAGTTTGTCTATTTTTTCATAGTCTCATATATAGTGTAACCCGGCATTTATGGATCTTTTGTTAAAGGCGCTCGAGGTGGGTCCTGGATCCTTTTTTCACGACCGAGCTAGCCACAAGGGTCTGTAGTTAGCCCTCTTCTATGTAATATCCTTCTTAGCAAGCTGGATCAATGGCTAGAGGTGTACATGATCTCTTTCAATAAGAAGGGTTCACTGCGCAAGAAAAACCCCGAAGCCTAACTCGTACAGGTCAACTAGCAGAAGTTCACGCACGTAATATTGGTAGCCGGCGAACGATGCAGAAACAAAACGAATGATGTTTCTTCGGTACGCCGACGACTTCATTATTTGAATCATCGGATCGTTGATGGACGCTATGGAAATTCGGGATCAACTACGGATTTGATTGGCGGAACAACTGAAACTTGAACTACAACGCATGCAGAAGACGTTGATCACACATGCTCGAGATGTATGTGCAAGCTCCTCGCTCGTCAGGTAGTAGCTCTGCAGTTGCACTTTGCTGACCGTACACACTGAATTCTAATCCAGCTGTAAGTGGCCATAGAGATTGAGGGAAAGAGGCAGTGTCTTCTGAGGTTGGAGAATATGCTTAACCATTTGTAGTCATTTCATTGTTGACTTTAACAAGAGGCAGGAAAACAATTCAACTATTCTGAATCCTTTTGTTTTTCAGGAAGGTGTCTTTCTGTCAACGTATAAAACTATCTCCAACACTTTATCCCTACGTCTCACCCTGTCTAGCTGTACTGTATAGAATTCCATAAAAGATTCCTTCTCTACATCTCTTCCATCTCCAACAGCATCCTCTAAATCTCATCCTGTACAGCTTATCCAACATTTTTTAAACCCATATTTCATTACCGCCTTGTACTTTTATAATTGAATTTTGTGACGTATAATTTGTGCATGTAATAGTTATATACTACTTCTGGAATGCCATCAATCACCTGTATACGGAAAGGGGGAGGGGGAGATGCCATTCTTGTACCTTTCTCTAGTGTGACCGTCGTTGTGTTCCTTCGAGCTTGCCGCCGGCCACCGCAACCGCTTCCCCGGAACCGGTGCTGACTCGCCTCGCCGCCCCTCCCATCAGCAGATCTAGCGCTTCCATTGCCGGTTCCAGTGGTGGCCGCCCACTTCCACCCACGCCGCAGCCCGGCCCCCTCGCGCCGCCGACCTCCCACTGCTTCTGAGCGAGCACGCGACGCCCTGGCTGTTCCTCTGCTGGCCTCTTCCGAGACGAAATGTGGGGAGGAGAGAGGTTCCCCACAGATGCAGGTTCTCTATACTCCGCCAATGGATAGAAGGATGGCATACGGAGCGGCGTTGGAGATGAAACAGTAACCATAGCCGCTATTTTCTTTGTTTCGGGGCTATAACCGAGTAGTGTTGGCAACAACCTAAGAGCATGTCAGCACACCCTCTATAATAATATAGCAGGTATAGAAGAGCTGATGGAGATAAAGAATGTTTTAGAGTGTAATATAAATTGTAAATGAATTTTAAAAAGATGGATAGATAAGATGCTAATATTGTTTCTGAGGAGAGATATAGAGATGTTGTTAGTGATGCTATGATGTTATCTTTTTTGGCACAATTGCAAAGCCATCAAGCCCGCCCCTTTCTGGCTATTATGTCATTTTTTATTTTATCTAAACATATCTTTCCACCTACTATTTTTCACGTGCGAACTCAAAGATAACAAGATAAATGAAGTTAATATAAGATACTTAACTTATCTTTCCGCTTACTAATTTTCACCTACATATATAATTGATAAGTTAAGTTAATATAAGATCTAACTAGTTCTAGAATAGTTTCAAAAAGTTAGATTTTTGTTACGGAATTGCCATTTATCAATCAATTTATGAATCAATCACTTTCTTTTGGGCTATTTCCCACCATTGTTTTCTCCCTTGCGTATTGTTTTACTAACGAAATTAGTTTTTGAGATTATCTGCTTCTTCATCATTAATTGCTTTGTCGGCTTGTCTGGAAAGAGGTCTCGATCCACCAGCCACAACAGCTGATGAATTTAAACCATATGTCCCGTGTACCTGTGAGCCCATGAGAGCATGTATATGTTAGATCTAAGTTCTAATGCGGAAGCGATTAGGAACAAGATTAGCCTAATACCGAACCACTAAACCGAGTTCATTAGGAGATCTTATCGAGCTTGATGATGCCATTGACGCAGATGGAGAAACTTAGGCCGTAGGGGCTCGCTTGTTGGCGAGCCGACGCAGGACCGTAGAGGATGCAAGGAGACGAACTCCTTGTGGCGGCGGCCTTCCTTCACCATGGCGCTTTACAGATCGGGAGTGTCCGGAGCAGAGGAAAAACCCGTGGCGTTAGCTACTCGAGGTCGCCGGTGCTCACATTTATATATATAGCGCAGGTGAAAGGGCCGCAACCAAAATGTTGAGGAGCGCCCGATCGTGGTGCTTAATTAGTGGAGCGATAAATGGCCGTAATTAGGAGATTAATTACTCTTTAAGACCTAGTCTGACAACGGTTAGTCAAACGTGATTAAGGGGATTAATTACCATTATGTCTCGGTCTGGCAATAATTAGCCAACGGTCAAAATGTCCAACATTCTCCCACTTGATCGTAAGGCTAACAACATAAGTCCTTTCTTAACAAAACAGCATACCGAGGCAAGCACCACAAAAATCTTTAAGCGATAATTGAGGTTTCTATACCCATAGCATACTAATTTCATCTCGATTGGTATAAACATCTCGATTGGTATAAACTTATTCTTATGGGAGTGGTTTGCTTTATGGCCCTTATATCCAGAATCTTAGGCCTTCCAATAACCCATGCCGGCAACATGATGATATAATATATGGGTTGGAAACCATTAAAGAAGCGTGCTAGCATAAACTTAGTACAAACATATTTATAAATAAATATTTGATTCTGGATTTCTTCTTTCACAACATGGCACCAAGGTCAATATGTTTGGCAGTAACACTTGACATGTTGTTACTCGAATATAAAACTACGAGTGGTTAAAGATGATGTCTACCACTCTTTAGTCATGGGATAAAAACTCAAGCCATACAACCTGCCTAATAACATGCCACAAGCTTAGTTTGCATCGTAGATGATATCATAAGTGTACTTAGGGAGCTTTTCCACAATTTAGCTCCCACTGCAATGGTGAATATGTAAACTTATGTGGATTTCTTAGTATTCACACCTGCAAAACTTAAACCTGAATAACCAAAAACTCAAAAGTCATCGATTTCTTATATGTGAGCATGTAATCCTTAGAGCCCTCGAAGAAGAACGCAAGACTCTCTTAAGAGTTCTCCAGAGGTCCAAATCTGGATTTAACTAATATTTGCCAAGTATCCGGTCATAAAACTAAGTTAGGGCACGTAAATATTAAACTTACATAATACTTCGACAATAGAAGCAAAGGAATCGACTTCATCCGCCGATTCAAACAGATTCCTTGGACATTTTAATGTCGCAAACTTATTGCCCTTTAACAATAAGTGCGGGTTAGATGAATACTTATTTATACCAAATCTTTGAAGTACTCTATCTATGTAGGCATCTTTAAGAAAAACATCATAATATTCTTTTGGACTTATCTCGGTAATGCCCAAAAATATAAGGCTTCACCAAGATTTCTCACATAAAAAATAGAGAATAAAAATCTCTTGGTTTTAAACAGCATACACTTATTGCTGATGGCCAATAAAATGTCATTCTCATGAATAACTAAGATGGAATATTTACTTCCCTTAAATTTAGTATATAAATATAATTGTTCACTTCGTTTTATTTAAAGAACAAAATTTTCCCATAACTTCATCAAACATAAGATGCTTATCTAAACGTTTGTTTTAAGCCATAAATTTATTTATTATCTGCATCATATATGTTCTTTGCCTTACACAACAAAACCTTTCGGTTAAACCATGTACACATCGTCATCAAGTCACTATTAAGAAATGTAGGTCTAATGTCTATTTGATGTAACTCCAAAACATCAAGAGCCACAAGAGCCAATGGCTCTTCTTTATCATTGTGATTTTCTTAAGGATACAATAGGAGTAAAGGGGGGCTGTTGAGGTTCAACATTAACTTTTGGAGAAACATAAGGTGTAACATTAATATTATCAGAGTCCTCAACAGGAGGTGCAGCTACAGTGTTTTTGACTGGAGGTGCTATCTCCTGGGCCATAGGAAAAATAGATTCTTGAATCACAGGCAACGGAATGGAATCCCGCATCTCCTCAAAATCTACTTTCTTAGGCTCCAAGCTCCCACTAATTTCAACATTCTCTAAGAACACAACATGTCTTGCAACTAATTATCTTAGGATCTAATATCCCAATATGTGGATAGAACAATTCCCATACGTAAATAGCTTAGTTTCTCCCCACTGATTTTTAGAGACTGATCTACTAGTGATCCTATTAAAAATGAGAGACAACTTTCTTCAAGGATTCTATCCATAGATTAACTCATAAACTGGAGTGGCTAAACATACCATGAAGGTAAGATTTCTTCGTTAGCCTAACCATTTAGGCTAGAATGCTATTTTTCTTAAAGGAACTTAGCGAAGGGACTAGGAGTGTGCCCATAAAGGACATGCAACCCATTGTATTCTCCCCCTCAATCAGACCATACTACCTTAATCTTTAGGTTGAGCCGAATTTTACTTCAGCTCCTAAGCTATTCTTAAGGATTCAAATCTATCACGAATTGGAAAGATTAACCCATAGTAAATATGGTGGAAGTCATACTTAGCTATGACGCCACAAGGAAAGGACCTCAAAAGTCCCATGCTAAGTGTGGCATCTTTCTTAATCTATATATTAAATCATGAGTGGCAGAGTATCGTTTAGGCCTTAATGAGACACTCCACTCTCCCCCTCGCAATGTGGCCTAAACGATAGTGCCACAATTTCAACACGAGAGTCTCTAATAATCATTATTAATAATCTATGAAAACATCAAGATTTCTTTGTAATCATGCTAGTAGCATATCTCAAGTCGTATCACCGTTGGGTAGAAAACGAAAAAAGAATATGACTAGACTAGCATATCATAAGTTAAATCGAGTTTCAATGAACCATTGTCATAAAGAGCGTTGGCCACATTACAACAAGGAACACCAAAACCAATTCTCTTAGTAGCGAAGGTTAAATTTCAATAGCTCATAATCACAATCACTTACGCCAGATCACAATAATGAACCACGAAATTAACAAAAGTTTAGCCATCTTAGATCCAAGGCTAAATTTGGTACATGTGAACTTCAATAATTGAAAGCGGCATCAAATATTCTCATTAATGGAACACATGGATATAAACAACGTTGGTCAGTATATAACCATGAGCCAATGCAAAATCTTAAGATATATTAAATCTCTAATCAAAATTTCCCATTGGTACTATTTCAATTAGAGACAAAACATAATGAAGCGGAAGTAATTATCTCAAACAACGGTGAAATGATTTCTTGAATTAAATTAAGTAAAACGTCAACAAATAAATTCAATAAAACACTTAATAGTTATGTCATTAATAATATTAGCGACAACCAATAACGTTATATGGTGCACATAACATAAATGGTGCCAAAGGATACAACAATATATAGATTCAAAGATGAATTAATCCACGTTGCTATGATTAACACATGCACTCAAAATAATTATTTCAGATCACATCACCGTTGGGCAGAAGTGATAAGAAATAATATCACCATAATATGGCACATGAAATACATCTAAGTGGGTCAGAATTATATACATGAGCCATTTCCTAATTTCTGTAATCTAAAAAATTTCATAGAAATAAACTTAAGATCATTTTTCACTTAGGAGCAACGGGCATCAATCATAATACATCATTCCAATGCATCGATTATGTTTATGAGGTGCATTGGAAAAATATTAGAACTTAATCTTTAAGGAATTGCCCAGCTATAAATGGCACAATAACTTGAGGCATGAATTTAACCTACGTTGGTAGAATTAAATATATGCAAAATATTAAAACACAGACATTAGATATTGTATTGTCTCGCATCACCGTTGGGCAGAAAAACAAGACAACACAATAATAAACATAATTGTAAATCAACGTTGGTCAGAATTACAATTATGCATATAAATTTATTATTCCAAGAATTTTAACATAATTTCTAATCAAAATTTCACGTTGGTGCAATTTTAATTAGAAGCACGAACATTAATTTGCATGAAAATTCAAGGAAAAAACAGAAATAATTGTGCCACTAAAAAGGAAATTTAATAAAATGCACAAATAATTATTGGACCCATAAGAATAATTATTATAGTGCTAACTACACATTTTTTTTTTTAAAAGCGTTAATCATAAGAGGAATTGTACACGATAAAAGCCATGTACATACACATCTAAGCACGTTACTTAGAATCCATGAGGACGAAAATTTAGCTCGGCACGGCTCATCAACCATGCATGATGCTCTCATTTTACCTGTTAATTGCCACTTAAGAAGTTACTTATGCCCAGGTTGGCCTAAAAGAGCATGGCCCATTAAATGGATTATATTTCACAATGCAGCTCAGGCCCACGCTCGGTACAGAAATATCAGTGCTTAGCAGCCTAGCTCAGTAATGGCCGTCGGATGAAATCGAACAGCCGATATGTACGCTGTCTTAAACAAAAACTGAGCAGGAAACTCTCCCGATCGAAAAACACGGGGAAAGCGGCGGCGCCCAGCCGAGACGGCCGCGGAATTTAGGGCGGTGCCGCGGCACAACAGGCGGCTCGGCGGCGCAACAGGCGGCGCGGCGGAGCCTCTCGCCGGCACCGGCGCGCTGCATTCCACGCAGCGCGCGGCTCCGTCGAGCCGCTCCGCAGCGTCGCGCGCGAGGCGACGACGAGGCGGAGGAGCCGACGGGAAACATGGCGGCGGGAGGCGAGATCACGGCGGCGTTGACGACTACGGCTCGCCGGTGAACCTGAGGTGGCCCACCGGCAGCCCGATTCAAAAGGTATGCCGCGGTTGCCCATCGATTTTGGGATTAGGGTTTCATAATATTTGGGGCTTTTCTAATCTGAGAATTTCGTGATGCAATCCGGGGTCTTCTAATTCTTTCTAGACAAGATTCAAGCTGGGATTTGACTTGAGTTCCCCAAAATCGCAATTTTAAGGTTTCGGCATTAGGGGAAAAATGGGGATTTTAACTTAGGGTTCTTGATCTACAGTATTCCCCTCCTTCTCCTTGCTGCCCGTGGCCCAGACCGAATGACCAGATTCTAACCGAAAGACTAAATAACAAAAGAGGCTAATTGAAACAAAATTAGATGCTAATTACAATTAGCCGTGACATCAACAAGTTCATTAGTCATTAACCAATAGTATTAGGGTTCGGATTAAGACCAAATTGCTCTGATACCAAATGTTAGATCTAAGTTCTAATGCGGAAGCGATTAGGAACAAGATTAGCCTAATACCGAACCACTAAACTGAGTTCATTAGGAGATCTTACTGGAGCTTGATGATGCCATTGACGCAGTGGAGAAACTTAGGCCGTAGGGGCCTGCTTGTTGGCGAGCCGACGCAGGGACCCGTAGAGGATGCAAGGAGACGAACTCCTTGTGGGCGGCGGCCTTCCTTCACCACAGCGCTCTTTACAGATCGGGAGTGTCCGGAGCAGAGGAAAAACCCCGTAGCGTTAGCTACTCAGGGCTGCCGGTGCTCACATTTATATATATAGCGCAGGGTGAAAGGGGCCGCAACCAAAATGTTGAGGAGCGCCCCCGATCAGGGTGCTTAATTAGTGGAGACAGTAAATGGCCGTAATTAGGAGATTAATTACTCTTTAAGACCTAGTCTGACAACGGTTAGTCAAACGTGATTAAGGGGATTAATTACCATTATGTCTCGGTCTGGCAATAATTAGCCAACGGTCAAAATGTCCAACAGTATAATGGTACACATCAGCTGTCTTCAAGCAATCTATAAGGTTTGCCATGTAGGATAGATAATGACGTGGAGGAGAGAGGGTGTGCATAGAGAGTTGATAGAGAGTTGAGCCGTCTATAATGCAAGAGACAACTCTACACGAGAATTAAGAAATCTTGTGTGTGATTAAGTGTTATAAAAAAATGCGCAGTTGTCTCTAAGACATCTCTACTATTCTATAAGTTGTCTCTAAGTCATCTCTATAAGTGACATGGTAATTGTCATCAACCATTGTACATGCTCTGACTAAGTCTAGCAATCCACTGCCCCTCTACCATAGCTACACGTGACGCCTCCTCTCTAACCTAGCTACGAGTCACGATGAAGGTCAATTTATTTTTGTCGCTGGCCATTCGATGGCCCAAATTCGTTGGCGAATCGATGAAATCAGGTTAACTTCAACTATTTTCATATTAATTTTATCGGTTTCTATCCAATGAAAATAAATAGAATTGATGTAGCGTGTACTTTACGTGAATCAAGAAGGGATTTGTCATATCGTAGAACAAGTGACTATCGAAGTTAGACACTTTTTTGAACTGTGCACTTTATGGGAAGGTTGTAAGTTGGGGGTATGAGTCTTTTTTTTTAATATATTTGAATGAAATCCTAATGAAACTATTGAAAATCTTCATTAAAATTAATGGAACTCAATGAAAATATTGATGAAACTCTACGAAACTTGCTATATAGTTGAAACTCGACAAAACTTCAATAGCTATGTTACTCAATGATACCTAGGATACCGTCCAGGTGGTTGCCGCCACAACAATGTCACATGCGAGGTGTCGGCCTAGCTTTTCTCCTCTTTCCCTCTTTCTTTCTTCCTGCATCCTAGCTGGCCTTTTGACAACGAGGTGCCGCCGTCCAAGACATTGGCTGTGTGCGCTAGCCGCTTTTATTCAAGGTTAGTTATTAGTATAATTAGTAGTTAAACCATATACATTTGATAACACATTCATGGCATATACATGACACACATGACACTCATAACACACACCATGACATTCACCACGACAAACAGCACAACACAGTCATGAGACTCCACGACGCACTTAAGACATAGCATGACATTTATCATGGTACACGATACATAACATGATACGCAACACACTCACAATATATACACACTATTACACACCAAACACATCATGACACGCCACATACAATGACACACAACACAACACATCTATCCTTTTTTTTTTTGGGAGTGGTGGAGCCAGTCGCTGGCACATGAAAGACCTTCGGGCCCACCGCCCGGCGAAGACAACATGACCAAAGCGATCGGGTTCAAGCAAAACCGTTTTTTTTTTGTTAGAAACGGGATTACCATTCCTATTACATCCCTTAAAATTTGACTGAAAAGTGGTTATAATCAACAAAAATGGGTTTTAGGCCACCTTTTTTAAAAGGTAAATTTGGGTACGTATAAAAAATGGTTGACCACTAGTTCTAGCGATACCCTATAATGTACGTGGGGTCCGCTGAAAACTGAACTTCCAATTGCCAATCGTTGACTATAATCAACTAATCTTAATACTTTCAGCACAATCTACAGAGAAAAACAACTAGCTAGGAGAAGTGCTATCTGTTTTTCCACGGAATTTCCGTGCAGCCAACGCTCGTTCTCCTCTGGTGTTACTTGTTCAATATTGGCTGCCCACCACAAATGTCAATACACGCTAACCAAATTTTTGTCTTGTCCAGTTTCTTAGTCCAATACGTGGTTTTATAGACTGCAAAGGAAAGTATGCAAAGTTTTTTAGTCAGACATGCATGTGGTGAAAAATGTCTGCAACCATTCAAGCCTTCCACACCAATTGATTATTACAGTTAGCCTATGTCAATTATAAATAACTGGAACAGGTTCTCCAGAGATCCATGCCTCGTTTCCCCTCTGCCCTCTGGCGAGGAAAAATGATCATGGAGGGGTTACTGACTGCCACTTTCGGTGAACTTGTTAGCCGCTGCATCTCCTTGCTGATCAGCAGATACACCATGCCGTCGGGGCCATCCAGGGACGAGTGCCTGCAGCGGCTGCATCGGACGCTGCTCCAGCTTGCCGTCGTCGTGGAGGAGGCCGAGGCGAGGTGCATCACGAACCAAGCCATGCTCCAGCAGCTGAGCGTGATGAGAACTGAGATGTACAGAGGCATCTACGTGCTTGACATGTTCAGGTACCAAGCCCATGGAGAAGGGAAGAAGGCCAGAGATCAGCAACCGAGCAGCTCACTTGCACCGTCGACTTCCGATCCAGGCAAGCGTGTTCCTTTCTCCGCTCCCACTGCACAAGAAATGGCAGGTGAGTTAGAACAGCTGCTTGGTAGCTTAGAGACCCTCATCACCGATACGAGTGAGTTTGTTATTTTCCTGAAGAACTACCCTCCGATCTGTCGTCAGCCATACAACATGCATCTGGTGTTGGAAACATGCATGTTTGGTCGCCACGCAGAGATGGAACAGATCATCTGCTTCTTGCTGCAAAAAGATCAGCATCCTGGTACTGAAGATCATCTGGGTGTGCTACCGATCGTTGGCCCAGCAAAAGTTGGGAAGAGCACACTTGTTGAGCATGTTTGCTACGACATGAGGGTGCGTGACCATTTCTCTCGAATATATTTTTTGGGTGCAGATAAGTTTACAGAAGAGAAGCTATCCACCCTGACAGACGGAGGCATACTCAAGCATCAAACTCGTGCCTTGAAAGAAGAAAAAATGCTATTCGTCATTGAGCTAGATGGGGAAGATGTTGATGTGGGCACATGGAGGAGGCTGTTCTCTGCTTCTCAGGGTTGCATTCTAGCAGGAAGCAAGATTATAATCACAAGTCGATCCGACAAGATCATAGAATTCGGAACGACACAAGCTCTTAGATTAAACTTTTTGCCTCGAGATGCGAGCTGGTATTTCTTCAAGGTGCTTGCGTTTGGAAGTATGGTTCCTGAAGATCAACCAAAGCTAACATCCATAGCGATGATGATATTTGAGGAGTACTTTGACAGTCATACACTCAAGGGTTTCAGTGGTCTTTTCACAACTTATAGAAATACCGCCAGACTTCTAGGAGCAAATGTTAGCGTACAACACTGGCAACGAATTCTCACATGTGTTAGGAGACATAGTCAGAGAAATCCAGTTGAAATTAGTGTAGGTACAAGTGATACTAGGATGGTAAAGAAACATATTTATCTTCAGAGAGTGGCCAAACAAATGGAAGAGTGCGTGGTTGACAGCCATGTTCGAATAAGGCTTGCTCACGAGGAAATCCCAAAGATGACATTGGATGATATCAGTTTAGGAACTATCACACCACAAGGGAGATTTGAGATGGTTGTATGGAAATCTCACCTGCCACCCTATTACAGTTACATTACTACCTGCGAAATCCGAAGGTCAATGTTTTCTATCGCAAGGAACAAACACGCTAAGAAGAGGAAAGAGTTATGTTAAATCATTGAACATAGTTGTATGGTCACTTTTTCAAAATCATTGTGCAGCATATGTTATCGTCAACCCAGGTTGGATAAACCAATTTGTTGACACTCCAAATAGATTTAAGCGATGCAAATTAAGCGATGCTATTTTGTGTGTGTTCGTTTTGAAACTATTTTTCATTCAAATGGTTTTCTTAATCGAATACAAATGCATGCTCACTCTCCCTTTTATAGGAGAGTGTCGCGTGAGTCTTATTAGGACATTAATGCACTCAAAAATGTGAAAACCAAGGGCTCTAAGGTCATTTCCATGTATAATAACAGCACTGCCGTTACTTTGGTCTCTTTCTTAGGGAAAGCGGTCATTTTGGGTTATAATGTGAGTAAGAGGGCCAAAGTACCCTCGCTGGCTTATAGAAGTAGTGTTACAAGGAGGGATGTGTAGTTACAAGGAGGGATGTACACAGGGTAGACGAATACATCTTGTCTCGTGAGAAAAGCATCCAACGACATAGTAACTTCTAACACATGGCGGGGCCATTGTTCTTCTTGTTCCTTAACTTTATTCGCGCCTACACCTAGGTCAGTAGCTTCTTTGTTGGCATTGCGGCACTGCTTCATTTGACAACCCTTGACCTTTGCTAAGCCTGGCGAATTAAGGTGGCGTTTCATGTACCTTTTGTTAACTTTGATTATCAGTTTCCTAAATAAATGCCACAAATTTGTTTATCAAGTATGACTTGGTTGTGATACACAATTGTGATTGTGATATTATTCTAAATGATCTCTGATCCATATCATTATGAGGAATGGTAATGATTTGATCAACACATGTATTGATTGATGCTACTGTTTCATATACCATAAATATGAAAATATCAAATTAATAATATGGCCACTTATTTTGAGGCACTGCTGAGATTGTTATCTTTGAAATGCCATCAGATTGTTGTCTCGAGTGATACGCCTGTATGGTCCTTAGACTTGGCTAAGATCATCAGAGTCCTAGCATGCGTAGTCATATACTTTGGTGTTATCAAACGTTACCCTATAACTAGGTAGATATATAGATAACTTACAGGTATGCCACGAAACATGGCGTAGATGTGTGATAGATCAAGATGAAATTTGCCCTTCCTTGACAACAGGAGAGATACCTCTGGGCCACTTAGTATAGATGGATAAGGAAAGTGTGCGGCCATGCCAATACGATTTATGATTGATCACAACTTATATCCATTACATTGACGAGTTAATGGTTGAGCTATAACAGGGGAGACACACATCTTGTCTTGTGCTTGACTGATGTCGTGTGACAAAAGGATCGGTATGCAATATGTAAGTGTATCAAGGTTCAACCGATGAGAATCACTCTGTGCATTCGTGTGGGGTTAATATGTGCCGCTAGGTAACAACACTATTGATGCGTGGATTGGAGAGAGGGTTTTCAGGTCCACGGTCAACTTGCACATGAACCTAACAGGTCACACACTTAACGGGTTGGAACATGCCTAACGGATTTATCCGTCAGTGGGTTTTGCACGCGGATACGAATCCGCGTAGGATTTAGAGTCTTAGTGGGTTATTAACGTAGAGGTCCATTAGCACGTCTATTTAAGGAGGAGGCCTGGGGGGTGTGGCTAAGCCAATCGAGCACCACCCAAACCCTAGCTGCCGCACCCCTCCCGCTTTTGAGGAAACCCTAGGTGCACGGCACGGTACTAGCACGCCGGCGTGCATCGTTCCACCCCTGAATGTATAGATACCTTTAGAGGTGTTGCCGCTACTGTGGGAGTGCTGTTGATCGATGAACCCCGGCCTACGTCGAGCTTCACAGACCTTCGGCTCAAGCTTCACTGATTAGGCAACCGCTCACCCACCATGTGGGCAAAACCACCTTTGAAACCGTCGCGGGTGTTATTTGCACATTTTTCTTGGTTTTATGGGGTAATATAGCTAATTTTATAATTTAAGAGGTTAAATAGACGAAACACCATAGTTTAGAGGTGTAAGATAGATTTTTGAAAAACAAATTATAATATTTTTCAATCTTTAGCCTCTGAATTTTTCGGGGTGAGATTTCATTGTGAAAGTATCAAGTGACGAGTGACCACGGTACATGGCATCTCTCAAGAAGCTCTCAAGGCTAGAGCGCCCTTGATCTGTGTGAAGCCTGGTATTTGCCTCTACTATATGTCTAAGAATTTGCTTTGAATTTTTGTACATGTATAACAAGAAACAAATAGGCCTTCTGTGAGATCCTAATAAAAATTTATTAGGTGTCCCAATATTTTTTCCAAATAAAATCAAGGTACAACTTTATATTTTACAGCAAATATCGAATTAGAAGCTGATGGCCCGTATTAGCATGTGATTAGGGCCCATATCTCTTGGATTAGCACTTTTAGACCATGAGAAGGAGTCCAGATGACTCCCCCCGCGCCCAGCACCCTGTAAACCCCTCCTTTACTGTTCCTCGACGGCCACTCCACTCCCCACCCCCAAACCATAAATCTACAGCTCAAGATCTTCACTCTCGAGGACGCTTCTGAGGTAAACGCCATTTTCCCGTAGTCAAATCAATATGTGTAGATGGTACCATTAGATAGATCTTGTCGAGACGGTTAAAATGCATATGCGGATCACCCTATTTGGTGCTGTTTTCCACCCGGTAGAGCTCGCTGTAGTTAGCCTCTCCCACGGTCGATGGCGAACCTCGGCGTTCGCACCACCGGCGGAAAAACCACGGCCAATCTGACGCCGCCGCGTAGCCCTCCCCGTCGTCGCACGCCACGCCCCGCGCGCACGGCACATGCGCTACGCTAGTGGCCACGCGACACACGACCTTTATGCTAGCTATTCATCTTGAGAAGCTGTGCATGGAGTCCACCTTAATCTTTGATTAACTCCTTGTCCATATTTCAATTCCTTTACTCGAGACGAGCAAAGATCTAGTGTGGGGTGTGTTGACGATCCTTATTTGCAACATTTTGTATACTTTTGACCGTCAGCATATCCACAAAATAAAGGAATTCAAGCTACATTTAGCCTAACATTAATGAGTTCCACGAGTTTTAGTGTAGTCTCACGTTTTGCAGGCATGCGCCCAAAATACATAAGAAATGATGGTTTATCAGACATCCGCAAATCAGGAATAAGATGGTGTTTAAATTAAACATATTTGGAAAAGTCTTCAAATGCTAAATTAGACTACACCATGGTGAAGATCTCATTGAGAAGATTGAAAAGCATATATTATTTGCTATATTTTGAGCTTGGATGAGGAAGAAATGAGTTCTGGAAGATTGTGAGCCAGGCTGGGACCTAGCCGGCCGACCCAGACCTAGACCGGCCTACCCAGACTAGGCTGGCCGACCCAAGCCTGGTCGGCCAGCCCTACGTTTGGTCCAATTTGCCTCGGTCATTCTCCCATATGCCAAGAAACACACCAAGAGGCCATCCTAACTATCCATGCCTCGGTTTTGATCCTAAAGACGAGATTACATTGGAGAGGATCCATTGGCTCACAAAGAAGTGATTACCAGCCTCAACTACCAAAACTGACGTGGGGAGGCAATCTAGACCGTCAATGGAGTATCCCATGCGAAGCAGAAGGCCTAGATCAACCGAAGGCAGGTCGGCCGACCTACCTAGGTCGGCAAACTTCCTTTTTTGTCGCCTCGGGTTCTTCTTAGACTCATATGAAGCCTACACATGTCCCACTAGGTGGCAATGACTCACTTGTTGCGGTGCACTATAAATAGAGGGGCATTGCCTCATTTGCAAAGCACGGAGAAGTGCGGGAAATAAGAAAGCAGCACTACACTGTCCAAATAGAAATGTAGAAGTAGGGAGAGAAGAGCTGAGTGCTGGGGAGAAGTCGGCGTGTCGGCTCTCTTCCACTTTGTGCTCCGCAGCTGAACTCGCGTGTGAGTTCTGCTTTGCTCTACTATTCAGCAACACTTAGTTCTATCCCTTTAATTATAAAGTAAAGTTACTTCATACATATTTTCTCTCTATTGGTATTAGGCTCGTGCTAAATTTTGAGTGCTAAATCTCTATGCTTGAGTGTCACAATAGATATTAGTGCCAGATTTAGTAGCGGTGCATATCGAGTGACGATTTGGTACGTAGTGCTGCTAGGTATAGGCGTGGTGAGTAGCTTTTGTGTTGGGTGATTTTGTATCTTTGGCTAGTGAAACCTGTAAAACCTCTCGACCCGAATTATCTTATCCCACTCCTGTCATTACCATCGTATCCATCCTGTCAAGTTAGATTCCAGACTAGAACACTTCTCGTTCCTCGTGGAAATCGATACCTTGGAATACACCCGGGTGAAAGGTACCGCGATATCCGTGCATTTGCGGATTATTTCTGTTAAGCATAAGAATCGCCAATAGTTGGCCATGAACTTCTCGGCGCCTCCCGCAGCCTTCACCATGGTAGTGTCGATTTGCAAGAATAAGTGTCGATTTGCAAGAATTCTTCCATGTTGGTTGAGCAATCGTACTTCTCGATGGACGTCGGGCAGAACTTCTCGGGCCACAGGACACAGCGTAGTCCATGCATGAAGGCTCGACGTCCTACACCGTTGGGAACCCGACGTCGCTCGTCGGAGTCCCCTCCTGACTCGGAGAACCCGTAGTCCTTTTCGTCGTTGGCACGGTCCCCACAGCGGCGATATGCCGCCGTGGCCTGACCCCGTGCCCGCACTGGAATGTGCTGCAACTCGTGGCAAAGGTCTCCCCTCACCGATGCCACCGCTGCTCTAGGGGGCACCGATGATCTTTCCGCCCCCTACTCCGGTGCATGGCTACCCGCACGAGCGGTGCTTGCACCCTGGAACTCCTTTCCCTTGTCCCGGCTAGCACCGCACGAGCGCCTCTGGCTCGGGTGGCTTAAATCATGTGTGCGCGCGACTCGCGACTTCGAGCGGGGCGCTCCGTCGGAAGCACCCGAGCGTCAGGGACCTTCTCAAAGAGATACGTACACAAGAATCTACGGACATCACGCAACGTCCACCATGCTAGTTGGGAAGGCCTATCGTTAAGGGTTTTTCTGGCTGACCACGGTCACCAACGCCGGAGACATTGTTTGGACCTATAAAGTCTATTAGTTTTTTGCTTGGTAACTACACAAGCCGGTGCAAGAGCTGCAGACCATCCTTATCACCTGGCTGTTCGTAGTTTAGGGGCTCAACATAGTTGGACCTTCGAAAAGACGCATGTTGGTTTTACTCATCTATTTGTCGCTGTGGATAAATCCTCCAAGTGGATTGAGGCCAAGTTTGTTGCCAAGATCACGTCCACAAAAGCAAAATAATTCTTTCAAGAGATCGTCGTCAGATTTGGCGTTTCAAATAGAATTAGCACGGACAACGACACTCAGTTCAAGAGCAGCGAATTACAGGATTGGTGTGAAGAACTTGGCATTAAGATTTATTTTGCTTCAGTGGCAGACCCACAAAGTAATGGATAGGTTGAACGCGCCAATGGTATGGTTCTGCAAGCATTGAACGTCACCAGCTCCTGCCGTGGCCTGACCACCCTGTTTTTACGTCGGCCAAGCCGACGTAAATATAGTTATTTACGTCGGCCAAGCCGACGTAAATATAGTTATTTACGTTGGCAAGATCCAGCCGACGTAAATAAGCCAGTTATTAACGTCGGTTTCCTCCGGGCCGACGTAAACTACTTTGGCCGACGTTAACAGTTCGTTTTCCTGTAGTGAGAATCTTCGATTGTCTCAAACCGTATGCTATGCGATGGGTGAAGCAATTGCCATTGGTGATTTAGGGTCTCCGGACCACTCCGAGAAGGGCAACCGGGCAGTCGCCTTTCTTCCTGGTGTACGGTTCTGAGGCGGTTCTACACACCAAAATTGAATTTGTTTCTCCGCGGGTTCGGAACTACAAGGAGGAATTGGACGCTAATCGACAAGAAGATTGTCGACTGGTGAGTAACTGGGGATCACCGTCGACAATGAATTTGTACGAGGGGCGTTAGCAAGAACCAAACCATATGGTAGCACAAGACCGGGTTATACAGGTTCGGGCCCTCAGCACCGAGGTAATACCCTACTCCTGTGCTCTGGGATTATGATCAAGATGTGGGATGCTGGATGAAAGATGATGATGACTATGGCCTCTACTCCCTCCCTTTATATAGTGCAGGGGGAGATAGAGTTTCATGGTAGCACGTGATACACGGTACCTAATTCAGTTTTGCCGATACATAGTATGCAAGGAATTGATCTCCTAATTACATGGAGTTTGACTATATCCTCGAGAGCTTCCTTGGTACTCAAGTTAACCGTAGCCCAAGTGGTCTTTATCCTAATCAGCCGACTTGGGTCGTCCCCCATCTGCTCCCTCATGGGCCTTCTAGAGGATACCCGGGGCCCACGTAGTCCACAAAGATCTTGACCGACTGGAAGAGGTTAGTGATATCGCAACGATCCGGTCAGCCAAGTACCTTCAAGGCTTACGTTGCTATCACGATTGCAATGTCCGAGGCTGCACTTTCTTGAAAGGGGATCTGCTCCTACAGAAGAAACTGATAAACGAGCACAAGCTATCCCCATGTTGGGAAGGCACTTACATCATTGATGAAGTGACACGCCTTGGTGCTTATATGCTCAAGCGCGAGGATGGCACGACTGTCGACAACTCGTGAAACATAGACCAGCTAAGCCACTTTTATGCTTAAATTTCAATTTTGTACTCAGTTATCTCCTCAAATAATAAAGATCCATTTTCTCAAAGTGTGACCTGAGTTAAATTATGACTTCCTACATAGCCGAGTTCTTAGCTATGCAGTAAGTCGGGGCTATACCTAATTGGTGTGCCTATGCGCATGTTTTTTCAATATCTTTTTGAATCATTGCGGGTGGTTATTCTGAGTACTAAAGCCTCAACCCAGAAATTGGCAAACTCTATGTCACTCGGCTCGCGCGAGAAAAGCTTTGTGCCCAATACCAATCGCTCGGAGGCTAGACTAGTTGGGTTGGCCACGCGAACTCATGGGAACGTACTCGCAAAAAGTCAGATCAATCTGCTTAAGCAGGCATTAAAGCAACAATAAGCAAGCATTTAAGTTTACATGAACTATCTAAGTTCTCTTATGACATCCTTTACAGGGGACCCAAGTCCAAATTCTCGGCCCGTGCAATGAAAGCATCACGAGCTTCCTACATTAAAGCGTCAACCTAGTCATCATTAATAGTACGGACGAAGCCCTCCTTGACGGCGTCGAACTTCACTCGAGGATACAAAGACTTCACAATGCTAGCGCCTGATAGGCACTATTGACCGTTGTCTGCTTAAGATGAGCCTTCAGCCTCTCGGGAGCCCCGTTCCGTTGAATCATGACCTGACTCGTATCGCTTGGTCCTACATCTTCTGCCAGCATAAGTTTCCGCAAAGGCTTAGATGCCTCTAGGGGTTGCTCGCAGGTCGCATTGAGGACGTCGAACTGCGCCTGCATTTTCCTTTTGTACTATGGAGGAAAGTTAGCAGGTATTGTCAGACATTCAACACATAAAGACAAAAGAAAGGCTAGAGGGAGGCACACTACCTTCCAACTCTCGCTAGGCCTTGTCAAGCCGAGATCGCGTCTAAAACTCTTCTCCAGTACCAAATATTGGTTCTGAAGTTGGGTAATTTTGTGGTCTCGGGATATCGAAATAAAACAATAATAGATGACAAACAGGTATGAAGCAAACCTTTAAAGGACTTGGCGCGAAGGCTTACCAGCCACGACACCGACCAGATCCGTCTTCTCCACCAATAGAGCTGAAAAACAGGCCCGCAACTCTCAGATTATGGTGTCAGACTTCGCTTAGGCATCTGTGGCCCTCTTCACGTGCTCGTTAAACTTCTCCACCTTCGGGATCATCTCGCGAAAGAACGCGGATTTCCTCTTTGAGCATTCCTCCATGTTCTTAAAGAAAGTGACCGTTAATGCAAAATCCGGAAGGGGCAAAGACAAATGGAGAAAATTGACATTCATAAATCAGCACTGCGCATTTGAGGGAGTGGTTCAGAAGTTCCTTCCTCTCCCTTTCCTCCTCGTCATCATCGATGACTTCGCATTCTGATTTCTCATTACGCCACTAAGCCTTGAAGGCAGTTTGGGGAAGTAGGAGAGAGGGGGATTCTCGTGGAATTTCTTCCACGATAAGCTCTGTGTCAGCCGCCGGAGCCGAAACGGGCTTAGACAAAGCAACTGAGGACATCCATTCGGCTGCATCCTCAGTGCAGCCGGGTTGAACAGCATTCGGGGCACCAGAATCCGCCGGCTTGGTTGTGTCTATTGGCACGTTTGAGTCTCGTGGCTCGGCTGACTCGTTTATGCCCCTCGGGGTCTCCGACTCAGGCTGGCCCACGGGCGGCATGTCCAAGGGAACCTCAGCGGAAGGGTCCTTGTGACGAGTATCCATGAACACAAAGCTACATTAACATCAAGCAAGGAATCAACAAGAAGCTGACCTGTTAGATTTCTTTATCTTTATCCCAGATCCCTCCAAGCGGCTGTGCCGCTGGAAAAGGCTGAGGCTTGGGTGCTAGCTTTCGGGGGCGGCATGTTTTGTGTGTCAGGCCTAGGTGGGGGCATCGCGGAAGCAACATCACACGCTGGTGGTGGAACAGGTTGATCCGTCACCGTGTCCTAGAAAGTTTGGCCCCCGAATGAGCGCCGGGGGCAAGATGACTTGTGCTTGCTTACTGGTTTCTTCGTATGCGGGCTTTTTGCCTTCTTCACAGTTGGCTCATTAGCAGAGTCGCTTGCAGGCCTTTTTGCCTGGAATCCTTGTGCTGCGAAAGATTGGGGACTGGGGCATCCGAAAAGAAGGCGCGACGATCCTATGGCAAGAAACATGCATAGATGTTCAAAAAGCAGTGAAGCATTAAAGGATGAACATTGGAGGCCAGCTAGAGCTTACCTCTGGTGGGGAATCTGTAATACAAAAAGGCTTCGGGCATACTTCGTCTTGGATGTGAGTGCCTGGGGCCAAGAGCTCGGCCAGTCGGCGATGCGGCACATTCTCTGGAATGCGCTGAGGGATCTCGCAGGTCGAATCAGTAACCCCCATGAACTCGTACCCTGGGTGGATACAATCCTTAAGAGGCTACACTCGGAGCCGAGCAAAATTGGGAATGACTCCGACTCCGGTCAGACCCTCTGTCTTGCGTTTGTCGATCAGATCCAAAAGTTTGGCGACCTGACCCATCTCGTCTGCTGAGGGGACCGAGGACCAAGAAACGGAAACTTTGGGTCTAATCCCGTAGAAAGGAGGAAGTGGTGGATCAGGATTGGCACAATACAACCATTCCTGGTGCCAGCCCTTGTTAGACGTTCGGAACGAAATGGAGAAATAGAGCGTTTTCATTCCGCCCCAGAGCTGGAAGCCGGCTCCCCCAATTATTTTGGGAGCATTGTTATTAGGGTATGGCTTGAGAAGAAATAAATGGCAAAAATGGCTAAAATGGGGATAAATTCCCAGAAAGGCCTCATAGAGATGAATGAAGGCGGCGATTTGAAAAATGGAGTTGGGGTTTAGATTGACTAACTCGATTTTGTAAAAGTTCAAAAGACCGCGCAAAAACATGTTGGAGAGAAGGCTGAGGCCGCACTAGAAGAAGGAATCAAAGACTACAGCCTCCTCGGCACGAGGGGTAGGAGAAGACTCATCCGCAGCAGGGCGCCAGCAAATCAGCTCCTGCGCCGGAAGTACCCCAGATTCTACCAGTTCTCCCAATAGATCCTCCGTTGAGACCGAGGTCACCCATTCCTTCGATGAATCGGCCACGGAGGTGTCCTTGGTGGAAGACATAGTCGGAAGGAGTTGAAGATGGAGAGAGGCTTAGATTGCGCTGGTGGTGGTGCGTCTCTACTCTCTAGCAATGGGATGTGCGCGTTGGCAAGGGCTTGTTGCCGGAGAACCGTGACGGAGGAGAAGGCGATGGAGCCAGAGAGATAAGGAGCTGCGAGGCGAGAATGAGGGAGAAACTCTCGGGAGTATGTTTGAGGCCCAAAAATTCGAAATGTTGTAGGACCGAGTGTAAGATTAAGTTTTTGGTATTGATGACAACAGGGACTTCAAGGTTAAGGCCCTTGTGTTTCATAGTTTCTCTTATACTCTTTGCGTGTGTTTTCCTTCTTGTTCAAGCCTGTTTCATCGACATCAAGTTTCAAAGGTTCAAACGAGCACATGTGCCAGAGCACACTAGTCCCAAGCCTAGCCATTTGCCCAAGCTCAATTCACCAAAAATGCCTTTCCTTGAGTCCAGCTTTTCTTAGCGGCCAAAGAATCTCATTTCAGTACCTAGGACATGTCTAAGGACTCCTAGAACCAAAGTTGAGGTGTTAGAGCTAAGGGGAGAGAGAGAAATAGCCAAAACCTATTGGGTTGTGGAAATATGCCCTGTCGGACTAGGTCCGATGGCCATCAGACTGGGTCCGATGGTCGGGGTTTGCGTGAGTGGCTAAGTCCTAAATCGAGAGCATCTTTGGTACTGTCGGACTGGATCCGATCACCATCGGACTGTGTCCGACGAACACAAATGAGGAATAGCTGAAAATCGACTAAGTCCCAAATGCAACCCTACTGTCTGACTGGGTCCGATGGGCGAGGAAAAGCTGAAAATCAACTAAGTCCCAAAATACAACCCTATTGTCGGACGGGGTCCGACCACCGTCGGACCGGGTCCGACCAGGCCATCGGCTCTCTCAGCGACTAAGTCCCGAAAACAATTCTCTTGTCAGACTGGGTCCGGCCACCGTCGGACCGGGTCCGACGGACATGTCAAACCCTAGCCGCCAGCCTTAGCTCAGCGTCTAAGTGCCTCATCGGACTGGGTCCGATGATTTATCGGACTGGGTCTGACGGTAGTCAAAATAGTAGATCTGAATGTCTAAAGCTTCATCGGACCGGGTCCGACGGTCATCGTACTGGGTCCGACGGATCGATCTGAATCTCGGGAAATCAAATCTGAGCCGTCCATCCTTAGGGTTTCGCCTTGTGCCTATAAATAGGAGCCACCAGCAAGGGGGAAATTAGAGAGAGACACTTTTAGCAGCGACACCTTGCCCTAGCCACCCAAGAGAGCTTCTCCCATGGTTCCCACCTCCATCTAGGGTTCCATGTACTTGAGAGATTGAGTGAGAGAGAGTGAGGGAAAAGGAGAGAGCAGTGAGAAGAGCATATACCCAAGCCTCCTCCGGTCATCCCCGAAGTCCTTGTGCCTCCCCCATGAGTTCTTGGCCTAGCTCGATGGTGGGAGAGGTGGTGGTCTAGTTGTGCTTCCGGCATTGTGCTTTTAGGCTTCTTGTCACCGGGATTCAACTCCACCACAAGCTTCATCGTCATCGACAAGTGTACCGCAAGCAAACCCACCAACGTGGTGGTCATCGGCTAGGTGTAGCCGGTGCATCCTCTTCTTCAAGTGCATCGGAGATGAACTAAATCCTCCAAGTGCGTCGGGGGTCGACTTCGCCTGTGAAATCGGGTGTTTCAGGGTCCTTCGTGTGTGAAGGCTGCCGATTCTTGTACGAGTTGAAGTTCCTTTCCGATGTGTTCGGGAACGAATTTCTTCTAGTGGATTGAGGATTAGGGACGAGAGGGTCCCGGGCTTTCCTTTGTGGCGAGCTCCTTCAACGAGAGTAGGTGCTTTCACCGAACTCGGTAAAAAGATCGGTTTGCCCTCTTGTCATCTCTATTATTCGCACTTGTAATTAACTTCGCTACTAGATTTATGTAGGGCTCATTCGCTAGTTGGGTGCTTAACACTACACCATGACACAGAATTAGCGACTGACATCAGACGGGAATAATAAATAAATACCGACTCACAAATAGTTGGCATAAGTTTGCAACGAATTATCAGTTGGGAATTCTATTTATACAGTCATAATGTAAGTCGGCCATACTATGTATCAATGGCGATTAACCGTGCGTCGGTAAAAGTATTTTGCGCAACGTCTTGTACGTCGGTAAAATGCCATCGACGCACTGTAAGTCGGGGATGATTATGGCGCGGAACAATTGTAATCGCGCGAGCATTGAATATTTGGGTAAAAAAAGACCGGGAGCATGTAAAGAGAATTCCAGGGAATCGAGAAATTGACCGGGAGTCCTTAAAAAATTCTTTCAGTTGAAAAGAGATGGAGACTTGAGAAATTCCACCAGATCGGGTGGTCTCTTGGCTGCCGCACCCCAACTGGTGCATCTCGTGGACACCGGCGACCTCTAGGGTTCCATCCCTAGACGGCGGCCCTAGTCGTTGACGAGTTCCCTTGCAGGCGGCGTGCCCTCATCCTCGCTTCGTTCGCGCCGATCCTCGACCTGCTCCTATTTGGATCTGGCGAAGTTAGCGCCCTTCTGCAATGAAGAGGCGCCCATCCTCCGGCGACCGTCGTGCCTCTCCTCGGCAACAGCTGCCCCTCTCGGCAGTCTACCCCCTTCTCCAATCACGTTGGGCACGATCCGTGACGCCTTCCGGCTGCATAAGGTTCGTCAAGTAGCCCCATCCCTCGATTGCTCCTGGCAACCAAAGGGCCCCTTAATCGGTGCCACCCGATAGCCCCAATTGAATTTCTAGGCTTTATTTGATCTATGGTCTTTATTTGAACCGTGGCATGTCTAATTTCATTCAATTTTGCTAGAATCCATCGTTGTTTCATTGATTTCTGGTCATAATTTGAATTGTAGCATGTTTATTGTTCAATTTTGTTAGATCTGGTCAAAACCTGATCGCTAGATATGCATGATTCAGGTTAAAATCAATTACTAAAATTATTCTTATAGGAGTAATCGCTAAATACTGACACAAAACTGAAATGCTTTATAGAAGAAAAAGATTGGGAAGTGCTGAATTTAATCGTGACCTTCTTGCAAGAGTTACCTGGTACTGAATATTTCTTGAGGCATGAGTTACTCAGTTACACAATGCGTAGCACTTTGTGCTCCTACTTTTTTTATGTTATCTGCTACTATAAGGAGTGTTAGGAAACTTCATGCCCCTGCCTTTCTATATTAGATCCTGCATAGTTAGATCTTGGATAGCTAGGTTAGTTAGATCTTGATTATACAAGGAGCACTAGCTAGCTTATTCATGTTGACATTTAGTAACTTGTGTACACAATACCAGTTTATATATCATCAAGGTTTTGCTAGTGAAGGTGCGGCATGGATAAAAGGTGGATGGACGAGCCTAGGTATATCTTTTTTTCCAATAGGTGTTTGCACTAGTAACGTTTAAGCTAACATGTTGCATTTATACGGCATGTAGGCACTCAAAGGTCTATATAGACGGGGTGAGCAAATTTATAAAATTTGCATTCCATAATTCATCCGATGGAAACAAAATACCATGCCCATGTAGAAAATGTATCAACTCTTTTTGGAGGGATGCAACTGAAGTGCGCGTGCATTTAATATGTGACGGATTTCAAGAAGGGTACACAACATGGACATACCATGGAGAAGCAAACTCTGATTTTATGAATACTAATGATTGCGATGGGACAAAGGATGGAAATAATTTGGATGAAGATGACATTTCCAATTTGCTTGAAGACTTAGCATGCGGTTTAGATGACAGAGGGGATTTGGAGATCAATAGTGGTTCGGAGCAGCTCAATGAGGACTTAGATGCTTTTCAGCGGTTAGCAGATGACAACAACGAAGAACTATATCCAGGGTGTAAAAACTTCTCTAAGTTGCGTTTTGTAGTTAGACTTCTTCACCTCAAATTGCTTGGAGGATGGACAGATAAAAGTTTTGACCGGCTGTTGGTTTTACTAAAGGAAGCTTTTCCTAATAGGACATCATTGCCTAAAAACTACCATGAAGCCAAGAAAACAATAAATGTTTAGGGCTTGGTTATGTTAATATTCATGCATGTGAAAATGATTGTATTCTTTTTTGGAAGGATCATGCCAATGCTGATGTCTGTCCAACATGTGAAAAGCCACGATGGAAATCACAAAATAAAAGTTTAGACGGGAAACGTGTACACAAGGTTCCATGAAAAGTCCTTCAGTATTTTCCAATAAAAAGAAGGCTTCAAAGGTTGTTTGTGTCATCTAAAACGCAAATGACATGAGGTGGCATGATGAAGAGCGCATTTAAAGATGGTTTACTTAGGCATCCCGCAGATTCTCCACTGGAAGGATTTTGACCAAAAACATTCGAGTTTGTTTCAGATAGCCGCAACGTTAGACTTGCGTTAGCGACGGATGGTTTTAATCCTTACAGGTCCCTGAATGTCAGCTATAGCATTTGGCCAGTTATTTTAATTCCATACAACTTTCCGCCTTGGATATGTATGAAGCAACCAAATTTCATTCTCTCATTGCTAATCCCTGGGCGAAAATCTCCTGGTAGTGATATAGATGTTTATCTTCACCATTAGTTGATGACATGGTCGATATATTTGTCAATGGAGTCGAACATTTGATGCCTCAAAACGTGAGTATTTCCAATTGCATGCTGCCATATTAGGCACTATTTCTGATTACCCTGGTCTAGGCTATGTTGCTGGATGTGTTACGTCCGGTAAAGTAGCATGTATTGAATGTCACTCAAATACATGTTCTCTACGGTTGAAAAAAGAAACAAAGACTTGCTATATGGGGCATCGCAGATTTTTGGATGAAGATCATGACTTTCGGTTTGATGCTGATTCATTTGATGGTAAAATTGAGCTTAGGCCAGCGCCTAAACCTCTTTCTGGGGAAGAGGTACTAGCGCAGACAGAAAATATGCATACAATTTTTGGGAAAGGTAAGCCGAAGAAGCCACCAAAAAAACCAAAGCGCAAGGATGCAGAGCCTGTAATAATTTGGAAAAGGAGGTCTATTTTATTCATGTTGCCGTATTGGAAGGGGTATCCTGCTCGTAGAGACGAAATATTTATCAAAACACATACACGGAAAACAAAAAACAGAGCACCTCTACCTGGCGCAGAATCAATAATTGTGAGTTTTTTTCCCATTGTGCATATGCAATGTTAGTTTCTTGAAGTTTTTGCTAGCTGGCATTATAAATAAAGATTAACATACTCTCTTTTTTAGAATAAACTTCAAGAAACTGCTACAACAAATCCAGAATTGATGGAAAAGAGCATTCAAGATGGTGATTTGTTTGCACATGTTCTTGGAGAGAAGGAGCCAAGGGGACGTGTTCGTGGTTTAGGATTAGGACCAACACCTCAAGAAGTTGGCACACCTGAACGCAAAAGAAAATATCAACAAAGCTTCAGATGGCAATTCAAGCTCGTTGCCAATCTAGCAAGGAGGTTGTAGCTTTAAGACAAGAATTGGATGGAATGAAAGAACAATTAAACCGAGTTGAACAATTCATGTTAACTTTTCAAGGGATGCAAAATTTGGGAAGCACTTCGCAACATGGCTCTACTTCTCGACGTGTGGTAAAATGCTCACATACCTCTTCTCATTACAACATTTCATTGCTCTAAATCTGTTTTATTATTTGCATTAATTAGAACCCAAGGTTTTGTGAATCACCTATTGATGAGGAGCAAGATGATTATCCCAGTACAAACGAGAATGCATATTTGGATAATGAGGTAGAAGATGTGCTAGAAGAGATACCTGAGGAGATGCAAGTTCATAGGCCAGTTTTGTCTTCACGATTACCTCCAAGGAACCGTGAAGCATTTCATAGCCAGGGGGATGCAAGCCTTGTAATTTTCTCATCCTGCCGTATGTGTATTACTAATTTTTTTATTAGTATGATCTATTAATCATATTTACAAAATGCAATGTGGTTTAGGTTGGTAAGCAAGTCATATTATATGCTATGACGAGATTAGAGACTCCAGTGGCTAAGGCAACTATTCTCTCAACTAACCCAAACAACAAGGTGGGAGGTGTTTCTCTTGGAATGGAGTATTATGAAGTCTTTGTGAATTGGTGTTCAAAAGGATGCTATTTTGCCACGTCCATACGATGGTATGGAAACTCGCTAATGCTTTCAACATGCATTGCATGGCCATGCAACAAAGTATATTACTTTTCATCTATACATTATTTATATATCTATATTTTAATTATAAAAGAGTTATTAACTTACAATTTTTGTAGATGAGCCATGCCAAGAGGTCGTCTTCCTCCCAAACTACAGGTATATAAAATGAGTTGGTCTTCTTTTAGCCGCCCTGAATGTCATGCTCTGATAAGTTAATGCCCACCAAATAGAAATGAAATGAAAAAAAAATCAGCTAGAGTAGATACACATTTGTCTATTGATGTAATAATGCTTGAATTTAGTAACATGGCAGGTGCAAATATATAGTGGTACTTTGAGCTGAGACCTATTTCTGCTATTTCATGCATTTTATGCATGCATCTTAACCATGGTGGTACTTTGAGCAAATATGAATGTTTTAATTGTGTTGGCTTGCCTATTAGATTATTGTTCTGATCCTTGGTTTGTTCCTTTCATTCTAACTATCGTATTGTGATGTAAACACAAATTGAGTTCTAATTGTCTTGTTATTTTTTAGGTAACCTTGGAAGGACTAACCTTGGAAGGACGTAGAACATTTGGCAATGAGAGATTCAGTTCACACATGTATTCACACATGTCTGCGAGATTCTGTTTTATTTGAATGAACGTTTGATGTATGATAAATCATCTTTTGGATTATTATTTCCAGAATTGTAGTGTTATGGTTCTAAACAACTTGTAGTCATGTTTAAATGACTGAATGATTATCATTTTGAGCTATGCGATGTTTTTGGACAATGAACTTATTCATTTATCTGTCAATCCTCATGATATAGTGTCTAGTGTCTGAATGTGTGAATGGCTACTATATATTGGAGCTATGTGATATTTTGAGACCTGTTGGAACTTCATTTATCTTGTTGATGTTCGATTCCAAGTTTTCTCATTTGATTTGTCAATTTTTTTTTAATCCAAATTATAACATACCAACTGACTGTGTGTCTGCAAAAACCATATTTTGCGTCTACTAGTCAGTCGGTAATGATGGCACTACCGACCTTCTGTTCGTAGGTGCAAAAGAAGCGTCGGCAAATAGCAGTCCGTCGCTAATACATGTCCGTCGGCAAAAATTCCAAATTGCCATCCACTAGTTAGTCGGCAAAGCTCTGTCCGTCGATAAAAACAATTGCCGACGGGACTATGGCCGACGCCTCAGTGCCGTCGGGAAAAAGTATTGCCGTCTGACTGTGTGATGCGATAGAGTGTTTGGCCGACTAACAGTTAGACACGGATATTGTGCTGTGGTGTAGTGTAACTTAACTAATTGACTAAGTTCAACAAGCGAATAAAATTGAAAATAGTCCGATTCACCCCCCTCTCGGCCTTAGGTCCCTTCACCAAGCTTTTCCATTTCAGCGTGAGCAATTCCAATTTTTGTGGACCACATATGCCTAGGCCGTAATCTGTGCGGAATATTGTAAGTTACTCCTAAATTCCAAAAGGCGAATGAGAAGAGCACTTGGGGACAAAGATTACTTGAAGTGTGTTTTTGACGTATCATGAATGGAGATTGAGTCAAGCAAGAAAAAACGACATTTGGCTATATCAGCATACACCTTCTGACAGGTTGCTGATAGGCTGTTTGAGCTTATATATATCGCGGCGACGGTTCACCTCCCCTGGATTGCCCAAGCTTCCTTGAAACTAATTTTGAATTGGGATTAAGGTTCCGAGGGTCCGCTCTAACAAGGGCTGCCAACTGTGCACCGCAACAATCGGGTACAGGTTCCACTCAGCAAAAAGTAGTTTGAGGTGGGATATGCCCCATGATGGGCCGATAGCTGGTCGTCGTTTTGAACGGGGCTATAGTACCTTCTTGATGTTTTCCTTCGTCTAACCGCCATTCCCACGTTCATCTTTAGTTAAACAGAAGCCTTAGTGTAGCAAAGATGAAGGCAGACAATGTCAGTTCTATTCCAGAAACAAGAGCCTAGTAAATAATTTCTGTAAAATCAACCGTAACTTGGATTAAGAAGTTTTCTACATGGAAGTTGTGCACCAATAGATTTCCTACAACTTTCCTGTTGAAGGTGAACACAGACGACTAGTTCTAATACCCCAAAAACAGCCCGCACTAAGAGACATACATGCTGAGTGAACTACCCGAACAAAACCAGTTCAGCCCTACCAAGAGCTTCCCTTGCTAGCAAAGATATGCCCTATCCAACCAGGTTAAACCCTTCCCGGGTAGGAGAACTTCCTTCCTGAGCAAGGAGGCATATTTCTGAGCAGTTTTTTATCATCCCCGAGCAGCTTAAAACCTATTCTGAGCAGCTTTACCACCCCAACTTCAAATAGGCATATCTCCCCCATCCGAACTCGGAACTGGGTGATTCTTTTTGCAAACGTGCATTGACTCATAAAACTTTTGGATATTTTCTAATGTCATGTGTTTCTCTTGCTGCCAATTTTATTTGGATTTTATTTGACGCTCCTGCTACCCCCACGATAGGAAACGATGTTCAGGAGGATCCCGGATTTGACCCAGAAGCTCTTCCTCTCGCCGACCAGCAAAAAGGCACTTATTAATACTGTCATTTGACTCAATAATATTGATGTTCGATTTAACTTGCATGGTTTTCATTAAGTTTTGTCACTGGTTGCATGATAACTTCTACTATGATATATGATGGGTATAAATTAGTTATGTCCCATTAGTGGTCAGTCCATTAATAGGCTTGATATCTTTTTCCTTGGTAGCATAAGAGGATGCTATCATTTATGGTTGTATCTTGACTTCTTATCAATGCTTAGAGTTCGCGTGGTTATGTGAATTATCTGGTTATGATATGTTCATTGTTCGGATGGGTTGATTTGTGGTTCATGATGATGGTTTGGATGTGTGGATGTGGATCTGGGCCGGAACGGGTGATAGGAAATGACGGGAGGAGAGATCCCGGGCATGTAGCCCCATTCTGGTAATTAAGGACCGAACATTCGGTACCTTCCTCTCAACTACTCTACGTACGACCACACATGTATTATTGGGAACACTTGGCCGATTTTATGTGTGTATTGGTATAGTTAGTGATCATTAGGGCTATTGTTGTTTTGCTTGTGTTTTGTGGGTGGGGATTGCCCGGGGCCCCTTCTTATCTACGAGTAGCTTCCTTGGGGGTTTAGGGACAGCTGGATAGAAGGCCTGAGCAGCGTCCATAGCAACGACAAACTCCATTGGTTCACAACACGGCACGTGGGACATTGGTTTTCGGTTACCGGGTGATCCAATGGTCTGGCATGTACATATAGGAGGCTTTGGCATGGCTTGCTATGCCGTGTGGGTAAAAATGTACCTCTGCAGAGTTACAAACTGTTCAAACAGCCACATACAGGGTTAAGGACGAACCTTGAGTGGTTACAACTGCCATTTGTTAGCATTTGTGTGTTGGGAATGGGGTTGGTTAGGTTGTGTTTCCGAGTACCGAGTTGCTCATGAGGGACAGAAGGAGTCCTTTGTAAAACCATTATGGCAATCAGATGGGGGGTGGGGGGTGGGTGAATGTGAGCTGTGAAATTTTTTCGTCGGACGGTGCTCCTCACGCTTACCAATTTTTTGAAATATAAACACCATGACAACTATGTATACCCCAAGAGTGTATGGATAAGAGCCATGAAAAAATGAGGGGATTTTCAATCACAATCCTGGTTGTCAAGTGTCCAAATAAAATAGAATCAATTCAAATCAAGCTTTAATAAAGCACTTCAAGCCAAACCAGTAAAGCCACTTTCTGAAAAGTAAAAGCAAATTCTCCAGAATTTGTTTTCACTTGGAACAAAGAGACGGTGCCTTTCTGTTTCTCCAAAAACTGTGGGTATTTGTCTCACTATGAAACAATGAGTCGTAAAGTACTCCACCAAAAATTGCTTTAAAACTTCTTTCACAAAAATCAGGAAAATTCAAACAATACAACCTGTCAGAAATCTCGTTCAGAAATTTTGGTGCTCGGTTTTCACCTCAATGCACCTAAACCAAGAATCTTCATGACTTTAAAATTTTTGTATTGATAGATATGTAAGTTATTAAACTTCTCCAAGTGGAATCACTCAAAAATGAGTTTTCTAAATGTTTCTTAAAATCAAACACTGAGTGCTACGCGGAGGAAAGATTATGTATATATTTGCAGCAAGTCAATGACTTGATCTCTTGCCTCTCATATGGTTGTAAAGAGTGTGTCAAATCATTTAGCAACCCCAAGGCATCATAGACCATAAATAATGAGTAAAAAATCACTGAACTTCATCTGCAAATAAGAGCTACCAAAGGAAAAACGAAAATAAGAAAAATTAGAATCAAATCAACACAAGATGTTCATGAAGATGAGAGATTTCTTTGCAAAAAAGTTGGGGATTACAAACCACATTTCATGTGGTAACAAGCACTATAGGTGCCACCATTAAACACCCAATTCACCCTCTCTATTTCTTAAATTTTTAGCTCTAAGGGGAAGAACAGGAGGTGCCCCCCTCCCCCTATTTATAGCCCAAGGGTAAGATGCCCTAAACTATAGAGCCCATCTCCACCCTTCATTTGAGGATGGGTGGTGTACACAACACACACACACACACACACAACAATAGACACTTCTAAGAGGTAATATTCTCCACATATTCTTTCAAAAAATATCTTCGTAGCTTTTTCGGTCGCCAGCCCACGCCTGGGCATACCGGAAAGATCAACTTCGCCACCAAGTAACCGACGCCACAACATCCAGCTGTCTCGGATCCCTAGCAATGGTCGAAGCTTCTCGAGCACACCACCTTATGTGACAGCCAGGTCATCGAACCCGGTCGCCTGTACGCCTCTAGACGCACTAGCCTCTAGCCATCCCCGCTCAGCGTCAGCTACGTACCCACCGATATCTGCATCACTGAGGTGAACACACACGAAACCAACACCCTACCTCTCCTGCAAGGTTAACTTCACAAACATCATAAACCTTAACATCCATGTACAAAAGGATCATTTGAATGCAATTAGCCACATAATTAGTTCGAATACGAATCTGTAGGACACTGTCCGTCACCACTGGACACTGTTTCAAATTTTGCGTCCCTTTCAAAAAATGCTCTACCAAAGTATTTCAAAATCTCGCCAAAGTAATATGTCACATATATTCATCATAATGTTGGGGTATCCTCCACATGAATCTCAACACTCCCACTTGATGAATATACTGGCAAACCTTTTCAGAAAAGATTTTGAAGTTTTGAAAAATAAAAAAGAAGCATTTGGAAATGCCAGGTCATGCTTGAATAAAAAATTGATGCTGTTGTTCGCCATATCAAAGACATGAGAATCAAATTCTCCCAAGGGTTAAATCTTCCCATTTTCATTTTGGAATTAGTTAATGCCTTTTTCAAAATGAATCTCCCCCTTTTGGCAATATAGGCATCAAGATTAAGTGAGAAGAACAAAATGCAAGATGCAATGCACATGCAACTCTAAGGAGATTTGACAATTATTCAATTGAATATGAAGCACAAGTGAAAGATGCTCGGAACTATTCAAATTGAAGTTTGGTGCTACCAAGTTTAATAAATGTTAGTAAATCGATTTTCAATTTTGTAAGACGTGGTGAGATACACAAAACAAAAGCCAAGGCCTAAAGAGACATCAATACAGCAACAATATAACACCAAAAGCAACCTTTTGAAATCCAAGTAGCACAAAACGATTACTCAGCTAACTAGCTATTTTCAATCAAATTTTGCAAAAGTTTGTTTTTTGCCTGATTTTAAAAGAGAGATTCGAGCCTTACAAACCAATGGTCGACGGTGTCCAGCATTACACTGAAGGATTCACCCGTCTTGGCTATCCAATTACCTTCCAAGTTCATTCCTTTTTTTGTGCAATGCCAAGCCGTCTTGTGAAGCATACTTGGTGAAACTCTCCAAAACAAGAAATTGCAATTTTTTTCATTTACATGAGCAAGAGATTTTGTCTAACAAAAGATTTTCACCGAGTTGCAAGAGCGGCTGAAAGGAAACCACAATAAGCTCACTAAGTAACAACACTTGGAAAGTGAAGATCTTAAGCCACATCTATTTTGGAAAAATCAAAACATTTGCATTTTTGCCTTTTTTTTAACCTCGCTATCCATTGAACTAGTTAGCGCAAGCTATGATGAGAATAACAAAGACATTTTACCAAGCCTAAATTCAAAAGCATAATACACAAAGCTTCAGAAAACAAAAGGAAGTCTATATGCTAATGCAAAGTTTTCTGAAAATTCCCACTCAATAAGTGAGTAAACAGTTTCATCACAAAAGATTGTGCATTAAAAATAGCAACAATGAATAAGGAGCCGGAAAACAAAAGAAGATACCGGGCCTTTCACAGAGATCAAGGCATGAATTAGAAAAACACTCAAGCTCAGACTCGCTCTCATCTACCCACGCGTCTTAAAAGGGAAGACAACATTACACCTCAGATACTTGAGACTCGACACAGACCCTGTCTACCCAGAGTGCATATGATAGACCTATAAGATTGTGCGAATTCTATCTAGCCAGAGGAGAGAAAACTGCATATTATGCATGATAGCAACCTAAGCACGAGATAAGAGGTCCGTGCCAAAGCACGATAGAAGTATATGTGATGAGTATGCTGACAGCCTAATACAGACTAACCAAGCCCAAATGCACCTTAGATGCAAATGCATGGAAAACAGTAAAAATATATTACATATAGTAGAAAAGCTAGCTTCCCCTCAAGATAAGCTTGCTAAGCTCACCACCCTGAGATCTCCCCGAAGAGCCTCAAACCTAGCCTTGTCCAGCGGCATGGTGAAGATATCAGCCAACTGGTGATCAGTGTCCACAAACTGTAAGACTATATCACCCTTCTCCACATGGTCTCTAAGGAACCGATATCTCAGGTCAATGTGCTTAGTCCTATAGTGTTGCATTGGG
The DNA here is from genome assembly GCA_036346415.1 of Raddia guianensis. NCBI lineage: Eukaryota > Viridiplantae > Streptophyta > Magnoliopsida > Poales > Poaceae > Raddia > Raddia guianensis. The sequence goes on from CM070536.1 coordinate 55,272,698, forward strand.
TTTTTAGCAATGTTGATTGCAAAGTTGTTGTCACAAAGGAGTGGTACACTTGCTTGAACCAACCAAAAGTCCTTCAACGTAGATCACAACCAGATCACTTGATTGCAACAGCTAGCAGTGGCGACGTACTCAGCCTCAGCAGTGGACTGTGCTACACTCGACTGCTTCCTAGAGGACCAAGAAACAAGAGAAGTCCCAAGAAATTGACAAGTGTCAGAAGTGATTTTCCCGTCTATGATACAGCAAGCAAAGTCCGCATCTGAGAAGGTTCTGAGAGATAGACAATAGGCAGCAGAGAAACAAAGGGCAAAGTTTGCAGTCCCACGGAGATAGCGGAAGATCCACTTCACCGCCTGAAGGTAAGACATTCTAGGTGAAGCCTGAAAGTGGGCACAAAGACACATAGCAAACTGTATGTCCGGCCGGGAAGAAGTGAGGTTGAGGTAGAGCAAGGAGCCGATCTTGCTACGATACTCCTTCTGCTCAACTGGTTCATCATTTTCATCAGGCCCTAAGACTGTGGTGGTCGCTATCGAAGTAGAGGTCGGCTTGCAATTAGACATCGCAAATTGACTCAGCAGGTCTTTGGTGTATTTGCTCTGGTGAAGGAAAGTGCCCTCTGATGCTTGTGTAAACTGGAAGCCCAAGAAGAAATTTATTTCCCACATTATGCTCATCACAAATTCCGAGCTCATCACCTTTGAGAACTCAGAAACAAGAGTAGGGGAGGAACCACCAAAGATTATGTCATCTACATAGACTTGTACCAAGATTAAATCTGCACCAATCCTACGGGTAAACAAGGTCTGATCTATCTTATCCATCACAAACCCATTGCTCATCAGGTAAGTTTTCAGTCTCTCATACCAGGCCCTGGGTGCTCGTTGTAACCCATATAAAGCCTTGTAAAGATTGAATACATGATTAGGATGGTCTTTTTGGATGTGTCGAGGAGCCCTATAAGTGGCCTCTACCTCAGGAACAAGAGAGGTAAGCTCAGAGCCACCGGGCGAAAATTCTATATGTGAGAGTGTTGGCGATTCTTACGCTCTTAGAAATTAATCCGCAAGCGGACGGATACCGCTTGTATTTTTCACCTAAGAGTATTCCAAGGTATCGAATCCACAGGGAACGAGGGAGAAAGATAATTCTAATATCTATATTATTTAGATACCAACCAGCTAGCTAAGGGGTAAATATAATACGATAAATAGATCGGTGACACACACACACACACACTAAGTAGAGTGCTATGATAATTAGGCAGACAGTTGGGAGAACAACCAGACGAGTTTAATAAGTTCATAAATGTTGTGTGATTCAGTTTATTGAGAGAGCTTGGGCGATAACGATCAGTGGTTCACTTAATATTCGTCGTCGGAGCTCGGACACTCACTACAACCCGCTATCCTGAATTGGAATCCCAAATGGTTATGATCGTTCCGATTTGGCTCTACTAATCCAAAGCCGGACGCTGTGGGTTACGCGCGAGATAATTAATATCTACGGATGGATAGGGCTGTCACCACCTACCACATATACGTGGGCCCGGGTGTAAATCGAGTTAGTCCTAGTTTCAGACACCACGTCTGCTACTATTTCTAATCAACCTTCCTCGGATCCTAGGAAGATGATGTAGGTTCAATACTTAGCTCTCTAAGTATACAAGTGAGAACCTAAACTGATTCCAGACGAATACAAGCTACCGGTAAGGCTAATCCACACAACTCATATAGCAGATATGCTCAATCTCAAATAAAGCTCAACACAATATAAAATGAATGAAGTAGTCTTACTGAATACTTTCGGTAAATAGGAAAGGATACAAGAGCGTTACCCAAATTCCCGAAGACACTTTCGGAACTCCGAGGCTTTAGCTCGACTCGACTCTAACTCCCAACTAATCTACTCTAACTAAAGAGCAACTCTAAATGAAGTGGATGAAGTGAAGTGTTGTGGTGTGGTGAAAGTGAGGTGAGGGGGTCCTTTTATAGTGTTCCCGAGCCAATGGGAGGGTGCCACGGCATGGGACACTTGTCATGTTGCCACCCTCCGAAGGAGAATCCAAGGCGGCATCCGTGGTGGGTCGGCCGGCCTAGGGTGGGTCGGCCGGCGCACCTTTTTCATCATCTGGCCCTCCAATTCAGTGTAGATGCTCCATAGACGGTCTAGATTACTTCCCCAAGTCGGTTTTGCAGTTGGAGACCGGTAGCATTGGGTTCCTTTAGAATCCTATGCATTCTTATGAAGCAATCCCTGTTTCTGGATCAAACCGACATGCATGGATGGTTGGGATGACCTCCAGGTGTGTTGCATGGCGTGTGGGAAAGAAACCGAGGAAAATTAGCCAAAAGAAGGGGCCGGCCGACCTGGCTTGGGTCGGCAGACCTGGTCTGGTCCGGTCAGGCTCGTCATCTTCCGGAGCTCATTTCTCCCTTATCCGAGCTCCAAATATAGCAAATAATATATGCATTTTGATCGTCTCGACGAGCTCTTCATCATGGTGCAGTCCATTTTGTCATTTGATGACTTTTCAAAATATTTTTAATTTAAACTCCATCTTTCGTCCGATTTACATACGGCCGATAAATCGTCTTTTCTTGTGCATGCCTGCAAAATATGAGACTACACCAAAACTTGTGGAACTCATTAATGTTAGCCGTAATGTAGTTTGAATTCCTTTATTTTGTAGATATGTTGACGGTCAAAAGTATACAAAATTTTATAAATAAGGACCGTCAACACACCCTCCCGACTTGAACTTTTGCTCGTTCTCTCGAGCAAAAACCCGATGGATCAGGATTGCATCGATATCATTAATCAATAAACATCAAGTGCACAAGATAATACTCCTTATTATTTGTTAACACAAACTCGTACAAGCGTATCCCAACCTTGCACTTATACCTGTTGGGCTTCCAAAATGACACCTCATCTTAAGCGGTTGAAAGATAGAACAACCAAGACAGAGCATTGTTAGCTTACCCTTTTTTAGGATGGTCTCAGAAAATGTTTTCTTTGAAAATTTTAGTTCCTCTATTGGTACTCTCAAATCGTTCAAGTGGTATTTATTCAATCCTCACCAAGGCCTTAGGCCAATTCTTATCCCTATATTCTAAAGGCTTATGTGGAGCTCAAGGTAGGGATAGAAGGGACCTACTTAGGCTGCATAATTTTGTTAAGTCAAAAATTGGACCTAATGAAGATGGTGTCACTTCGCATTCCGGTCATTAGAGAAATAATGTCCAGGGTTGAGGGAGAGAATGGACTCACGCCAAAGGAATGAAGAAACACAAGTGCAAGGATGTGAGGTACTAATTAGTCCATCACATCGGATCTTGTGTTTATGGAAACAGTCTATACGACTTTTTATTTTGAGCAAATCCCTTTTATGAAATATTTTTTTTAGAGAGCTATTTTTTTTTTGATAGGAGATCATGAATTTCTCCACTTTTCTTTTTTGTCATTCTTTTTTTTTAGCCTCTCAATTTTCAAAAGGTTGAGGGATGACTCATGATAACTTTGAAGTCTTTAATTGGATAGACTGTATAGGTAGGTATATAGTGGACACATTGAAGAACTTGGCTCATTTTGATTGGTGGGGGAATACCTGGCGGAATGGATGCTTTATTCCAGTGTGGAATCTAGCATAGACAGATATGAAAAAGGCTAGCAATCAAAAGGTTACGTGAAAGGACATCACCGGCTTTGAAGAGTCACTACTCCCTAAGATCACAAACCACGCAAGCGCACGGTCGACCTCACCACGAAGGCTAGTTCCTGCAAGCAAATCAAGAACACAAGAAAGAACGAAGAAGAAGTAATCTCGAATTGCAAATTGATATTAAGATCACGAAGTTGGGGTTCCACAGACTGAAGATCGGCTATACTGCGATGGCAGAAAAATATCTAAGCAAAACCTAAGTCTAAACTAGCGACGGCTATTGAATTTATAGCGATGGCTAGGATTTGGGGCGCAGCCCTAGGAGATACGTGGGCCATGGGCCCAAAGTGGAGCGTCACAGCACCCGGCAGATTATGTTTGACATTTTGTTTTGACGATTCCCATTGATCAGTAAGGAATTTTCTGGTGGGACTAGATCCGCTGGAAATATCTCGTCGAGAGCTTGTCCGTGCATACCAAGAACGTCCAAAACGGAGTTCATATGAGGCCGGCGCATACATTTTAAGTTTACTATGTAGAGATACCCGAACTGTACTCGTGGACAAACTGGGCTCTTTCTTGGGCCGGCCTTGCAACGACGTGGCTTATGGGACCAGAGGGAGTCGAAGTGGTAAAGATGCGCCTTTATTGAATACGTCTTGAGCTTGGGGAGGTTGCCACGGTGGAGGATGAACTGCTGGCAGCGACAACGCAATATCAGCATGATGAGCTTGCCGGTTGTGCACGTGACCTGGCTATGGCGAGGGTCGATGATGCCATATAGTTGATGATGGCACCATAGTTGATGTAGATGATATAGAAGATGCTTGCCAATTTGTCGTAGATGAAGTGGTCGAAGACGAATTAGTCGATTGAAGACTCGTCGACGTCCAAGCTGGCGATGTAGCCGACGGAAATATTGATGACCACCACATTGACGTAGTGTTGGTAGTACCAATGATGGACATGGGCACATCATCCTCCCGTTCTTGATTGTGAGTCGTCCTCGACTCATGCTCGTTCAACTGTAAAAGGTTAACTCCAAAGGAAGATAAAGCAATAAGCATATCATTTGTAATCAAATTATTAAAACCGTATTGATTAGAATCCACATCCTCCCCTTCTTGAAATTTTTCTTGTATTTTCGAAACAAAGCTAGAGGCATGTGATGTCTCTTGATTATTGATAATGTAGCTCTCTAACTGATCACATGGATGTACATCATAAGAAAAACTCATAGTTGAGCAAATGTACACTCGATTCACCATGTATTTTCCTTTGTCATTATATTTATCCACAATATGAAAAGTGTTTCTAGATAATTATGGGATATTAATAAGTCTCTCCTCTAAATTGTCTAGATCACGCAAAATATCAAACTCAATGTAACCTAAGATATTTAAAGAAGAAAACAATTTTAACTCATCATTTCTATTTGTAGGATGAATAACATGTTTATATTCAACACGTGTTTGGTTTTGAAGCAAAAGTAAAATGTTCATTCACTAGTTGTGGTATATATATAAGTTAAGCATTATCATACAACTCTTATTTATCACAGGAAACATCGAGCAAATCTTCTTGTGACAAAGGTAAATCAGCAATTGCTTCCACATCATGATTAGTAGAAAGTTTTAACACAATCAATACTGTTCTCATATAGACTGAGTGCGGTACCTTTTTCATTACCTTTGTTTTTCTTCTCTGCTGATGTAAGTACATCTTCAATTGTAGATGTTGGAAGCATAGGTACAGCAATAAACATCTCTTCATTCTCCTCATTCTCATTTTTATTATTTCACTTGTCTGCAAATTGTTAGTCGTGTAAGAATACATACCATTCTTATAAACAGATGTATTGGTTTTTCGTATAACTTTCTTATATTTTATTTTACTTTCAGCTGCATAAGCAAGAGTAAAGGTTTGTAGCAGAGAAACATATTCTTTATCAACAACAATATTGTATATTTTCTCATTAAGTCAACATAAGAATCTAGCCTCCTTTTCTCTATCAGTTTCCTCTAAACCATAGTGAGACATGCATATATGTCACTCTTGGTAGTACTTCTCCATAGATTTATTACCTTGTTATAAGCTTTGCAGTTTTTTTAGCATGCCACGTTTATAAGAAAGAGGCACAAATTTGTGACGTATAACTCGCTTCAACATATCCCAATTATCAGGTTCTATGCCCACAGTAACTAGATCGTTCCACTATAAAATAGCACGATCTTTGAACTTACTAGTAGCATATCTGACCTTATGAATTTCATGAATACAGTGAGAATCAAATTTTTGTTCAACTATCATTTCCCAATCAAAATAAATCACACCATCATGTGCGCCATAAAAATAAGGTAAGCCTATTTTACCATTGACATTATCACCGTCATTACCTTTTCAATCGTGATTCCAGCGTTGACATTTTTGTACATTTTTCCCAATGATCCATGAACCTGCCATTGTCAGTAGAAAACAAAAGTTAACACAAAAGTATTATCCATATCAACTACTAGGTGGTAGAAGGTGGAATCACACACTCTTAATTATATTACCACGCTCTTACAAGTGTTCTTACCAATGTTGTAGGAGGTACAACCGGTGGCTGGTTCGTCATACCGAATGAGTGTGATCGAAGCGATTACAAGTTCGAACTAGTACTGATAGAAGTATGTGTAGCTTGGATAGGAAATATTTAGTAGCAAGGAATATGAATCATCGAAATTAGAATAGCAAAGTTAAATAAATATTCAAAGTACTTGTCAAAGTTGCTGGCCTAAACTCGTTCCAAAAACTAGTTCAAGCAAGCGAGGGATACACCAAGTACAAAGCATACAGTATGCAAACACTTTTGAAATTTTTTCCTTGCTTTTCTTTGTGCGGCTCCTTTGTATGCACTTGCCTTTTTCTATTCTTTCTTTTCTTTTCCTTCTTTCTTTTTCTTTTTTTTTACTGGCAAATAAAACTAACACTGTATTTTCCGTCTCAAAAGACAGCAGATCGTGCAACACAGTTTTCAGATTTTTCGCGATCTCAAACGTACAAACGCACATCTAAAAAGTTGTAGATCATTTTCTACCGTATAATTTTCATATATGGAAATCCGAATTTGGATAAAGGATATAGGAGATTTGGGCCCCGCAATACAGACTGCTCAGAAAAATCCGAGACGCATACAAAATCACTTCCAACACGATTTTAGATCTGAAGATGGAGTTTTTGGAACTTCGTGCAATGGATAAAGTTGTAGATCTTTTTCCGAGCTACAATTTAGGCTTTGAGTTTGTCCAATTTGGAGTTTGAACAATGGAGATAATCACAAAAAACCAAACCAGACAAATTGGTACCCAATTTAGACCCGGCGACAATGACGACGTGATGGCGTTGGACTCAGCGTCAAGATGCAAGACTCAAACACGACCAAGAACTTAATCTAAACTAGCAACAGAGAGATGACGATGGACACAAATTCAACAACGCGAATCTAAAAGTGAAATCACGAAGGGCACAAAGTGTCTTGGACGATGAACGCGATGACAAACTCAAATCTTTTTTTGGGCAATTTTCTGGACTCTAGGTAATGGATGAACAACAAACGAGATGGGATACAAAGATATGTGACGGGTAACCGGTGCTCTGATACCACTTTATGGGGGACGGGGTCCCGATCTTCCGATAGGTATGGATAAACACGATTAGTGAAGAACTCAACGTTGACGATCCGACCTTGAACAGCACCGATCTAGGCCTGCAATCGCTACACCACCGTCTCCGTTTGTTATCAACCACGCAAGTGCACGGTCGACCTCACCACGAAGGCTAGTTCCAGCAAGCAAGAACGAACAAGAAGCAATCTTGAATTGCAAATTGATATTAAGATCACGAAGTTGGGGTTCCACGAACCGAAGATCGGCGATACTGCGATGGCAAAAAAAAATCTAAGCAAAACCAAAGTCTAAACTAGCAATGGCTACTGAATTTATAGTGATGGCTAGGGTTCGGGGCGCAGCCCTAGGAAATACATGGGCCATGGGCCCAAAGTGGAGCGTCATAGCACCCGGTAGATTCTGTTCGCCATCTTGTTTCGACGATTCCTGTTGATCCGTAAATAATTTTGAGGTGAGACCGGATCTGTTGGAAAGATCTCATCGAGGGCTTGTCTGTGCGTACGAAGAATGTCCAAAACGGAGTTCATATGACGCTTGGGCATCTGTTTAGGTTTACTGTGCAGAGATACCCGAACTGGACTCGTGGACAAACTGGGCTTTTTCTTGGGCCGGCCTCGCAACGACGTGGCTTGTGGGACCAGAGGACGTCGAAGTGGTGGAGATGCTCCTTTCTTGAATACGTCTTGAGCTTGGGGAGGTGGCCACAGTAGAGGCCGAACTGTCGGCGGCGACAACGCAATATCAGCATGATGAGCTTACCGGCTGTGCACGTGACCTGGGCATGGCGCGGGTCGATGATGACATATAGTTGATGATGACACCATAGTTGATATAGATGATGTAGAAGATGCCGTGAAGTATTGCCAACTTGTTGTAGATGAAGAGGTTGAAGATGAATTAGTCGATAGAAGACTCATTGACATCCATGCTGGCGAAGTAGTCGACGGAAATACTGATGACCACCACATTGACTTAGTGTTGGTCATACCAATGATGGACATGGTCACGTCAGAGGAGCCCCAGGATTAGCCAACCTAGAGAAAGTCTCGCCCCCCTCGCCAGCACGAGGCAAAGGCATAGTGAAGGAAGCGCTCATCCACAGGGAGCCAAGTCCTCTCGGGGCGAGTCTATGGCGGAGCGAAGGAAGGAGGACCATGAGGGAGGATTGGCCCACGGGAGCTTGGAAGGGACCAGACGCACTAAAGTTTTAGACGCTACGGGAAGGCGGTTCCGGGAGCGCCAAGAAGGTAGTGAGCCAAGAAGTCCTAGCCTGGCAAGTACGGTCCGCGGCAGGTGTCAAGAATCGTATCACGTGGCAAAAGGATATGCAAGCTGGCCGTAACAACTGAGTCCCTCTGTAATCCCCTTTGTAACCCTACTTTAGATAGGAAAGCAAGGGCACTTAGGTCTTTGACTCGGGTCCGAGGGTGTATCTCCCTCGGCACCCTCGCCAAAGGGAGCAGGTCAAGGCCAAGAAGTCTTTTCCCGGAAAAGACCTCTTTTGCCCTTGCTTTATCCCCGAAAAAAGGGGTTGTACTGAGAAATATAAAAATGGCCCCCCACTATTAATAGGGGGCCCTCTGAATAACAAAGGGAAAGCTACTATTCATAGGCTAGCTACTTTGTGTGAACTCGGCTTCCCCAAGTTGCTTTGTGAGCTTCGCCTAGTTGCTCCGCGAGGTAGCCCCTTAGAATTTTTTTGTTTGACTCGGGCCAACGCTAGCCGACCTACTTTTCTCGCCAAATCAGTTGAGTCTTCTCGGGTGATCCAAGAAGCACAGAAGGGAGTCATCCAAGCCATCCACACACGTCGGTTTGATCTAAAGACCAGGAGGAGCTTGAGGAGGATATATGGACGCACCTAGATCGTGGTTTCATCGGTTCCAACTTCTAAAACCAACGTGAGGAAAAAATTTAGAGCATCCAAGGAGCATCCCAGGGGAAACCAGAGGCCTGGATGGACCGAAGGTGGGTCGTCCGACCGCCTTGGATCCCCCTTGGGATTCTCCTTCGGCCAATGGGAAGGTAGCAAGTGTCATCACACGTGGCATCACCATGTGAGCTCTGGAGCACTATAAATAGGACCCTCACCTCACATGTAACACACACATCACTTGGAGCTACACGTTGTCATTAGCAAGAGTAGAATAGTTAGATTGGGAGTTAGAGATCGAGTGGATCTACGGCTTGAAGTTCCAGTGGAGTCCTTACGAATTATGGTAATAGCTCTTGTATCTTTGACTTTCCCTATAAGACTTTTAAGTATGACAAATACAAGTTCATTTCTTTTACTTAAGCTGAGCATTTATCTTCCGCATAATTGAGAGTGTGGATTAGTTAGAGCCCTGTTTAAGTTCACCTGGCACCGAGTCTGGGCTCATTTTCATATACTTAGCTAGTCTAAGTTTTGGAGTTAGGTCGTCCTCCAAGGATCCGAGGGGAATATCGGCTCTAGTGGTAGACGTGGTGTTTGACAACAAAGATGCAGTTTACACTGTGGAGAAGTCCTCCAATGCCTTCCTCGCCAAGTATTTCTCATTGGCTAAGATCAATGCCCTTCGGAACAAGATTTCTAGTTTTTAACAAAACACTGACGAGTACATTTCGGACCTCTGGGAGCAACTCCAGGAGTATATACCGGCCTAGCCCAACACGGAATGTAGGACTGGCTTATTATCCAGAGCTTCTACCACGGGCTTAACCGTATGGCCCGAGAGCACCTTTGATGCTTCCTCTGGTGGAGCTTTCTTTTCGCTTAATGTGAGTGCCGCTCGCATTCATTGAGAAGATGGTTTCGAGGCAGGGATGGAATGAAGAACGTCTTCAACCACGCACAAGCGGAGTCCACCAAATTGACAACATGGACATGCTCATGACCAATATGGATCTTCTGATGAAGAGAATAAAAACACCAGCACCGCAGACTGTTCAGTCTTATGAGTCTCGCGTGACGTGAGGTTTGCAGGAATCTTGAACAATTGAGAGATAACAGCACCGAAACTCAAACAGAGGATGCCAACTTCGTAAACTATGGGTTCCGTCCGCAACAGTCATATTTCACTCTAGGATGGAACTCTAGACCCAATTTCTCCTTCATCAATCGTCAATGGGGAGGTAATGCTGGCAATTTTAAAGGCAAAAGATCATCTCTAGTTGAATTTATGTCAGCCCAAAATAAGGTTAATGAAAGCATTAGTAGGAAATTTCTTGCTAATGACAAAATCTTGGAAAACATAGACTCAAAACTGCAATTTATTGCTCAAAACTACAATTTATTGCTAAGGGATTTTTCCACTGACATGCAAAACCAAATGAGATTTAATAAAATGCTATAAACACAAATAGCTCTTAGCTGCTTCAAGGCCTACATCCACTCCAGGAAAGCTTTCGAGACAACCGGAGCCTGCCCAAAGGAGAATGTTAGTGCTGTCGCGACGAGGTTGGGAAAGGTCACCCAAGACCCGCCGCATCCTAACCATGCAGGAAAGGAGAATGATACCACCAATCCGATGAATGAGGAAGAAGAGGACGTTGATGAGGCACCTCATGATAAGCAGCCAATGATGAGCTTAACGGGAAAAAGATGAGCCAAAGTTAGTCCCGCGTAATTTTTGGATACTTCATTTCTGCCCTTTCCGCGCCGTCAGCGCAAGCACTCTGCAGGCATGCAATTTGGCAAGTTTGTTGAGGTAATCAAGCAATTATATGTCAACATTCCATTGCTAGATGCAATGCAGGTGCCTACGTACATAAGGTAGTTGAAGGACATCCTTAACAACAAACACCCATTGCCGACAGCGGAGGTCATCAAATTGACCGAGTAATGCAGTGTGGCGGTCTTGAACACTCTCCCTGAGAAGAAGAAAGATCCTGGCTATCCGGCCATTTTGTGCTATTGGTGCACAACACTTTGAGCATGCTCTATGTGACCTGGGAGCAAGTGTTAGCATCATATCCAAGGTAATTTTTGAGAAATTAAATCATTCTACCTTGTCTCCAAATACCATGACCCTGCAGACCAATCGATTCATCGTCCTATTGGAATTGCAGAGGATTTACTACTGGGAAAAAGGGTAGGCTACCCGAGCGCAATATCAAATTTTTTTTACCACGAATCACCCAGGAGCACATGCAAGTAGAGGATCACAGATCGTTACCTTTGACGCGCAGATGCAGAGGAAGCAGTTTCTCCCGCGTAGAGGAAGTAGACGTACACGCACCGGTCACCACCGAGTGCTCGCCTGTGCTCGCCGAGTGGTTTCCAAGAGGTCGCCGAGGTTCCCGAGTGCTTGCCGAGTGATCGTCGGGGTTAGCAGAGTGCTCGCCGATGATCCAGCCGAACAGCGCGTCCGCGTACGGCAGCGCCTCTAGCGGTACCCACACGTACCGAGCAGGAACGCCTCACGGGGTGTGCTAGCACCTTGCCGTGCGACTAGGGTTTCTGGAGATCAGGGGGCGCGACGGCTTGGCGTGGTGAAGGCTCTTCTTATCTCCTAACGCCGCCCCTATGCCTCTCCTTATATAGTCACGCTAGCGGGCTTCGGCCCACTAGGGTTTCTATCTCCAACGTAGATCATATCCACGCTAAAACCCCGTTAAATAGTTCCAACCCGTTAAGTGTGTGATCCGATAGGTTCAGTGCAAGTCGCCTGTGGATTCAAAAACTCGTTTCCAATCCACCGATCAACAGCGGCACCTAGCAGTACGTGTTGACCTCCGAATGCACAGAATCAGTATTCGGCTGAACCTTGATACACTCACATACCGATCCTTTTGCCACCTGATACCAGTCAGACTCAAGGTGAGATACGCGCCACCCCTGTTGATAGCCCGACCAATTTCACTCTGCAGTGGAATGGATACATACCATGATTAACCCCTTAGTCATATTAGCACGACCGTGCGCTTTCCCTATCCATCCACACGAGGGGTCCGGAGGTATCTCTCCTGTTATCTAGGAGGGGCAAATTCCATCTTGATCATCACACCCCTGGCTATGTATCGTGGCATACCCAGTAGGCACCTTTATGACTATCCTGTTACAGTATAGCGCTTGATGATACCAAAGTATACGAGTCAACATGCTGGGCATCCATGATAATCTCAGGTCTAAGGACCATATAGGTATACCACTCGAGACTATACGCTGTTGGCGCTATAAGAGATAACAACTCACAGTGTCTCGGAGTGGGTCTGTTCGACTGCTCATATTCTCTGACATGCGTCCATACTATTGGTTGATATATCCATATCTATGGTATGTGAAACATTACCATCAACCAATACGTATGCTGATCAAATCATCACCGCTCCTCGTAATGATATGGATCAGGAACCCGTTTAGAATAATGTCATATAACAATGTGTTTCACAATCAACTCGTACCCAATGGACAAAGTCATGACCTTTATTCAGGGACCGATAAACAACGTTATCATATGTACATGAACAAAGATGTGGTACAATCATCACTATGATTATCTAAAACATATCCCTTTCAATTTTCCACTTGCACTAGAGTCAATCATACAAGTATAGAATACCCATTGCTCTTGTATACGCCTCATGCTTCGGTTGTGGAAGGGGCATGGTCAATGGATCAGCCACGTTTAGATCCGTGTGCACTTTGCAAACTTTCACATCACCTCTCTCAATGATCTCCTGGATCAGGTGGTATCGCCTGAGTTTATGCTTGGATTTTTGGTGAGACCTAGGCTCCTTTGCTTGTGCAATGGCATCACTATTGTCACAATAGATGTCCACTGGACAGGATGCACTAGCGACTACGCCCAACTCAGAAACAAATTTTCTGATCCAAACTGCCTCCTTTGCTGCTTCAGAAGCTGCAATGTACTCGGCCTCCGTCGTGGAATCTGCTACTGTTTCTTGCTTGGAACTCTTCTAGCTCACTTCCCCACCATTGAGATAGAATACAAACCCGAATTGCGATCTTGAATCGTCTCTGTCGGTTTGGAAGCTGGCGTCGGCGTAAACCTTTACGACGAGCTCTTCCTTTCCTCCAAAGACCAAGAACATCTCCTTAGTCCTACACAAGTATTTAAGGATTTTCTTTACAACCATCCAGTGACAATCAACAGGATTCAATTGGTATCTGCTTGTGACACTCAGAGCATATGACACATCTCTCTTGCCGAAGTCTACGCGTGCATAACATAGCGTAAATGATGGATCCAATAGCCGAAGCAGACGGAATCCGACTCATTCTCTCTTGCTCATTAGGTGTCGAAGCACACTGAGTCTTGCTGAGACTAACGCCATGTGACAGTGGTAAGAAACCTTTCTTGGATTCATGCATGCTGAATCGTTTCAGCACCTTGTCAATGTACGTACTTTGGCTTAATCCAATTAACCTTTTTGATCTATTTCTATAGATCTTTACGCCCAAGATATAAGCTACATCTCCCAAGTCTTTCATCGAGAAACTCTTTCTCAGATAGGCTTATATAGCATCTAACATTGGAATATCATTTCCGATCAACAGTATGTCATCTACATACAAGATCAGAAACACTAGTGCGCTCCCACTAGCCTTCTTGTAAATACAAGGCTCTTCTTCATTCTTGATGAAGCCAAACACTTTAACCACTTCATCAAAATGAAGGTTCCAACTCCGAGATGCTTGCTTCAGTCCATAAATGGACTTTCTAAGCTTGCATGCCTTGCCAGCATCAGTCGGATCGACAAAACCTTCGGGCTGTACTATGTACACGTCCTCGCTTAGGTTTCCATTCAGGAAAGTTGTTTTGACATCCATTTACCGAATCTCATAGTCATGATATGCGGTAATTTCTAGCATGATCCGGATAGACTTGACCATGGCGACATGCGAATAAGTTTCATCATAGTCCACACCATGAATCTGTTTGTACCCTTTTGTCACCAATCGTGACTTAAAAATATGAACATTTCCATCGGCATCTATCTTTTTCTTAAAGACCCATTTGCACTCTACGGTTTTTAGACCATCAGGATGATCAACCAAGTTCCAAACTTGATTATCATAGATGGACTTTATCTCAGATCTCATGGCTTCTAGTCATTTCTCAGAGTCCGGCCCACCATTGCTTCCTCATAATCCTTGGGCTCGTCATTTTCCAATAATAACACATCGCGTTGCTCCATCGTGAGGAACATAAACCTCTTGGGAGCTTGGCTTGCCCGACTAGATCTCTGTGGGCTGGCATCTCATCAACAGGTTTAGTAACATCTTGCTCATCCTGCCGAGTACTAACTGGAGCTGAAACATTTTCAGATGTTTTTTGAATTTCTTCGAGTTGCACCTTCCTCCCACTAGTCCTTTTGGAAAACTCTTTCTCCAAAAAGACACCAATTCGGGCGACAAACACTTTGCCTTCCTCCCGGTTATAAAAATAATACCCTTCGGTTTCCCTTGGGTACCCCACAAATAAGCATTTATCCGATTTGGCGTGGAGCTTACCAGACGTCATATGTTTTACATAAGCCTCACAGCCCCAAATTCTAAGAAAAGACAAATTGGGACGTTTTCCTTTCCGTATCTCATATGGTGTCTTATCAACGAATTTAGATGGAACCCTGTTCAACGTGAACGCAGCTGTTTCTAGAGCGTGCCCCTAAAATGACAATGGAAGATCTGCTTGACTCATCATAGACCGTACCATATCCAACAAAGTTCAGTTCCTTCGTTCGGATACCCCATTCATTGAGGCGTACTGGACGGAGCCAATTGCGGAACAATTCCACAACACTTTAGATGATCACTAAACTCTTGACTCAAATACTCACCTCCATAGACAGACCGTAGAAATTTAATTTTCTTGCCCAAATGATTTTGTACCTCATTCTAAAACTCCTTGAACTTTTCAAAAGATTCAGACTTGTGCCTCATTACATAGATATAGCCATATCTACTAAAATCATCGGTGAAAGTAATGAAGTATTGATAACCACCTCTGACAGTGGAACTCATTAGTCCACATACATCAGTATGCACGAGGGCTAACAGTTCACACATCCTCTCACTCGAACCAGTAAAAGGTGCCTTTCTCATCTTGCCAAGTAAACAAGGTTCACTTGTTTCAAAAGATTCAAAATCAAATGAATCGAGAGGACCATCTTTATGGAGCTTCTCCATGCGTCTTTTGTTTATATGACCCAAGCGACAATGTCATAAATAAGTGGAATCCAAATCATTTGTTTTGAGTCTTTTTGTACTAACATTACTAATTAATAAAGCATTACCAAGATCTAGCACATATATCCCATTCACCAATGGGCAGTTACCATAGAGCAAACCATTGAAAAAATTGAACAACATTTGTTCTTTATTACAAAGTCATAACTATCTTCTTCCAAACATGAAGAAGGGATAATGTTCTTACTCAAGGCAGGAATGTAATAACAATTATTTAATTCCATGACTAAACCAGAAGGTAACGACAAGGGATAGACGCCAACGGCCTTCGCAACAACCTTTGCTCCATTGCCAACGCGAATCTCCAACTTGCCTCTCTTGCAATATCTAGTCCTTTTTAGCCCCTGCAACGATTTGCAAGTATGAATCATTGCACCGGTATCAAATACCCAAGATTCAGTAGGACAAATTGCAAGATTAACTTTTAAAACGTTAATACCTGAATTACAAGGTGGAACCTTTCTATTCTTCTTATCCTCCAGGAACTTTGGACAATTTCTCTTCCAATGCCCGTTTGCTTTGCAGTAATGGCACTTGTCAGAAGAAGTAGGGCCATTTCTTTTGGTCTTACCATCAGATTTAGGTTTGGAGTCTTGGATCGAATCCTCATCCTTACCCTTGCCCTTACGCTTCCTCTTCTTACCCCCTTCCTTTTGAACCACCATAACATGTTTATTGCTTTTCTTGATGCTCTCCTCGGTTGTCTTTAGCATCCCATGCAATTCAGCCATGCTTTTCTCCATGCCATTCACATGAAAGTTCATGGTGAACGGCTCAAAGCTTGCAGGAAGCGATTGGAGAATTACATCAGTTGCGAGCTCTTCGCTTAGAGAAAAACACAGTTTCTCTAAGTTCTCAATGTAACCAATCATCTTGATCACATGAGGCTCACAGGATTACCTTTAGCCAGCTTGCACGCAAAAAAAGCTTTCGAGATCGAGTATCTCTCAGCCCTTGCTTGGTTCTCAAACATTCTACGGAGACCCACGATCATATCATAAGCATCCGCTTCCTCATATTGCCTCTGAAGCTCAGAGTTCATAGTAGCAAGCATGAGACAGCTAACATCAAGTGAATCATTGCAGTGCTTATCATAAGCCCTGCGATCGGCGGCAGTAGCATCATCGCCAGGTTCTTCAGGATAGGGATCCTCTAGAACGTATTCCTTTTTCTCTTGCTTGCCAACAATTCTCATGTTTCGATACCAATCAATAAAATTAGTTCCGAAGAGTTTCTCTCTCTCTAGAATGGATCGCAAATTAAAACCATTGTTTGCAACAACAGGCAGCATCTACAACAGAAATAAATAAGAAAAGTCTTAGCACTATATTCATGTTAATATTCTATTAAACAAAATTTAATAAAAGATATTGCCACTAAGATCACTTTCCCTCTGGTGATCTCCGTGAGACAAGATCCATGGTCACCGCAGTTTGGGTAATGATTTGTTAATACCACTTGAACCTGCGACATAGGTAGGCAACACATTGCCAATCACATCGTATGTGATTCTTGCTTGTTGGGATGGCATCATATGCCCTGGCTCCCAACCCTGACGCCCCGAAGTCCCAAATCCTATTTGGATCTCCGTTAAGCAAACCAATACTATGCGTGTGGATGCACGGGTTAGGCTACACCCACCCCATTGTTCAAGGAAGCAAACGGCGTTCTTAAAAAATTTCGAGTCCTCACTGGGAGGTAAGCCGGAATTTACCCATTCACATTCATATTTAATTTTTTGCATCTCCACGGCATATTTATGTTACTCATGCATTTAACCTGCATTAAAAATAAAATTTGGCGCCAGTCGACCCCACTTGGGCCGGCCGACCCACTCAAGTCTGCCGACCGCCCCTTTCATCTCCACCTCTCATTTCTTGTCACACCCACCACCCTACATGCATAGCATGACATATACACTTTCAAATTACTGTTTCAAAATGATATTTGCATGTTAATTAATGCATTTTTGCATGCATGTTGTTATGATGCTTTGTGGCGGCTATAAATTGAGGAGCCAGTTGCTGCGATCAATGTATCTCTTAGGAGTGATTGCATGATCTCACGCATTCCCTCTCTATCTTTGCATAATAAACGTGGTTAATTACATGACATCGTATGTTTGGCAAAATAAAAACATTTTGTGGTGGATTTGCTAAAGCCTCGCAAGGATGACTAACATTTGGACAACTGACCAACTGATTTTGGACCGCTAACCCTTCATTATTTGTATATCCTTCGGGTATCCGGTCTTAACCCTTTTTACAGAAAATATGTCATGGTACGGTAAGATTGTGAAGAGCATTGCCGTGGGTGCCAAGGGCAACCACATGTGGTTCAGCTCTGATCAGAGTCATACGCCAATTGAGGTCCACAAGAGCCACTCTTAGGAGGATATGGCGTTCCAACTTAGCTGGTGTGGAATACATGGACCCCGGGTGTCTACATGGCGGGCCACGAAGACTATCTAACAGGGGATGGACTGAGCCGGCTACATATACACGGGTACCACCCAGACTGTTATCTACCTTTTACGGCAAGGAAAGGATAAATATAGAAGTCTATCCCAAATAGGGAAGATATGATTGTAATCTTGGATGACTACGTTTTTGGGAAGGAAGGATAGAAATAGGAATCTTACCTAGTAACCGACCATGATTCTACCTTTTAACCCTGCCCCCCACTATATAAGGCAGGCAAGTGACCCTGTTCGAGAGATCGATCCCACATCCAGCCAAGGAGAGAATATCATATCATCAGATCATCATCATAATCCCAGAGCACAGGACTAGGGTATTACCTGCACCGTGAGGGCCTGAACATGTATAATCCCTTGTTTTATGTTACCATCGAGTTTAGATCCAGCGCATAACCCCATATATATTATTGCCGATGACACCCTGGTAAAACAAACGTTGACAGCTGGTACTCAGGGGACCCATTTAAGTCAAGACCAACGGACCAGAATTTTCGCCTCGGAGGATCATATCATCCTCCAAAATGACCGGGAGGAACAAATGATTGATGCACGTAGAAACCGGACATTTCAGCACAATTGGGCTTACGACCAAATGTTGCTAATTCAAACCGGACTTCTGGACGATTTCATCAAAGCCTTCCACACAGTTGGTTGGACCAACTTCGTCCCCATCACGAAAAAAGGTTCGCGTCTTCTAAATCTTGAATTTTTAAGCAGTCTTCGCATTCTAAAAAATGTAACCACGTTCAGATTTAGACTTTTTAATGAGGCATTTGTATGTACTCTGCAAGAATTGACTGCTTACTTCGGTTTTTCAATGATATGCAAAGTTGCCCCTAAAAATTTAAGAGGGTTTAACCGTGATGAATTTGGGTTTCAATTTCTGGCAAAGTTTATAGTGGAACTCCTCGCATGAATGAAATTTATAATCCCACTCATAGATTCATGCATTGTTGGCTTGGAATGGAGATAAATTAACAAAAAGGTATGCGCATTGTGCGACTTGATGAACTTTAATATCTTTATGCCATGGTCACTAGAAAACCAGTCAATCTAACCTTGAGCATGTTAACTAACTAGTTAGAAAAGAAAAATTGGGCGGGAGATATAGACTGTACGTCTTTCATCCCCCGCATTGCTGAGAATTTGGGAGTTCTAGCAAATGCCCGAGTAGCCTTCCTAGAAACCGAATTTGCATTAGTAGGGAAGTACCATTTCTTGCAAGGGCATGTTTTAAGGGCCAATACCGATGAAAACATGTTCATGTGTTTTCTGGGGTTGAGATCCGTTTGCCTAGTCCAAGGCTCGGTCAGTATACCGCCCAAGGATTAACCATTAACCTTAGAGCTAGAGAACCCCCTCGGCTTAGCATTTCAGGACCAGTGAGCGTACGCCGCCAACATGAGGAGTACCACCAGCAGCATCATCAATAATAGAAAAATATGTCGGAACACAATGCTTCCAATCATGAGCCATGGAGGGATGCCACCTACGCTCACCAACCAGACCCTAGTGCGAAATGGGGCCAATGGACCTCATCTGCACAAGGGTATGACGAACAAGGTTATGAGGGTTGGGGCACTGACCATCAGGAAGCTGGAAGTTCCCGATAACAAGAAGCAGGAGGATCTCAACATCCATATGGACAAGTTCCACGTTGAAAAGGGATGAACAATTCAAATCGGCCTCATACCCTTCCAACATGGAACCATTTGCTCGAGACCTCCGGTTCGTGGGAGACAGTGTGGATACCTTGGCCGATGTCCATGAGACATTGCACCAACATAGCAGATTCCACCAAGAGACTAACGCCAACCTCCATGCCAACACAGATGCTGTGGCGGCAAATACTGACGCTTTGTCAGCGTGGTTCCGCCACATGGAATTTTACCCATCGGCCCATTGAGGTATATGTCGTCTTTCCCCCACTTTGCTCTATTGTTGTTGCTAAGAAACTTGCCCAATTCCTGCCAGACTACTTTGCTTGCCAGTTCGCTTTGCTTGCCGCCTTACCTTGCCAAAACATTTTGTATTGTCATTGTAGTACCTTGCCTTGCTACTAAATAAAGTCTTGCCTGGTTGTCGTGTCATGAGCCTGTCATTAGAATAATTAGTTAGTTAGTAATATAAAAAATAATAAAAAGCATAAGCATTGATTTTACCCATGGAAATGATGTAATGTTGCTCTATTATTATTCGGTGAATATTGGATCCACAACTTAGTACTCTCATTCAGTTTACCATTTATTGGTATAAGTGTGATCCTGCCTGCATCTTTACTTAGTGGGAGCTAATATTTTAATCCAAGTCTTAGTGGTTGTGACATATGATATAGCTAAGCTAAGAGCTTAGTTTACTCATACCTCTCAATAAGGGAAAGTCTCAGAATTTGATTTTGTAAACACAAAAATATTTTGAATTAGTTCCTTGTTGGTTTATCTTCCCACCATAGCCAAAAAAATGCCAAAAATTCAAACATACATATTTATCCACTTATGGTTATATTGAGTTTTGTCAAAACTTGTGTCCTTAAGGAGTAGTGACCCTTCAAAGCCGGTCATTTTCTTTCGCATATCCTTTGTGTTCTGTCCTCATCTATATCTGTCTATGCTAATTTCCACATAAGAATGAAGCATCCATTCCGCCATATATACCTTCACCACCCAAAAATAAGCCAAGATCTTCATGTCATTGTGTATTCCTTTTACACCTACCCATATAGTCTTTTAAGACTACAAATTTATCCAAAGTTATTCCCTCAATCTTGTTGAAATTTGAGAGAGAGAAAAAGGAAGAGAAAATTTGAGAGAAATATTAAAATCTTCCTGAAAAAAGATAGTAGTTTATTGACTCTCCAAAAAATAGTTTCATAAAGAGGGATTTGTTGAAATAAAGGAGCCATTAATATATAGTTTATTTGTTTTACACAAGATCCAATGTGACATACTCATTAGTACCTCACATCGTTTCACTTGTGTTTCTTCATTGCTTTAGCGTGAGTCCATTCTCTCCCTCACCCCTAAGCATTATGTTCAAATAACCGGAATGC
Organism: Raddia guianensis; assembly: GCA_036346415.1. Classification (NCBI taxonomy): domain Eukaryota; kingdom Viridiplantae; phylum Streptophyta; class Magnoliopsida; order Poales; family Poaceae; genus Raddia; species Raddia guianensis. Next base: position 55,293,752 of record CM070536.1, read on the forward strand.
GAAGTGGCATGATCTTCATTAGGATCAATTTTTGAATTGACAAAAATATGTAGAATAAGTAGGTCGTTCTTTCCCTACCTTGAGCTCCACATAAGCCAACAAACTATAGGGAACCAGAATCGGCCTAAGGTGTTGATGAGGATTAAATACCACTTGAGAGATCTAAGAGTACCAACCGAGGAACTAAGTTTTTGAAAATAAGAAAACCTCCGAGATCGAACCTGACAAAGGGATAAGCTAAGGATGCTCAATCAAAGTTGTTTTATCTTTCAACCACTTAAGACAAGGTGAAAATTTGAAAACCCCACAAGTTTGAAACAATGTTTGGATACACTTATACGACTTTATGTTAACAAATAATAGTATTAATTTGTGCACTTAGTATTTGCCGAACAATGATATTGATACAATCATGATCCACCAGGTCCAACTTTGAGTCTTTTGCTTGAGGACGAGCAAAAGTTCAAGTTGGGGAGTGTGTTGGCGGTCATTAAAATCCAAATCCATACGCCAACATTCCGTCAACATTCCAGTAATTTAGGAGAAAATCAAGGTTTATGTATGAATTTTATTAGAACTAATAAATTTCCCTGAGTTTTGGTGAGTTTTTGTCTTCATGAGAAAATTGGGAAAAACAGAACCTAACCCAGAGAGAAAAGTCGGTCGGCCGACCTACCCTAGGTCGGACGACCTGCTTTCGTCGCCAAACCAGCTAAGTTCTCTTTGGTGATCCAAGAAGCACACAAGGGACTCACCCAAGCCATCCACACACGTCAGTTTGATTCCAAAGGCCAAGATTACTTTGAGAAGGATCCAGGGGCCACTTGGAAGGAGATTTTACCTGCTTCAACTGTCAAAACCGACTTTGGGAGATGATGTACACCGCCAATAAAGTATCCCAAGAGAAACCGAGGGCCGGGAGGTGCCTAAGGTGGGTCAGTCGACCCACCCTAGGTCGGACGATCCCTAAGGATTCCCCCTCGGGTTCCCTTTCAGCTGGTGTGGAGATGACATGTTGTTGAGACCCATGTGGAGGGTACCCCGGTTTGATGATGAATATATGTGACAAGATGAAATTTGAAATGTTTTGAAGAATGTTAAATGGTGCATTTCTGGAAATTGCTGTGGAATTGGAACCGGACCATTGTTCTAAGCTTTGGCTAGGTAATAGTTTTGATCGGACGTGGTCCAATGGAATTTGTTAAGCTGGCACGTGGTATGTTAGGCCTTGCTAATTATGGTGTCATGAATGGATTATGATGTTGGTAATTTTGTGATGGACTAACTTTGCAGGTGAGGTAAGGTGTGTCGGTTTCGTGTGTGTTCACCTCAGTGATGTAGGTATCGGCGGGTACGTGGCTAATGCTTCACGGGGACAGCTGGAGGCTGGTGCGTCTGGAGGCATGCAGACGACCGGGTTCGATGACCTCGCGGTCACATGAGGAGGTGTACTCGAGAAGCTTAGCCATGGCAAGGAATCCGAGGCAGCTGGAGGCTGCGGCGTCGGTAACCTAGTGGCGAAGTTGATCTGACCGATGGGCCCAGGGTTGGGCTGGCGACTGAGAAAGTTGCGAAGATATTTCCCAAAGGAATATGTAGAGAATATTCCCTCTCGGGAGTATAACTTGTAGTGCGTGTGTTGCATACCACTCATCCTCAAATGAAGGGTGGAGATGGGCTCTAGGGTTTATGGCATCTCAGACTTGGGCTATAAATAGAAGGGGAGGGGAGCACCTCCTCCTTATCCCCTTAGAGCTGAAAATTTAAAAAATAGAGAGGGTGAGTTGTGTGTGTTTTGGGTGGCACTTAGAGTTCTTGTGACCACATGGAGTGTGGTTTGTAATCTTCCAACTTCTATGCAATGAAATCTTTCTTCTCCATGAGTATCTTGCATTGATTTGCTCCTAGTTTTTCTTATTTTCATTTTCCTTTTTGGAGCTCTTGTTTTGAGAAGAACTTGGATGATTTCTTGCTGGTTATTGGTGGTCTATGATGCCTTGAGGTTGATAATATGATTTGATACACACTTTGCAACCATATGAGAGGCAAGAGATCAAGTGCTTGACTTGTTGCTAATCTATCCAAAAACTTTCATCCGCACAACAATCAGTAAAAGATTTTTAGAAACATTTAGTAAAATCATTTTGGGATGATTTCAGTTGGAAAAGATATGTGCCTCATATACCCATCTGTGGTAAAAATTTGAAGCCCATTGGTTTCTCCATTTGGGATCTATCAGGTGAAAACCGAGCCCCAAACTTTCTGCTCGAAGTTCTTGATGGCTTGTGGTATTTGATTTTTTATATTTTCTGTGCAAGAAGTCTTGAGGAGATTTTCGGTGGAGTACTTCACGACTCATGGTTTCTTAGGGAGAAAAATTCCCACATGTTTTGGAACAACAGAAAGCCATCATCTCTCTGCTCCAAGTGAGAACAAATTCTGAAAAATCTGCTTTTACTTTTCTGAAAGTGGTTTTGATCGTTTGGGTTGGTCTTCTTTCCTAAAGCAAGATTTGAATCGATTCCTCTCTTTTGGACACTTGACAACCAGGATTGTGAATAAAAAAATTCCCACATATTCCATGACTCTTAGTCATGCATGCTATGGGTACACATAATTGTCAAGTTTTTCGGGTTTTAGTGAAAATGGTAGCGTCGAAAATTTGTGGCGTCTATTCACCCCCCTCTAGCCGCATAGCTCGGGTCTTCACACATGTTACTACTGTGGAAACCTCCCACTGGCTCCGGTTGGCAATAAAAGGATCCCCTCACCTCACTTTGTAACATACACACCATTTAGGAGCTACACTTTATCATTAGGAAGAGTATTCTTAGTAGTTTGGGAGTTAGAGTCGAGTCGAGATAAGGCTCGGGTTCCGAATGCGTCTTCTAAAATTCGGGTAATAGCTCTTGTGTATTTACATTTTCTTATAAGCCTTTTTATTTATAATACAAGTTCATTTCTTTACGTAAGCTGAGCATTTATCTTCCGCATAGTTGAGAGTGTGGAATAGATAGAGCCCTGTTTAATTCCGTCTAGTACTGAGTCTAGGTTCATGCTCAAATACTTAGATTGCCTAAGTATTGAACATAGATCGTTCTCCAAGGATCCGAGAGGAAGTGACCAGCTCTAGTAGCAGACGTTGTGTCTGAAACTATTTCTGACTCGGTACACATCTGATTCAACGGTGGTGCGGTAGGTCATAGGTAGTGACAGCCCTGCTATCCGAGTGGTATTAGCTTCTGCAAAGTCTGCCCCGTTAGTGTTAGTCCATTCGAGCCAAATCGAGGATGACCATAATTATCCAGTGTTCTTAACTGATAGCAGCTGGTAATGGATCGGTCGAGCTCCGAGGAGTTTTTAAACAATTCTATCATTCATTTGTCTACTAGCTTAAGCTTGGTAATTGATTGAACTTACATTAGGGACATTAAACTCGTCTCGTTGGCCTCCCAACTATCAAAGTCTACCTATTGTATCTTTTATATTCTTATGTGTGTCACATATTATCCTTACCCCCGTGACATATATTAGCTAATAACTTAAATAGTAGAGATATATATCAAACGATAGTGATATCCTTACCCTCATTCCCTGGGGATAAATACGATACCCTCGAATACGTCTAGGTGAAAACTAACACGATATTTGTCCACTTGCGGATTAATTCTGTAGTGAGTAAGAATAGACAACAATGGATGTTCGTAGCAAATCAAGCACAAATGCCCCTAAATGCCACATAATTTCCCAACATCATGGTACGAGGGTTTACGCTCCCCCTAATGAATGGAAATTATGGTGTGACTTCTCCTTGTTAATTTATTTTACTACTGTTGAACAGTTGACATTATATCCATAGGTCAATTATTTGTATTCTTCCATTCATGCCCTTCCTTCAATGGTTGGGACCTTTCTTGCCAAGTAGCTTCTTTGTGGCAAAACAACAATAATTGCAAGCATTTTGAGTTGTACAAGGGTAAAAAATAGACATTATATTCACAAACAACTCATCCTTTGTGATCTTTATTGTCACACAAGATGGATTATTACAAGTCCTATGCAAGGTAGGATTATATTTGGCCATACTTTTATAGTCCGCATTGTCTCAGGTAGGCATAATTCAAATTCAAGAAATAGGATAGCATTCTAAATCTTGAACTAATTCTGAAGTTCAATATGTTGCTCACACTACAAGGAATTCAACCTATTGCAACGGCAATTTTTGTTGCATTAAACCCAAAATTGTGGCAATATGTGCATATTGCAACAAAGCTAAAATCGTTGAAATAATCTCCGTGGTAATAAGAAGTTGCAACGATATCAAAATCATGGCAATAAGTTTCTTTATTACAACAATATGGTTGTTGTAAAAGGTTATCGCCACGTTTGTGAAATGGTTGCTATAACTTATTGCAACAGATATTATTTCATAGCAATATCATAATGCAACAAAATAAAATTCGTGGTAAAAACTTATTGCAACAACCAATAAGTCACATAGAAAATCAAATACGTAGATTCTAGGATTCGAACCCACAACCTCTTGACTTAGAGTAACCTCACCTAACCAGCTCACCTCGCATGACTACTTGTCTAAAATATATCATGTTTTCATTTTGACCTTTTTTCATTAACATATTGCAACGAAATAAATATTACAATATTCCCAATATTGTTGCAATATGTATATATTACAACGAAATCAAAATTGTTGCTACCCATAGCAATAATCAACCACCTGTAATCGTTGCAATAGGTGAAATTTTTTTGCAACAATATAATTTTGTTGTGACAGAAGTTAGTTATTGCAACAATTTATTTTTTGTTGCAATATTAGCTAGTTAATGCAACAATTTTATTTTCATTGCAATACATTCAATTCATTGCAACAAAAATAATAAATAATGCAACAATTCACGATTGTTGCGATATAGAAAACTTATTACCACAAAAAAATATTATGTGGCAATAGCATTGGCTATAGCAACGAAATTTATTTTGTTGCAATCACTGTGTGGCAATAGGTAGAATCCCTTGTAGTGTCATGTGTACCTTAATGCTAAATTTTCACAACGGGTGATGGCTGAGAAAGTGCTTATGCTTAACTTTCTTCACATCGATAAATTTCTCATTCATTCAGGATTCAAAACCATGGTGGCTAGAAGCTTCATGCTACTGGATACAATATTATTGTCCAATGCCCAAGTGAGGTTGCTCTAGCAATGCAATGATAGTCCCTCAAATTCATGGTTCATGATATCTGACTTATAATTTTCAATAGAGAGTAGTGCGTGACATAATTCATAAGTAATGAGAACATATCCTATATATGCACCTAGCCATCCGGTGCAACACTACAAGCAAGCCACCGACAACCGTTGGATCAAGATCCTGGAGTTAAAAATCCCATCGCATGGCCATTTTACAAAAACATGCCCGCTTCCATCTTCTGCTTTTTGCCTATAGTCTCAGTGCGGTGCATGCAATGCCTCCTCAGTTGGCTTCCTCGAGACACATCGAGCTAGGAGCTAGGTCAGGCCATGCCGGCCAGGAGCTGGGTCAGTCCGTGCTGCAAGTATGAATATAACCATCGCCCAAGAAATCAATCTCCGTCGCATCGCCTCCTAGGAGGTCTCTGCCTGCCAGGAGTACACTGCCGTCTAGGAGGTCCGGCAAGGAGATCGATCATCCGTCATGCTGCCATGTAGGAGGTCGATCATCGTCGAACCATTGCGTAGGACTACAAGAAGACTAGCCTATTGCAACACACCCTTTGCATCATATGTGGGTTGTGTTGCTGGAAAACACATGATGGCTATGTACTACAACACACACCTGCATCACATAAAAGTTGTGTTGCAGAGAGACTATACAGCATCACATATTATGTGTTGCTGACAGCCTGACACTTATGAGCAAAAACATAGTCTTAAACATAAGCCAACATCACTTACTTTACATGTTGCTAATATGACAATGCTAATATATCTGAACAACATTGACTAGGGCAAACTTTAGTGATTAAAATGGAATAAAAATTGAGATCGAATACATATCTCATATATATTACTCTCCCCATATACTTAGTGCATTTTCTTTAATGGGCGGAAAATAATTTGTTTCCAACTAGGTGTTTAAAGTGGGTTGCACTTTTATGTTGTTACTTAGATTTTTTTGTAAAATTAATATTAAGATTTTTTTTGCATAATCTTTACATGTTGATTACTTCACTTGAAAAATATAATTCTTGGTGAGCAATGACTCGACTCAAAGAAGTGTTTCAGATTTCGCTAAAAAAGTGTTTCCTGATAATGTATTTTTTCCTCCGCCGTCAATGCAAAAATTGCCTTCCATCGATTCACCGAATGTCTAATCATCATTTCTATTATTATTATTATTATTATTATTATTATTATTATTATTATTATTATTATTATTATTATTATTATTATTATTATTATTATTATCTTCTCAAATACAAGGCGCTAGCAGTAGCAGTGCGTTCCCCATTTTCTCCGTTCGATCGGGTGGCGCCAGTCGATCCAATGGTCCCTCGTTTAGCGCATAGCTCCAGATCGTTCCCTGCTTTTTTTGGCTTCGCTCCGCCGCCGCTTGCCTCTGGTGTCTCCCTCCCGTTCCCCAACTGCACTGCCGCGTAGCTCTTCCGGAGGCTAGAGCTCGCTGGGCGTCCCCTTCACCGCCGTGTAGCACTTCCGGATGGTAGGGTTCAGCGGCGCCGGTACGTCCCCAGGTGTGCTCCTTCTTGCCCCGCATCTCCTTCTTTCTCAAGGGTTCGTCGCCACCTGCTTCTCCCATCGGTCCAGCCAAAGCGCCGCTAACCCTCCTCATCCGGCATCGGCTCCCGTCCACGCCGAGTCGTGCCATTCCTCTAGGCGGCGGCGCCTCCCCCCTATGGTGGGATCCAGCATGTCGTCGTCCCTTGATTTCTTCGCTCACGCCGCACCGTCTTCCCGTGCGCATCCTGCACCAGACCCTCCACTGCGCTAACGTTGGCCGTGGGCGCCGACTACAAGATTAAAAGATGATACACGCCGTGATCGCTTCCTCCTCACCTCCATGGGCAGCGGCGGACTCCCACCGCCTTCTAATGACTTTAAAGATTTGACTGGCTCGCCTTACGGTTTACAAATGATAGCATTGAGTGTGGTTCCTTTTTCCTATCTATTGTCTGGTGCCGCATCATGCTGATATAGATTTGAGCTTTAATCTATTTGATGATAATTTGTGCCCCTAGGGTAGTGTACATGTGCTTGTTTTATTAATCATACATATTCGTGTTTATTAATCATCATGTAATTTGTGTTTTAGTTTTGATTCTCGGTGAACAAATTACATAGAAGTTCTCGCTGACTTGGTGAATGCAATTCTTTGTTTGCTTTTGACTCAGCAGAACAACACTAAAGTACTCTCGATTGCATTTCCATTGAATGGGTATTGTACTATTGATTGTTGAATTTTGCATTTGCAAGATTTGCCTTTCAGTTGTTAGCAAACTTTCAAACTACTTGTTGCTTTATTGATATTCTTGTAATATGACTTCAAACCAGCTTTGCTAGAACAATCGACAATCGAATAGTGCCTCAATTGGTCTCTCAGCGAGAACATATGTATAGATGTATTATAATTTATTCCCTTTGCTTTTATCAATAGTAGAACGCAATGCACCATCCGTATGCAACATTCTATGCAGGTTGCAGCAATACACAACAGAGTATTTGAGATTTATATCTCTTGATTCAATAGGACCTTGAATTTTATTTTTACATAAAAAGTTTAACTCATTGGCTAAACTGGATCGTCCAATTCTGGTTAGTAAGCTAGAGCAATTGATTAAGGTTTTTCAATCACCGAATTCTTTCTAGATATATACTGAACTATTTGTTAAGATAAAACCAAACAGCTATATTATGGTGTTTCACTAATCACTGTTGGATTTACAAATGCTAGTGTTTTAAACTTTTAATTATGAAAAAAGTATAAAAAAATGGATAACAATTGTGTCCAATAGATTAATTGCACCTTTAATAATAAGATAAGTGAACTCTTCCATGCAAATCATATCAAAGATAACTAATACTCTTTTACGCCATGTAACAGGTAGCAGAACTTGTGATTGGCTTGCTAAGAAAAGAGACAAGCCTACTTCAGTAGGGCCAAAGGTAAATTTTTATTTTAAGAAGATGAAACATTGCATTTCTTGCACTTTAAATAGTTGTAGTGGCTTAATGAGGCATTCAAGCTTGCTAGGTTATGCAGCTAATTAATAATATGCTTCTACTGGTGAGGTCAATCAAGTGAGCTATCATGTATTAAATTATGGTTCATCTAATGGATGTTGGTGGATTAGCTATGCATGTTCGTGCTACCTTTGAAGCAGATTGCGAGCATTCGCAGTCATACAAGATGTTCTTTGGATGCAGTTCAAAAATTATTTGCTAATGTCATGGTCATGCAGTTGTGATGACATATGTACGGTGTGTAGAGTCGGTAGAAATATTCAACTTAGGAATGGTCAAATAAGATTAAGAAAATAATTAATTTCAGAATCTTTATTTTCTGTGCATTTCATCACCATACACGTCTTGGATTACAGCTCGCCACACCATTCATCACATTATTTTTTTGTAGCCTCACGAGGACATGTTCATTTATCCTTTTTTCTATATATTTATAAGACCATCATGGTTCACCTAATTTCTTTATTTTCTGTGCATTTCATCGCCATACACATGCCTTGGATTACTTTTGGCCACACCATTCATTGCTTTATTTTCTTGTAGCCTCTTGAGGACATGTTTATTGATCCCTTTTATCTATATATATTTATGAAGTCATCATGGTTCACCTAATTGTCTGAAATATTTTCTTCCATTTCAATTTTTTCTTGAAAATGGTATTACACTTCCTTCTTGATGGAATCACATAATAATGAATTTATAATGATGTCAATTTATAGGAAAATGCATACAAGGAAACAATTGAATGTAATACAAACTAGTGACCCACATGACGTGACTCAACTATTCTCTCGCAATTAAGTTCACAACAGTGAGGATCTCTTTCCCTAATATGTTAGGTACATATGCAATTAGCTGATGCCATAATACAATTGACAATAAATTTATCATGCCTTGTCATTTCATATCTTTAATTTTTTCTACGTGTTCATGTTATTATACTTTCATGTTAAGAGCCCATGTTCTTGTTTCTTCCATTCTGTTTTTACAAAAAAAGGCTACTGATACATTTTGGGTTTCACATGTGTTCCTCTTGTTTGTATCGTAAAATTGGACATATGAAAATTGAAGTATGATACAATAGACTTTGAGGAAACCTCCCAGCTCATGATAGTGAGGTATGTAATTATTGCCTCTATACAAAGGTTTTACCTACTATATGACTATTTAAATTGAGGCTAATATTAATTTATACCTGACTTCTATTTATTGTTAGTGTAAATTTTTTTGCTTGGTGAATTTAATCTATTTTAGCTTTTGACAATTGCTTGAAGTTAGTGAGCTCACAGTAAATTGTTAAATTGTTATAGAAAATAATCTCTATAAAGTCCAATAGCTAGTAAAACTTTACTTATAATTAGATAATTTGAACAGTTGTGCTTCCATCATAATTTAATCGCATACTTAAAGTTGCATATATATTTTGCATTAAAGTAGATGTCGCTACTAGTCACTACTATTTGTTTTTACAAATTTCCCATTTATAACATCGTTGTTGTATTTTGGCAGGGGGAGTATGGTATTGAAGAAATATACGACCATAGCTCGTGTCATGAGATGTGATGCGCCATGGGCACGAAGACTCTGCTAATTTCATTACATATTGGTCAATACATTGAAGGGTTCTTAGGTTCCTATGTTTCCATGTTGGGAAGCTTTGTATATATATGTCGATATTGATGTGTGTTTTTAGCTTGTAGTTATAAGCTTGTGTAGTGTAGTGTTTGTATGGGCAATATTGTACAATAACTTATTTTAAATGCAATGAAATATTTCTTTTTGGATTATTGTTCATATTTAATTGTATTATATTATCGAATGAAAATTATATTTATATTTAAGTCAAATATATCCAACAAAGAAATAGAAAATAATAATTTACATTGACATTTAGTTGTGTTGCAATAGGTCATATATGTGATGCTGAGAGATGTTCTCCATGCTCTGCATACATCTGATGCTAAATTTGTGTTGCTGCTTTGAAACACATATACATATGTATAACATCATACGATTTGTGTTGCAGTGTAGAGCTCAGCAACACCACCTATAACATCACCTACACTATGTGATGCTAGAAATGACTGCAACACATGTACATATAACAACATATGGGCATGTTGCTATATGTCAGTCCCGCCCATCATGTCGCCTCGCACGCCATGAACTATATTGCCATGGATAGCAGCGCCGTGGATGTAGACTCTAATACCATGCATGTTGCTGCCATGGATGGCGGCCTCGGTAACTCCAGTTCCATAGCCACCGCCAAGGATGTAGATAGGGCTGGAATCTGAGCTCGAGGCTCGCGAGCAACTCGGGTTTGGCTCGTTACAAAACGAGCTCGATCCGAAATCCATTTCCAGCTCGTGACTTTTTACGAGCCGAGTCGAGCCGAGCCTGAGTCCAGCTCGTTCATGAGTAGCTCGCGAGCTGAACAAGTGAATGCACATCCAGCACATCCTTAAAGCCCACAGGTCACCTGCCAGCCCATTTAACACCCTAGCCCACCATCCACTGACCCACCAGGCCTGTCAACCTCACCCCCTCCCTCTTTCCTGCCCTTCTCTCTCATAGATCTCCCCACGGCTGCCACCTCCCCGCCCCCAAGCCGCACCGCCTCCAGCCTCCCGCTGCCATCGGTCACCACTAGCGCCGTTCCCCTCCCCGCGCCATCCCCCGCCGCCATCAGCCTCGCCTTGCCTGTCACCATCGCCGCGCGTGCCCCCCGCCATCGGCCTCCCGCCCCCTCCTGTGCCGCTGTCCCCTTCCCGTGCCATCCCTCTCCAGACGCTTCCCAGAACCGACAGCCTCCTCGTTACCGTCGAACTCCTTGCCTCCTCCCAGCGTTGTGTCGCCTCCTCCCTGCTTCTCCCCGCGCCGCCTCCTCCTTGTGTTGCACCGCCCTCCTCGCCGCCTCCTCCTTCCCCATACGCTTCCTCCTCGATTCTCCCTCCCGCCGCCGCCTCGCCCTCCCCGCCTGCCGCCTCCTCACATATATGTAAAGCTCATGAAGGCTCACGAGCTAGCTCGAGCCTTTCCCGAGCCTGAGCCGAGCTGAGTTTCTAGCTTGCAGCATTTCATGAACACGATCCGAGCCGAGCCTCAAGCTCGGATGTTTCATGAGCCACGAACGAGTCAGAGCAAGCTCGCTCGAACTCGACTCGTTTCCACCCCTAGATGTAGACTTCGCCATGGATAGCGCCCCTATCGACCCAAGTATTGTGACTCAAGCATGTGTTGTGCATGGATTTAGTACACCTAAGAGGAAATCCATCATGCCTTTCTCTATAAGTAGTAGTTATTTTGTCTTTTCAATGATCAATTTTGATTATCAATGTACTCTAATCATTGTATCATTATTGCAGTGTTCATCATTTACACCCTAGTGTGACGACGCGTTAAAGCCTGATATTGGGATGAGTTTTGATGATATCAACGTAGTTGAGAATTTATACAAGTCACATGCACATGAAGTTGGGTTCTCGGTCCGTATTGGACAACAAAAATTGTCGGACACTGTGGTTCAAACGAAGCGATACTTCTGTGCAAGGCAAGGCTATAGAGCTAAAAACGGTAAGGAGGTTACTGATCCCTCAAAGAAAAAGAAAAATATAAAGGAAAGTAGATATGGATGCTACGCACATATATTGGTGAAGTTATGTAGTGACAATAAGTACAAGATAGAATCAATGGTAGAGAACCATAACCATGGACTTGTATCCCCCGTTAAACGTCTTCTACTTCGATCAAATCGTCTGGTTGGTGAGAGGGCAAAGAATACACTATTCACATGTCACAAGGCAAGCATAGCGACCTCACAGGCATATAGGCTCCTTCATGTAAACGAGGGGGATTGAGAATGTTGGTAGCATGCAAAGAGACTTGCAGAATTACTATCGGGACCTTAGGAAAAAATCAAGAATGTAGATGATGAGATGTTTGTAGCACAACTAGAGAAAGAATGAGATAAACCCTACATTTTTCTTTGACATTGTTGTGGATGAGCATGGAAGGTTAATGCATGTTTTCTGGGCAGATGGCACAAGTAGAAAAAAACTACAACCGTTTTGGTTATGTAGTGTCATTTGATTCTACATATACTACTAATGAATACAACATGATCTTTGCACCATTTACTGGTGTTAATCATCATTTGCAGAACGTGTTTTCGAGGGCTACATTCTTGGCAGATGAGAAGATCAAGTCATGTGTGTGGTTGTTATGCACCTTCCTAAAAGCCATGGGAGGTGTAGCACCTAGGTTGATGATAACTGATGAAGAGGCCAGCACGAAGGTTGCTATAAATGAAATTCTTCAACAAACAAGTCATTGGTAGTGCATGCGACATATCATGGAAAAACGTTCTGAGAAGCATGGTCCATCTTTTAGGGGGGAAAGCAATTTCTAGGCGAGATTGCACTCATGTGTGTGGCGTTAGAAGACCGGGGATGAGTTTGAGTCAGAGTGGAATTCTCTTATTTTTGACTTTGGCCTGGAGGGCAATGAGTGGATAGCTAAAAGGTATCGCATTCAGGAATCATGAATACCGGCATATTTTATGAACATATGTCTTGCAAGAATTCTTACAACCACCTCCATATCAGAGAGTGCAAATGCATTATTTAACCGTTTTATTAATCACAAGTTGTCTCTTGTTGAATTCTGGCTTCGGTTTGACACTGTTTTGGAATGCTAACGCCATAGGGAGTTGAAGGCAAACAACACTAGCCTACAAACTACCGGTCAGTTGTTATCACCATGGGTCACAGAGAAACAAGGTAGCCTACTACACTCATGATTTTTTTTGCCAAATTCGAAGAAGAAGTACTGGCTGCTAGAGACCGTTGTTGTGTTCGCAGTGAACAAGGTGAAGTCATAAAAATTATGACCAGCAGTGATGAGTCGAAAGATAGGAAGGTTTGTTGGAACTATACAAAAAAGATAGTCAAGTGCTCTTATATTTTGTTTGATCAAAAGATATTCCATGTCGTCGTATGATTCAAGGGCTAACGGGCGAAAAACAAAATGAGTGCTGTAGTCGCAGCCCATGCAGCTTTCCATAGTAAACTTGATCATAGGGCATAACACAACCATACGTACATACATGAAAATTCTATGCACTCGTCCATTTAATTTTATCCTGTGATATTCATACGTACAGGGTACAACGATACATTTACTACTATTGTCATGAATTTCCCTAGACCTTTGGTTATACAAACAAAGGAGCAAAAGCCAATCTTTTGAGGTTTTTCTTGATTTTTCTCATCACCACTGGGACAAGACGACGCCTGACGGTACATACATCACGTAGACACGTACATGACTAGAGTAAGATTCATTTTCAGATACATCCAGTAAAAATAGGAGAGTTAGATGGAGTAGCTGTAATCATCCCTTATAAAGTTGTAATGAACTTCAGCAATACCATAGCAACATTTTTGGTTCCAAAATGTGATAAATAGAAGCAAATGCAATCTAATTACGTTTTTCTTTATCACACAAACTGCCCATTTGTGCCAATCAATGGCTAAAGCGAAACTTAATCTTTCCGACCCCTTGCATTCACTAGGCCCACGCCCGTGCAAAATAAAGAAAAAAGTTTATTTTACCACTTAAACTATTACCCTAGTTTCGTTTTAGGCGAGCACTAGGGTCCGGACGTCCGGACCTGCAGATGTCAGCCTGACGTCATCACGTAACCTGCGCGAATACCTACGGAAACCTGGAAAATAACGGTAGAAACCTGATGAACCGTGGCAACCAACTTGAGATTTTAAAAAGTTTTCGAAAGTAAGAACCAAGTTTCGATAGTAAAAATTCAAGTTTCGGTAGGCAATATCGAAAGTTTCAGTGGGCAAAACCTAAGTTTCAGCACAAAAAAGCGAAGTTTTCGAAAAGTAAGACCCAAGTTTTAGTAGTGCAAAGTCCAAGTTTCTATAGGCAAATATCCAAGTTTTAGTAGTAGAAAAGGTACATTTTCATAAGATGAAGTCCCCAGAGTTCCAGATCGAGAAAAGAGAAGGTCTCATATGTACAACTCCAAGTTTCGAGCACACAAATCCTAGGTTTCCAGAGACAAACCTCAAGTTTCGAGTTTGAAATAGGATGGGTCTCCTCCTTGCCTCCTTCTTCCCCAAATCCGGCGAGACCTTGCCCCTTGCTTGTCGGATCCGGCGGCGCGACGACGACCTTCACACTCCATGCTTCCTCATCGCCGTGGTCGCCGCCCCCTCTGATCTGGCAGCGATGCTTGGAGCACGGCGAGGGGGGAGCTTCGCCCTCGCGCTCGGACGTGAGGAGGACAGGCAGCACCGGCCGCCGCATGAGGAAGGAGGCAGGGGACGGCTCCGGTGTCGGCGAGGGAGGGACGTGAGGCGAGGAGGCTTGGCAAAGGCGCGGCGGAGGCGAGGAGGCGCAAGGCGGGGGGAGGAGCGCGAGCGAGGAGGGCGAGCGAGGAGGAGGAGGCGCGAGGTCGGGGGCACGAGAGACATAGAGGGGGAGGAGCTCCGCGCGAGAGCCAGAGAGAAATGAGCAGGGAGCAGTCCGGACGGACGGACGTTCGTCGTAAAGTGTTTTCGTTTGTTTTAACACCCCCGCAAGTTTCCAAAACCAAACAAAATACCCTTAAACAGAATCCTTCTCGGTTTTGAATGACATGCGTACTAGTCAATAAGGTTTTCTAGAAAATAAATTCCACAAAATCTGAAAAAATGTAGAAAATCATAAAAACTAAAAAAGAGAATATCTATAAATTTAGAAAATTATGTAGAATGCAAATATGCAATAAAAACATAATATATGTGTCTAAAATTATAAGTAAATAATATGTTAGCATTAGATGTCTTTTATTGATCAAGTATTTACAAAAAAAATTGGTTCTGAAAAACATTACTTTAGCTTCTTAGAATAATGGAGAAATTATGAAAATAGAAGGATGTTAGTCAACTAACTTTGAATAGGATAGTTACTTTAGCTTCTTGGAATAACAGAGAAGATTTTAAAAATTATAAGGATGTTACTTTGACATTTAAATTTGAATTTAATAGAAATTTAAGGATATTAAATATGTTTGAATTTGAATTTAAAATTTCCAATTTAAATGTCAAGTTAATAGGAAAGTTATTTTAGCTTCTTGGAATAATGGAAAATTTAAAAATGTAATCATGTTAGTTTGACCTTTGAATTTATATTTACAATTTCAAATCCAAAGGTCAAATTGTCATCCTTCTAATTTTTTTAGTTTACTCAAATTTTCCCACAAGATAAACTAATTTCCCTAAAATACCTTATTTATTTGTTCAATAATAGAACTTATAAAACAAATATAATTTTGGACATACAAGTTTATGCACAAATATAACATTTTCATTGTGTATTTGGATTCTACATATCTATATGAAATTGTATGTTTTTTATTTTATCTGTTATCTTTTTTAAATTACTATAGTTTTTGAATTTTATTTTCTAGAACACCTTATTGGCTAAGATGCCACATCA
This sequence comes from Raddia guianensis, assembly GCA_036346415.1. Lineage (NCBI taxonomy): Eukaryota > Viridiplantae > Streptophyta > Magnoliopsida > Poales > Poaceae > Raddia > Raddia guianensis. The sequence continues at coordinate 55,309,513 of CM070536.1, forward strand.
GCCAGATGAGTTGATTTGGTTCGGGTATTACAATGTCTCTACATGCCTTTTAAAGCGCTTGGCAACACTAATCCTTCATCCACAGCGTTGACAACGCAATTTTGCTCAACTTGCTCATTACGAGCATCGCTAGTCTCCATTGATCAGCTCATCCACTAGCACCGACCACATTGCCGCTTACAACCCTCTGCCATTTCATTGACTAACTTCTTTATTCGACGACTCCATGCCCTCATCGTCAACCCTCTCTACATCCCTCATGCTAGCGTGGCATAGAGTGGTGGCTTGGGGGTAGGGGGGCAACAGAGGGCTGGGTCGAGGTTGACATGGATAGGTAGGTGCTTGAGTGGGGCAAGTTCACCACCACTCATCCCTAAGAGAGAAAAAGGAGAGAAGAGGAATACAAGGTTGACTTACATGTTGCCCTCATGCCATGTCATAAGCCTTTCTCGTCACATGTCATATGTGAGCTGACGCACCAAAACAACAAAACCACCCGAAGGAATCTATTTTTGTTGGTTTTGAAGTTTTGGGGCGAGGGTTGAGGCAAAATATCTATTTTTTGTAGTTCTAGGGGTTGTGTCAATAAATTGTGGTAATTCAGTATACAAAATAGGTCTTTTCCTACTAAAAAATAAGGGTGCCCCTCTCCTAAGTCTACCAGATCATGGAAAAATATCGTAGATGTCGGCACCATGGTCTTCCCTCCTTTCCATCATCTTTATCATTGTCCTCCCCTTTTCCTCTCTTTGGATGCTCCGTGTGCCTCCACTAACCACTCCCCCGCTACAACTCATAGTCGATGGCGCACTCACCGCCTCATTGTTCCACCACCATCCTAATTTTCGTTGCCTGTGTCGATCCATTTGTTGTTGTCATCTAGCCGTCTTGGACCATTCCCGAAGCTTTGGGGTTGTTGCCCCCACCACCATCCCATAACCACCACTGATTTGCCACCTAGCCTTCCTCTAAGCCTAGAAAACACAGGATGCCTCTTCCCCAAACCCCAAACCCTGAAACCCAAAAGCGAGCGGCGGCGATGATGGCAACATTCTCAGTGGAGGCACAACATTTGAAGAGTTGTGAGAAAGAGATAGTGCTAACCATTGGATTGAGATTGGATGGCTGTCATCGTCGATTAAGATGTGCGGTGATTTTAGGCGACCGAGAGGAAGCAAAAACGAAGACATAATACACGGGTTTTTAAGAAAAAATACAAGTTTAACAGAGAGGAGATGACAAGAAATGTAGAATGCCAGTAGCTTATCTCGTAGATAATCCAAGTGTTCTGTCCTCCCCAAGTTGCCATGTCTCCCTCGTCCTATATTTAATTTATTAAGGGATAATTTACATTTTATCGTGAAGTTTATTGCTTATGTACTATTTGTACCAAGCAACTTTCTTCTATATGTTTTGCCCCAAAATTGGTTGTGTTATCTATTATCTGCCATTTTTTAAATTTTTGGCATAAATATGAGCAAATTTAGACATAAAAAGACCATCTTGCCCTTCTCTAATTTCACTTCTATTCAGCCCAGCATTTACTCATGCCTTGTTACCATTCTTCTCACTTAGTGGGATGCACCCGATGCAATGCCCTTCTCGTGGCGCGCCTCACCGGCGTTATGACCTCGCGTTTCATCCCTAAGAAGACGCACTCCATGGCGGGTCCTTGGCGGCACGGCCTCCCTTATATTCCCGGGCAGTGAAAAAGAGAGCAAATAATAGATGTGCCATTGGTAGAGGTATGATGATCTTTTTATGTCTAAATTTGCTCATATTTGAATAAAAAATTTAAAAAAGAAAAAATAATAGATAAAACATATAGAATAAGGTTGCTTGAGCAAATAGTAGATAAGAAACGAAGTTGAGGGCAAAAAGTAAATTATCCCTTGGTTTAATGATGTGGTCACCGTGTGCGAGGATCCCCATCTAGTGCATTCCCGATCCGATCGATCCATCCATGGCGGAGGGCAGGAAGAAGGTCGTCATCGACACCGACCCCGGAATCGGTCCGTACGCTCCGCGCATCCTTAATTCTCTCCATCATCTTCTCCATCCATCCTAGTTCTAAGCAGTTGAGGTTTAAGAGTAAGACTGCCTCTTTTTCCTACAAAAATCTGCTTGTTCTTCTTCTTGGGGACAACAACCATCAACGAAACCAACCAATCAACCAGTGAATCGATGAGCTGTTAAAATTCCAATCTTTCTTTCGATTAGTTGGCCCCGAATACATATACAGTGAACGGACGGGCATGCAGATGACGCGATGGCCATCTTCGTGGCGCTGAGGTCGCCGGAGCTGGACCTGCTGGGCCTCACCACCATCTTCGGCAATGTTTACACCACCCTCGCCACCCGCAACGCACTGCACCTGGTTCGCTCGTTGCTACTTCCTTTCTCTGTACCCATTCATCAAACCCTTCATTCAGCAATTTATTTGCCATTCTTCCGTTTCAGCTGGAAGCTGTGAGACGGACTGACATCCCCGTGGCAGAGGGGTCCCATGTGACAATCAAAGTGTGTATCGTCTATCTCATTTGCTCACTTGAAGTGTTATGCTATTACCATTTTGAAATTGCAAATTGCAATGTCCTACTACGCTAGTATGCGTCTTGATTCTTGACAGGTTGTTGGTTTCCCTGTGCATGTACGGCAAAAACAAAAAAGAAAGCCTCCAAGCTACGGATTGCTAGCTTTGTTCATGGTTCAGATGGCCTTGGAAATCAGAACTTTCCTCCACCAACTGAAAAACCAGTAGATCAATCGGCCGCTGCCTTTCTTGTTGAGCAGGCAAATCTGTACCCTGGACAAGTTACAGTAGTCGCACTCGGGCCGCTTACCAACCTTGCTTTGGTCTGTTTAATTTTCATTGAAGCGACACCAGATGCATGTTGCATCACTCATGTGATGTAGCTTGTCTGTCTTTCTCTACAAAGTAATAAAAGTTCCATCTCTTGTTTCCCAGGCTGTCGAGCTTGACCCTTCATTCCCCAAGAAGATAGGACAGATTGTTATTCTTGGTGGTGCATATTCAGTTAATGGAAATGTCAACCCTGCCGCTGAGGCAAATGTGAGGTCTCTTTCTTGGAAGCATTTCTTTTGTTCTTGATTACCACCTGATTAACTGATTATATTGTGTTGTACATCATGTTCTTATTCCCTTGGGAGGGAACTAAACAAGCTATGCCATTGCTGTTTGTTTTCTGTATTCAAATATTTTTCATTCTGATCCGGCAACTGGAATTGGCAACTACTTCATTGTGAGGCCATGAACTGACATGCAACACTTAGTTAAATGATGCTTCCGGGTTGAATTCATAGAGAAACTAACTTCCTTGTGATTGGGAATGAACAACATGTGCATGAATTGACTGGCTCTTATAGAGCATCAGTTATCATCAGTTATTTGTTCATGGTGCATTCTCAATGAATTCGCCATTTTGCCTTCGCTAATAGGCTATATTGTTTCACAGATATTTGGCGATCCTGATTCAGCTGATATAGTTTTCACCTGTGGTGCTGATATTTTGGCTGTGGGAATAAATATCACACACCAAGTAGTTCTTTCTGGTAAATTCATATTCGATTTTTGCTCAACTTCTTATTGAGATCTCTGCTGCATTGAGCTGTTTAGATTTGTCAGATACATTCCTACTTTATTACTTCTAGTGCCTTGCTATATATAAGAGCTGCAAACAACAGCTTGATATCTTTTATATATATAGCAGGATATGTTCTTTTTGCCACATGATTTCATATTTTTGAATTTGAATGTAGAGGTTAAAAGAAACCATTTGATGCTTAGTTATTTGCCCAAGTGCCATTCTGTTCCCGCTTCTTTACCGACTGCTTATAACATTTCCTTTTTAGGGAAACATTTTGCTGTCGTTTGAATTTTTTAGTTCGAAGTGATAGGATTGTACTTGTTACTCGGTTAAATTGACATTATGTTAATTAATCATGACTTTTAAATGGTTAGGTTTTATAAATTTATCACATTTAGTTGGCAGTGGCCATACACAAATGCTCTAATATTTTGACAAGTTGCATCCCCCATTGCTTCAGATGCTGACCGGAAAAAGCTTGAACAATCTGATAGCAAATATGCTCGCTACTTGTGCAAGATATTGGGGCTTTATTTTGATTATCACAGGGATGCTTACTTCACCAATGGTTAGTGTTAGTATCATATCATGCAAGGGTATACTGAAATCCGAGCAATGTTACTAACGGCTTAGTGACTGGTGTTCTACAATGAAATGATTGCGTTGCAGGAGTGTATCTTCATGACCCAACAGCACTTCTTGCTGCAGTAAACCCATCGCTAATGACTTACACGGAGGGTGTGGTGAGGGTGCAGACCGACGGAATCACAAGGGGTCTTACAGTTTTCGACAATACCAAGAAAAGGTTAGGCTTTGTTTTCTCTATTCCAAACACAAATTTAATTCAAAGAGGAGGAGAATTTAGAGAGCACGATGGATTTATGAATAAATTCACTGCACTGCAGGTATGCGGAGATGACAGCGTGGGGCGGAAAGCCCACAGTGAAGGTTGCTGTGACCGTTGATGCCCCTGCCGTTGTGGAGCTGATTATGCAGAGGCTTATGACGGATGATTAACAGCAGCAGACAAGCACTACTAGTGCTGCCTGCCTGCTCGCTTGGCCATTCTGTTTGCAATAGTCAAGTAAAGAAAATTGATGATGCATTTTGTGTCTACTTGCTAGTCTCTGGGAATGATGTACGTTTTGTTTTGTTTGGTTCAACTTTTATGTGATGTCTTCTGAGAGAGCAATTTGCTTTCTATGGTGCATGAAACACCATGCATGTACAATGTGAAATTGTTGCATGCTTATGGCAAACCAAATCACTCTAATAATTGGCCTATTCACGACTACAGGACTACTCATTCCCACACGCATATCGTGCTCTGATATGTACTTGTGGGAAGGCATATCGTGCTCTGATATTCCTAAGTGCGAATTTCATTTCTCAAAACCGCGCTATTGAATCCATCATATGTTATATGTCACTTCCATCACTATTAAAGTGTTTTGGATTATACACATATTATAACCCGTTTCATCTTTTTTCCCAGGGCAAAACAAATAACTGAGAAAATGCATTATAAACAACAATCACATGGTACAAAGTAAGTTTGTCTTTTTACACGCAGCCTTTTCTCCTCGTAACTATTTCACATGCTGTTCTTGTCGCAACGCTCTTGCCCTGCAAGTCGAAATGGCTCTAAATGTTTAGGGTCCATTAGGAATTCATATCAATTTCTACAAAAATAATTCCCACGTGAATCGAGAAAAGCCATGTGTTCTAAAGAGCTATAGTTCTACAAAGCTCGACGATGGATCCACTAAAACAGCTGGGAAATATCCTAGGTATCTAGGGAGGCCAGTGTGGTTATCCCAGAATTTTGCCTTATTCAACTTGAAAATGCTCATCAAGTTCATGATGTCAAATTTCCAACCTCCACAATTATTCTGTATCAGTATCAGCACCTAAAATTCTCCTCAAATACTCCAATTGCTCAAACTCGCCTCGGAGCTCCTCCCACTGTAATAGTCAGGAAAAACAAATATTCAACATATATCATGCCAAGCCACGACAAAAAGGTAAAAAAATTCATCATCTAATCAAGGGATTCAAAAAATTCATAAAGGAAACTCAAATCAGATGCATGTCAAATACCTTGATAACATCATAATAAGTTACTCAGGTAACAACTATCGTTTTGTTTAAGGTGATACTTAGATGAATCATTTACTGCAAAGTGCATGCCTTTTCTAGAAAGAAGTTCACATGAGATCACAGAGAAGTAGGAGCAATAGAGCATATATATATAGAAACGATTAAATGAATGCATGGTGTTCTCCAGCAAATGAACTTTTCAGAGTTGCATATGAAACTCCGGTTTGGGACTTCCATAGTATGGCTGGATAGTTCACTAGATTATATAATAATTCAAACGAGCAAGGTGTCCTGCGCATTTGCACGGCTAAATCTCACAAGATTTAGACTCTTTATCTAATCTCGTATTTAATATGGACTCCTTTTAATTGCTTCTATTTTATTTCGGTAATGGATGTGAACTATTCTTTTAATCTAACCTGTTATAATTCAGGCCCCACAATAATTGACGATATAGTTTTTTATTTTTCTCTCCATATAATGCAAAATTTCCTAGTATTTTAGGATTAATGTGGTGGTTTCATTGGACCCTGTTTTAATTATATATTCCCTCCATTATGAAATAGTAGTTATTTTGGACATTAACACGGTCTCCAAAATAAAAAAAAACTTTGACCATAAAAAAATTTTAAAAAATATTTACAATACATTAAAAATTATAATATTATGAAAGTTCTTTTAGAGACGAATCTATCTATATGATTTTTATGTTCTCCATCTAAATAATTTAAAAGTTCTTTATGAATAAAATTTTACAACTTTAACTTAGGTCAAGTTTAAAACAACTAGTATTTCATACAGAGGGAGTAATAGATTACAAATCATTACTATATGTCAGCCATGACTAACCGCTTGGTGAGATAAGGAAACTAATTTCCATCCAGCAGCAGTGAGGTAACGCCGTTTAAATGCTGTATGGCCTAATGGTGCACCTGCAAAATTAGTACACATCTAATATTATTTTCTCCTTTGAGATCAAGGCTGGTAGATTAACACCAAAAAATCATTTGGCACTCAGAAATGCGACAAGAAGCAATAAAACATACCTATATTTCTAGAGAAGTGTGTTGGCCCGTCTATCTCAAATGCAAGTTTCTCGTCAACTAACACCGCATCGACAGTGTAACAATCAACTGTGTATTCTCGAACCCACTCATGCCCTGTACTATATAGAAGACGCCCAACCTCCTTTTGAAATGAGGAGGTTGTCTTCTGATTGAACCGTTTGCTCTTTCCAGCTTTTGTTATTCTCTCTTCAAGATGACCCCTTAAGCACATATCAAGATGTGGGAATTCAAGCTTCAAAGATTGATTTACAAGATAAACTTGTGAAGCAAACATCATGTCTCCTCTATATTGATCAGAGACTTGCTGCTCTTCAAATTGACCCAGAGTTCTCCAAATATGAAAGAAGAACAGACGGTCCATCTGCCCAAGAACAGCATAGGACCAAGCAATGTTCCCAAACTGATCTCGGCTGAAGTTGAGACTATGGGCACTGCTATCATCTTCTCCGGTAGAAGCCTCTTTGGTTAAGGTCTGCTGCTTGCCTGGAACTAGATCATATATGCGACACTGGAACCTGGCAGTATCCTGAAAAGCAGCATCAAGTGCATCCAGCAGAGGATAGGGACACTCATTCAGAGAAGCACACCCCCACAAGAACTGAGCGAGTTCTTGCTCCTTGAAGGTTTGCACCAGCTGTGCTGCCCTCTTGGCCAGGGCCAAGAACAGGCCGGGTGCTGATTGGCGCATTGAAGCGAACGCTCCAGCCACGTTGGCAACATTCTGGGCGTTGAAGTCTTGAAGCTTGGTGATGGCCACCTCAACAATTCTATCCATCTCGGGCAAGTAGAGGAGGTCACCACCAATCTTGGACAAGGCCCAGGCGATGTTAGACACACCTTGTGGCGAGCATTGTGGAAGGGCCACCATTGCCAGCCCCACGAGCATTGACATGTCTCTGTGCCGTGCAAAGGCGAGGCGGTGCGTCTGTGTCATGGAGACAGCCTCCATGTTCTTGGCAATGCGGTGCAGCGCTGTAGCGATGTTGAGTGGCGTGAGTGGCGAGGGGCTGAGACCTTTGGCGACGGCCGCAATCATCTCCGCTGCGAGTGCGAGCACCTCCTCCGCTGTATGAGACTGGACGATGGACCTGTTGAAGGACACTTCCTTGCTCCTGTTGGACGGCGTCCCCTCAGCCGAGAAGCTGGAGAGCGTCTGGATGAAGACCTCCCTGTTCCTCTGGCGCTTTTCGTCGAACATGCCATCGGCGAACTGCGCAACCCTGAGCTCCAGATCGTCCTGCTCCAGATCATCACCGATTTCGTCGTCGCCGTCGGAAGCATCCGCTACTGGCTTCGTCTCCCCCTCCATCTTCTTCTTCATCTTCTTCTTCTTGTTCTTCTTCTTCTTCTTGAGATTGTTGTTGGGCGAGGAGACCATCCGCTGGAGCGAGGGCGCGAGGCCCCGCGCCTGGATGGAGCGCAGGGCGGCACGTCGCGCGCGGACGCACCAGTCGTTGCTCTCGGCGGGGAGCTGGTCGTCCACCTCCTCGTCGTCGGGTGGCTCAGCACTGGATGGCTCCGCGCCCAAGAAGTCGAGCTGCCACTGCGGCGTCGGCGAGGCACGGAAAGGCTCCAGCTTGCGATTGCGGGAAGGAAGCCTGTCCCTCAGGCTGAAACCGCCGGAGAAGGGGAGGCTGCCACTGACATGCATGACGCCGCCGCTTCTCGGCGGAAGATGGAGAGGAGGGAGAGCAGCCTCCATAGCCCCTCCGCCTCGTCCTCACTCCTCGCGCAGTCGCTGAGTCGCGCCCCCACGGGTGGATAAGCAGCAAGCTGGACGACAGACTGGGCTGGTGGGCTCACCTGTTCTATTAAAATTTTTATGTGACCACAATTTTTCAATATGTTTACACTGTTTTTTACTTAGTTTAATTGTAGAAATTTAGTTTATTCGTATAAAAAAAATATATGTATATAGAATAGCAACAATTATTTTAAATTTTCATGGATTGACTAGTTTGTTGTTAATTTTACTAGAAATTTGGTTTTCTAGTTGTCTACACTATTTTTCCACTTAGTTCGATAGTAAAAATTAAGTTATTTTATATCAGAAAAAACTTATATCCATGTGATTACATTAATTTTCATTAATTATTGTTTTAAACAGAAATCTGATTAGTAAGTTTTTAGGTTAAGTATGGGTGGATATTTTGTTTAACTTCTATAATTTTGGCATGTGTGTTTTCGCAATTTTCTGTGATTATTAGTTGAGTGGGTGACATAAATCTCAAAAACAATGACCTGCCACTAAGTCGATCCTAAATTTATTACATAGGCCATAAAAACAAGGAAATCACAGCTGCATTTTTGCCCGTTCTCTCAAAATCCAACCACGTAGATCAATCCTATCTCCTCTTACTCCTCCCCGCTCTCCAAATCCGACCACATAGATCAATCCTATCTCCTCTTACTCCTCCCCGCTCGGCTTCCGATAACATTAAACCACTGTCACATCTTCCCCCTCTTTTTACTCTGCGCGCCTCAATCGTTGTCACTGGCGCTGGTCCACCAACCTGTTGCTGAGGCGTCCTTGCCACCTCACCGCTCCGCCCTCTGTCCTCTTGCTGCCACGCCTCTTTGTTCACCCTAAATCTTGGTAACGATGCCGATCCACCCGCCTCAGCCGCTTGGTCGCCTTCAATCGTGCACATAACTCTGGCACCACCACTGACACCTCACCGCCCCACCACCAACCCATCACCATTGTTGATCTACCGCTACCCGACATTCCTCTAAGTCTAAGGGTACGCTTTTCCTAAACCTTAACTAAAACATTGCAGCGGCAACCGGAGACAGAAAAGGCATCAAGATGTAGCTAGAGGTGGGGAAGAAGAAGGAGGCCTAAGTAATTGCAAAATTTTGTTTTTGCGGCCCCTGCAGATTTTAAATTTTGTTCCTGCAGTCCCCTGTAGATTACCAAAAATTAAAATTTCTTTGTATTTTCAATTCAAATCTAAATTTCCTAATTATCAGATTGGATTTTCTAAATAATTTAATGTCATGTTTTTCTGGCTAGGGGCGGGAAGAACTAAAAATAGTTCGAGTTCAGTTTCTATGTATTCGATTCAGTTGGTTTTTACAACCAAAGCGCCTCAGTGTAGAGCGCTAGGACATGTCAATGATACTCATATCTTAAATTTTACCTAAATTTACTATTTACAGGTCAAATTTTTTATCGGACCAGCCATTAGGCTATATTTTGACATGCTCAAGCATAAATAGGAACAGATCCACTGTGCACATGTTACACTAGCACACTGTCCAAAATGGAAAATAAAGTCGACACCATCATATCAAATCAGGCCAAGCCGAATTTTTCCGTGTGGCTAGCCTAGCCCAATAATTTTATGAAACACACTAATACAGAAATGCTTATTCATATCTTCTGATTACTAGTGGATGGGCCAAAAACCGCTAGTGATAAGACCTGCCTCACCCCACCCGGTTCCTGTCACACCAAAAAACCATTAGTGATGACACTGCGGAGTTTTTAACTGAACCGCTAGTGATATTTGTACTGGCGGGTCCATAAACGACATGCCAATGATAGACTAACCTATCGCTACTGATTCTATAGAAAACCGCCAATGATAACTATCACTGGCGATTTATTAACAGAACCCCCACTGATATGATATTATCACTGGTATCACTATATATGAATGACCAGTGATACTATTTTTCTAAATTTATATATTTTAAAATTATGTAATTTAAACATATGAATTTGGATGTAAATAAACTTTATATGTAAAATTAGCTCTCAAAACGATGTACACTTTGTAGTTGACATATTTTCCATTTGAAGCAATTTAGATGCGTAAATATTTTTTACAATGTTAAATAATTTATAATTTTTTCAAACAAAGTTGAATTGAAATAATCTGTACATAAAAATTGTAGCTCTCGTGAAGATCGACAACTTTGCAGCTGAATGTTTTTTATTTGATGCCATTTAGATGGCGAAAAAGTTGTTTAAAGACATAAAACAAAGCTTAAATGATATGCATATCCTATTTATGTCAGAAATGGTGCATGGGTGAGACGGTTCAACAACCGGCAGTGATGACAGTTCCGAACCGCTAGTGATATTGTTTTCTGTAGTAGTGATAACACTATACAATTGTAAAGATGATTTCATGTTTTTATTGATCATAGCTTCTTCCAACACAATTTTTTGTTTCTTGTGTAAAATCAACTCTTGCATTGTATTAGATATGACTCTACTTTCTGTACAACCTATCTCTCTCCTTTACATCATCATACGTAGATGGCTTGATAGCTAATGTGGACGACTGTAAATTCTTTAGATGTATACCACAACAACGTCTCCTTTCATTCACATACCATTCACCTTGTGCTTAGGCTAGGGTTGGCCAAGGGGAAGCTTAGTGGCAAGTCTCCCTATGCATCCTCATGTCCACCTACCTTACAATCAACTGTCGATGTCGACAGATCAAGCTACAGTGAAGCTTGACCATTTATTCATTCATAAATACTACACAACGATATATTATTGTTCGACACGTTCGGATGGTACGTCACTTTAAGACAAGTGAGTTGGTCTCCACGTGCGCTCCGCCTAAACAGACATGTGAGATTGTACAAAGCTCTCTCTCTCTCTCTCTCTCTCTCTCTCAAATATGATGCTCCGTTAGTTGTAATTTCCTCACCCCTATTTCTTCTTAGATCTAGAGCCCTGCTACGTGTGTTTCCTCTCCTCTCTCTCCACATTTGAGATCTCAAGCTCCAACTCTATGCCCCCTCTGGGCTACATCAATGCTGAAGTCTGTGAGCTTTCCCCTTATAGGAATTCCATGTGCTTGTTCATTTTCAATCGATATAGAAAGCACCGAATAAAACTTAATTCAGATAAGTGTATGATTGGTGTGTGATCGGGGATGTTGCTCGGCTACATAATAAGATCCAGTGGGATCGTCCCCAACCCCCAAAAAATTGAGGCCATAACCAACATAAAGGCCTCAACCTGCAAGAAGGAGCTACAGGTGCTCAATAACGAGATGATGGCCCTCGTCTACTCCATCTCTCACCTTGGTGAGCATAGTCACCACTTCTTCCATGCCCTCTGCAAGTAAGACAGTTTCGAATGGATAGAGGATGCTAACAACGCATTCGAGGAGTTGAAAAGATACTTGCCGTACTAACTAAACCTAGAGAAGGGGAGGTCCTACCCCTATATCTCGTGGCCACCCTGGGTGATGTTAGTGCGGTTATGGTCGCTGAAAGGAAAGGGATCCAACAGTTGTTATATTGCATAAGCAAGGCCCTCAATGGACCCAAGAAGCACTATCCTAAGGTCCAAAATATTCTTTATGCCTTGCTCATTGCCTCCAAGAAGCTTCAACACTACTTATAGGCTTATCACATCGTTGGGAACCTGGACATCAGCGGCGACATTGCTAATTGGACCCCTGTGCTGTCCGAGTTTCCTATCGAGTTCAAATCTTGTAGCGCCATCAAATCCCAGACACTCTTTGACTTCGTTGTCTAGTGGATTACCCCAGACACACCCGCAACTTCTAGAGACAATCCAAGAGACAAACCAGTGGATCATGTATTTTGATGGGTCCGAGCTTACGAACGCTTGGGGGTTGCCATAGTCATCATCTCCCCTATGGTGACACGATCAAGTATTCAATGCAACTACACTTCGATGCAACTAACAATGCGGCGGAATATGAATGCCTCCTAGCCAAACTTTGAGCATGTCGTCTTCATGTCCGACAACTGACTGCAAAAGGGGATTCGTAGTTAGTCATCAACTAGTATAACAAGAAGTTCGAGCGTACCGATGACTCAATGGAGTGTTATTTTCCCAAAGTAAGTAAACTAGAATGACACTTCAAAAATTTTGAGGTGTTGTTTGTTTGCAGAAAGTTCAATACCTTTGCGGAAGAGCTAGCTAGCCTGCCGACCTCACTTCAACCCATCATAGTGGGAGTGCTCGTCGAGCACCTCTTAAAGCCCTCCACCACTCCAGTAGACGAGGCACCATAGACGAATGGAAAAAAGACCTTGCAAGTTGGTGATCTCGTCCTTCGACACATTTAGGACCTGCAACTGTCTCTGCTTTATATAGCCTAGCCTATAATTGTTTTTGCCCAAACAAGCCTAGGAAAGCCCTGGCTAGGGTTAGGCCCGCCAGGCCCTAAAAATTTAGGGTTATAACAATACCAATGTTGGTGTCGGCGCTGTTGATGGTGTGTTGTCCTCCTTCAGGGATCAAGTGAGACCTATCATGCTGATAACATGTTATAAGTTGGTAGTCGCACCCGCACAATCGCAATAACAAACAACAAGAACAAAAATTGTTGGTGATTTGTGAGCGGCCCACCCCGAGATGGGCCTTGGGCTGGATCCGTACCGACCTATCGCGCGTACGAAAAGTCTGAGAAGCCACCCTTGGCCGTACCAAAAGGAACGTCTAGCCCGCCGGGATCATCCCTAGGCTTGACAAAGTCAACCGTGCCTCCCTAGGCCATAACCAGGAGCGTTGCGTACCTCCCGGGCTATGCTTAACCTGGAGGAGGGCCCCGTGGACAGTCCGCTTGTCCCTGGGCAGGTGGTGATAGCTGTCGTGCCCCACCATACTTTCCTCGGCCTTGACCGAGAAGAACTATACCTCCCCGGGGGATCCATAGCCCGGGAAAGGCGCGCGGGTAGCTCGCCATGTCGTTTGCCCCTTGAGCAGATGGCAAAAGCTGCCGCGCTACGCGACGCCCCCAACAGTGGCGCGAAGCTGGCTCTGATCAGTCAATGCTATATTGGGGATAAAGGAAAAAGTGCTTTCTCCCTATGCAGGCTGCTCCACTGTGTAAGCACACCAAGACGAACACGTGTCTAGTACTAACCAGACCAGCTTCTCTATGCAGGCCATAGATAGGACGGAGCCCGGAATGAGACTAGGGTGCCGCCATTAAAGATGGACAAAGCAGAGATAGACGCGGGGCCCGTTGTATCAGCTCCGGGCAGCCCGCCGCGCCTATAAAAGGAGAAGCCTGCCCAACGTAGCGGGGACCTTCGATCCGATCCAAGCTACGCCTAAGAGAGCACCAGCACCCGAAGCTTCCTTGGCAGTAGCCGTAGTCCTTAGTCACTTCAGTGTCCTACATCCCCCCTTGTAAACTCGGGATCGGCGCCTTCGAGCCCGGTCTTGGCATCCTTGTACTGTTTTCCACCAGATAATTGACGAAGGCTGGAGTACAACTAAAACCCAGCAGTGGGGGCTCAAACCAGAGTAAAATCACTTTTCACGGTTTGTATTTCCTTCACTTTCTCTCTCACCCCTCTCTTTCTCACCGTACGACGGATCTATGCCCGGATCCCAAGTTGCACCAGGTGTAGTCCGGAAAGACCGCGTGGCTAGGGCCCCCGCGAGCTCGGCCGCCGCCCCGGGCTACTGGGAAGGGTTGTCTTTGGGCCTCACTCCAACTACAAATTTGCCTGCCAGTCCATGGACCCGCTTCCCTCTGTGGCGTGTTTCCCAGACACCGACAGCTGGCACCCACCGTCGGGCCCATGGGTAGCCCTCAGCAGTCCATTCCCTCGGACATGCCTGAGATTCCGAGCAGCGACGAGGTCCTGGACCTCGAGTTCGATGAGTGCGATGATGTGGACGACTTGGGTCCATCGTACGAGGGCTGGCGAGAGGAATATCTCGCCGAAGCTGGGGCCGACGAGATGGAGGTTGACACCTCTCTCACCCAGGCGAGCCGCCCGAGGAGTCGCTCACGAGTGGACCCTCATCGACCACGCGTCGGAGACTCCTATGGAGTTCGAGCTGCTGGGCGATTCCGCCTCCGTGGGCGACACCGGGACATTCCCCCGGCCTCGCGCACGTCTCGCTGCGCCTTCGCAGCCTCGGCCGACGATGACGCCGGGAACGTGGAGGCCTAGGAGATGCAGCGCCGTCACGCTGCGGCCAGGGACTTCTTCCGTGATTCCGTCCGCTGCGTCATGGCCGGGGTTTGCCGCGAGGACAACTTGCGCACCCCGGCTCACGGGCAGCCGGTCGATCCCATCATAGATACCATGGCCATCCCGCTCCAGCGCAGCCACCAAAAGGCGCGCAATCGCCCAGGTCATTCGAGACCTGGAGAAGGACCCCCGTGGTTTCTCCATGGCTGAGCTGGGTCGGGCCATCACTGAGGGCCTCGGCGATATGACCTCCGGCCTCATCCAGCATGACTCACGGATTGGCGGGCGCACTGACAGCTCTGGCTACAGTGGCTCTCAAAGCCGATCCCGCCGCAACCGTAGCCGCTCGCGCCGGGCTCACACAGTCTCCTCCACTAGCGGTTCGCCGTGCACCCCGTGCAGAGTGTTCTCCCCCTGGGCCCGCTTCGGGATGCCTCTCCCCCAAAGGCCGCGCCAGGGTGCTCCGCCTTCTCCCACGCTCTCCGTGAGGCGCCTTGGCCACCGAGGTTTAAGCCCGGGCCGATTGACATATTTGATGGGAGTAAGAACCCCGAGGAGTTCCTGTCCATCTACACCATTGCCATCCGAGCTATGGGGAGACGAGGACGTCTTGGTTAACTACTTCCCCACCGTCCTCGAGGGCATGGCCCGGACCTGGCTATTCAACCAGCGGCCTGGTTCCATCCACAGCTGGGGCCAGCTCCAGGATGACCTCCGCACAAGTTTCCATGGGTGTTACGCCCTCTCTGGGCGCCCCCTGGACCTAAAGCTCGTGGTGCAGCGAGACGATGAAAGTCTCCAGGATTTTGTATGCCGGTTCGTGAGAGCCGGCAACACTATCCTCTGCATCTCGGACGAGGCCATCATTGAGGCCTTCAAGGATGGGGTGAGGGAGCGGCGCTACACCGAGGACCTCGAGCTCCATCCGGTCAACACCGCGAGCGAGCTCTTCCGCACCGGGCCCTCTACGTCAACGCCTCTGAGGCGGTTGAGCGCAAGAGGGGCCGCGCCCACGCCAAGAAAAAGGCCAAGGTCGGCGACGGCCTAGGCAAGGCCGAGGCGGACAAGAAGAAGAAGAAGCGGTTGGCAGCCCGCCAAATTCATCGCTACAGTTGAGCCCGACCAGACCGAGTGCCCGCCGCCACAGCGTCCTTTGCCGGTGCGCCCGCCGCAGCGGCGCCCGCTGCCTGGCGCCGACCGCGACCTCCCCGGCCGGGAGTAGGCAGCTTGGCGGCGAGAGAACCTCGGGCGGCCTCCCGCCCACAAAGAAGCAGAGCAGAGGTGAGGACCCGTTCCACGACCCCAATCTTTTCTGCCGTCTCCACCAGCGCCAAGGCCACGACCTGCGTAACTGTCGCACGTGGGCCCGCCAAGGACTTCTACACAGGCCGCGGTCCCATGCCCGAGCTTCCTAAAGGCGCGGCCACGTCACCTCCTCGGCCGGGCGCCCAGGACCAGGACTTTCCGAAGCCCGCGGACACGTCGCCGTCATCTTCGGCGGTACCTCGGCCTACAGCTCTCGTCACGAGCTCAAGGCCGCGTCTCGCGAGGTCCTCCACATCTCCCGCGGTGAGCCCGTGGCGGAGTCCTTGCTGCAGTCCAGCTAGGCGATCACCTTTTCGGTGAAGGACTGCCCGGCAGGACTCTCCAAGCCGCAGCGCCTCCCGCTGGTGCTGTGCCCAACCATCGGCAACACCCGTGTTGACCGCGTCCTCGTGGACAGCGGGAGCTCGCTGGATATCATCACCGTGCGTTCTATCCCTCATGCAGGTCCCGCGCTCCAAGATCAGGGACATCACCGTCCCCTTACATGGGATCGTCCCAGGCTCGTCCCTTCATCCCGTCGGACAGGTCGTGCTGCCCGTGACATTTGGCTCCTCCGCCAACTTCAGGACGGAGTACATCACCTTCGAGGTGGTGGAAACCAACCTCCCCTACAACGCCATCTTGGGCCGCCCCACGCTCTCCATGTTCATGGCGGTATCCCACCACGCCTACCATTGCCTGAAGATTACGGCGCCGAGGGAAGTCATCACCGTCCGGGGGAACCACAAGACGGCCCTCGACTGCGACGAGACCGCGCTGTCCATGGTAGGCAGCTCTCACCGTGGTCCCAAGAAGAAGGAGCGCCCACAGCGCCTAAAGATAACCGCAGCCGCAAGAGCCTACCAAAACCATTGTCCTCACGGAGACAGACCCCTCCAAGGTGGTCCACGTGGGGACAAACCTCGAGGCCCAATAGGAACTCGAGCTCATTACCTTCCTCCGGGCTAACACGGACGCCTTTCGCATGGAAACCGTCCGATATGCCCGGTGTCCCAAGGGAGGTGATCGAGCACAGGCTAGCTGTCCGGCCTGACAAAAAACCGATAAGGCAGTGTCAGAGGCGTGTTCCTGACTGGAAGGCCAAGATCATCCAAGACCAGGTCAGCAAATTGCTCCGAGCGGGCTTTGTCCGTGAGATACAACACTCCGATTGGCTTGCGAACCCAGTCGTAATCCAGAAGAAGGGCGGCAAGTGGAGCATGTGTGTCGACCATCACGACCTTAATTCCGCCTACCCCAAGGATAACTTTCCCCTTCCATGCATAGATCAGCTAGTCGATGCCATGGCGGACTCAGCCTTGATGAGTTTCCTGGGCGCTTACTCCGATTACCATCAGATCGCGTTGTCTTAGGAGGACGAGGAGAAAACCGTCTTTGTAAAACCTTTTGACACATTTTATTATACGACCATGTCTTTCGATCTCAGAAATGCTGGCGCCACGTTCCAGCGACTCATGCAAAAAACTCTCCCAGGTCAAATAGGGCACAACGTTGAAGTTTACGTAGACAACATCGTAGTCAAGAGCCAGGATGCCCGGGACCACGTGTCTGACCTACGGGAAACCTTTGACAGTCTGAGGCAGCACCGGGTCAAGTTAAACACTGAGAAATGCGTCTTTGGTGTCAAGTCCGGCATGCTTCTTGGCTACGTGATCAGCGGGGCGAGCATCGGCGCGAACCCCGAAAAGATCGAGGCCATCGAAAAGATGATGTCGCCAACCTGTGTAAAGGACAACCAGTCCCTCACAGGCAAAATGGCGGCCTTAAGTCGTTTCATCTCCCGCCTTGGAGAACGAAGTGCGTCTTTTTGCAAGCTTCTCCGCAAGCACGATAGTTTCGAATGGACAGAGGAGGTCGAGGCTGCGTTTTAGCAGTTGAAGTAGTACCTCGCCTCGCCACCCGTCCTCACCACTCCCAAGCTCGGGGAAGTCCTCCTGTTGTACCTCTCAATGACACCGAATGCCGCAAGCACGGTGCTGACAGTGGAGCTGGATGGGAAGCAACAGCCCATCTATTACGTGAGCGAGGTGCTCACCGGGCCTAAGGAGCGCTACCCTGACCTTCAGAAACTGTGCTATGCCTTGCTGATGGTCTCACGCAAGTTGCGTCACTATTTCCAAGCCCACCAGATCATTGTCCCGACCACTTACCCAATCAAGGACATTCTCCGAAACCCGGAGGCCACAGGCCGGGTCGCGAAGTGGGGAGTCGAGCTGGGTGAGTTCGATATCCAGTTCATATCCCGTACCGCGATCAAGGCCCAGGCCCTAGCCAATTTCGTTGCAGAGTTGACCAGGCCGGATGAGCAAGAGATGAGCTCTCCAGGTCAAGAGAAGGAAGTGGGTCTGTGGACTTTGTTCTTCGACGGATCACATCAGTCCGGGTGATCAGGATGCAGTCTCATTCTCATTCCCCCAACGGAGAGCGACTCCAACATATCATACAAATAGACTTCACGGCGATAAACAATGCCGCCGAGTATGAAGCCCTACTAGCGGGCCTAAGAGCAAGCGCTGCGGTCGACATCAAATGGTTTGTTGCGAAATGGGATTCGCAGCTCATCGTCCGCCAGGTTAGGGAGGAGTTTTAGGCGACTGACGATTCAATGGCGCAGTACCTGGCGGAAGTGAGGAAACTGGAGAAGCGTTTCATGAGTTTCGAAATTAGCTACATTCCCAGGGAAGAGAACGGCGAAGCTGACAAGCTCGCCAAGCTCGGATCCTCACAAGAAGCGGCCCCGCCGGGAGTGCTAGTGCAGCACCTTTTAAAGCCCTCCATTCCCTCTGGAGAGGAGGCCACGGGGATGCCTTCGACCCCCCACACCGAGACATCTGGTACTGTCGCATACCTCGAGCAAAGCGCCATCTGGATGACGCCATTCATCTAGTTCTTAGAGCATGGGACATTGCCCGTGGAAGCAGCTAAGCGTTCCCAGCTAAAAAGGCGAGCTTGAGCTTACCGTCTGCATGGGGGATCGTTGTACCGAAGAGGTGCTAATGGCGTGCTTTACAAGTGCGTCACCCAAGAAGAGGTAAGTACCTTTTGTCCGACATACACGAGAGCATCTGCGGCGCACACGCCTCACACAGAATCCTTGTCGGCAAAGCATTCCGCATGGGCTACTACTAGCCCACTGCGATGAGCAACGCAGAAACTTTGGTCAAACATTCTGAAGCTTGCCAATACCGGGAAAATCGGGTGTACGACACTCAATTCGGATGCCCCACTGCATTCGACATTAATTTCATCTGCCTTTAGGCATATGACACCGGGCGCACGAATTTCTCTCCCAGGTGACATTTTGCCCATTTTCCAACTATTTCCCCCCTTTTCCCTATTTTCTTTTCTTTTTCCCACTTTTTCCCTATTTTCTTTTCTTTTTCCCACATTTCCCCATTTTCTTTTCTTTTTCCTTCCTCCTCCCTTCTTCTTCTTCTCCCGCCCCCCTGAGGCGCCCTCCTTGGAGCATCATGGGGAGGGCTTCAGAGGCTTGATGTTGGTGGCGAGCTTCATGACAGTGAAGCAGCGGATGGGTGGCAGTGAGCTCATGGGTGGCGCAGATGGTGGCAATGCAGTGAGCTCATGGCGACCTCAGCGGTGGCCTTGAGCGTAGAGGGAAGCCTTGGAAGCTTCAGGTGTGGCGGCGGCAGAAGCGCACGGCGACGGGCGAGGCGAAGCTTCATGGCGGCGTGGCGCAGAGCGCACGGCGGGCGGCGGCGAGGCGAGCTCATGGCGGCGGCAAGCAGCGGGCGCTCTCCGGCGGCATGGTGGCGGAGGAGAAGAAGAAGAAGGAGGAGGAAGGAAAAAGAAAAGAAAATAGGGAAATGTGGGAGAAAGAAAAGAAAATAGGGAAAAAGTGGGAAAAAGAAAAGAAAATAGAGAAAAGGGGGGAAATGGTTGGAAAATGGGCAAATGTCACCCGAGAGAAATTGGCGCCGTGTCGATGCCTAAAGACGATTTAAATTAATGTCGACGCAGGGCGTCCAATTGAGTCTCAGACATCTGATTTTCCCGCCAATACCATGCGCGGATGATGCACCAGGCCGCGTATGAGCTGCAAACAATTCCACTAACGTGGCCGTTCGCGGTCCGGGGCATGGACCTCCTGGGACCGTTCCCCAAAGGGTTCGATGGCAAATCGTACTTGTTCGTAGCAATCGATACCTTTATCAAGTGGATCGAGGACGAGCCGGTCTCCAACTCCAGTTTAGCCCCGCGAAGCTCAGCCCGAGCCTCCGCCAGCGCAGCCTTCAGCTCGTCCGCCTCCAGCTTGGCGGCCATGACCTCCCCCTAGTCTTGTCCACCTCTTCCGAGAGAGCCCGGACTTCATCTCCTCCGGCCCGGGCCTTAAGTGCCGTCTCTGCAGCGGCCAGGGACTTCTCTAGTCTGGTCTTGGCCCGGACTGCTTGCTCTGCGGCATCCCGCGATCCCTGGAGCTCATCGTGGAGCCGGACGACTTGCTGTGCGAGATCGCGCTTCTGCATCGAGGGTTCAACCCGCTGTGCGGCCCTCTGAGCAGCGGCCACCGCCTCCTCAAGCCGGGCCTTGAGTTTTCCCAGTGTGTCCTCCGCCAGGGCTTGGCCGGGCTTCGCTAGCCGAAGCTCCGCCACTGCCACGCTTTCACCCTCCGTCGGAGTCAAGAATATGGGGGCTGCGCAAATTGCCATGAGCGGACTTGGGCGAGGAAGCACCGCCTCGTTCTCCGCCGCTGCGAGCTTGTCCTCCGCTTCCTCGGCGCCGATGGCGAGTTCAGCTTCGCCACGTAAATGGCGCCAAACGCGCAGCAGCTTCCTCCTGGTCGGACCGTGGATCGGGTGGACCCACAGGTTCGACACGCCTTCCACGACGGAGCGCTGCACCCGGACATTCACTTGATGCTCCACCCACTCCGGAGTGGCGAAGATCCAGCCTGCGGACGCCAGCGGGCCTGCGCTGGGCACGGAGACGCCCAGCCAGCCCATCGGCGTGAGCACGCGCACAGGCCAACAGCATGCGCCGGTCGGGCGCTGGAGGCGCGTTCCCTACCGGGGTCTTGAAAAGGTCCGCGATCGACCGGCCACCACCCATGCGCCATGCGCCCTTCGACGCGCAGAGGCGTAACCAATAGTGATGCCCCGGCGACATCCACCTTCACCGTCTCCGCGACCTCGGCGGACGCGTCCAGCACCACCATCGGCAGGCAAGTCGGTGACGACCCACGGATCAGTCGCACATCCTTGCCCCGTGCCTCGGATCGCGCCAGCTGCATCAACGCGTCCACAGGCTCGACCGGATCGGCCTCGGTCGCCCTGGCATCGGCAGAAGGGGGTCGTACGTCAATGGCCACCTCGACGCTGCGCATTGCAATCAGAAACACGCGGAGCGATCAAATACAGAGGAGAAACTTACGCGCTGGTTCAAGCTCAGTGTCCTCATACACCCCCGGTGTAGGGCGCAGAAAAAGCTCCGTCTCTAGCCCACCGACGCGGCTCGTGGTTGGCGCGGCTGTTTGCTTCTGGGCTACGACGACCTTCTTCGCGGGCCCCCTCCGCGGCATCACTCCCGGCGACGGACCCGCCGCAGGTGCGACATCCTCGTTGCCACTACCCTGGGCAGGCCAGTACCTCCTCCTCTTTTTTGTAAGCGCCACGCCTTGGACCCGCGCGGAAAACAAAGCCTGAGATCGGCTAAGCACCCAACACCTGGCCGGCTGGCCCGCGTCAAGGGGAAAAACTCACCTACACTGGCACCATGCGTTTTCTCGCCCGCATCTCCGCGCCTGCCTGTGATGTGCCCACAGCGGTCGAAGCCAGCGCTGGGCTTCCCTCGCCAGACATCGCCGGTGAGGTTGATGCTCCGCCGGTCCTGACGGCGAGCGTGCCGCCAGTGGTTGCACGTCCAAAGGCTCCCCTGTGGAGTCCGTGGCCTTCGTGGCCTCCTTGGCCACATTCCACGTTCGCTGCATACAAAGAGTTAGCACGAGCTGTTAGGACCCTAAGGGCTCACACGACCTGTAATTTGATCAAACACCCTGCAGGCATGTACCGCGGACAATCTGTCCCTCACGAATCATCCGAGATGAGGATTCTTTTCCATGGGCAGCAGCATGGCCGCGATCCTTGCGTCATCGTGGGCTGAGAGCCCTACAAAGCGTTGCGAACGGTCACTACACGCACCGACCTAAAATAAACAAAGCATTGTGACAGGCGATCACCTTGGTGGAAATCCCGGTACGGATCCTCCTAGCCGCCCATCTCGCTAACGCATCGCTCGCGGCGCCCCAGCGGGCCGATCCGGTGCCGGACGAAGCTGTTGAGAACGTCGTAGCCCGTCAAGCCCCTCTAGGCGAGCTCCGCGATCTCATACGCCATCACTTGATCCTTCGGCAAGGGCTCGCTGCGCGCGAAGATCGGCATATCCGGCGCAGCCGGAGAATACTCCAAGTTCGAACCCCCGCGGTTCAGATAGAACCACTACCGGGCCCAACCATCGACTTTCGTCTTGACCTCATGTTCTGGATATGTTTGGCTACCCGGGTCCGGCATGTGGTAAGATAGAAAACCCTGCCGTTGCCCACGCGGTGGCCGACGGGCTTCAGCTCAAAGTACTGCTGGAAGAGACTCACCGTGGGTCGCACCCATGAAGACGCCTCACACAAAGCGCGAAGATGAACAAATGAGCGTGGGGATGCGGGATGATTCTCCGCCGCAGACTCAGAAAGCGAAGAGGTCGGTCACGAACTGCGACTCCGGCGCATTGTACCCGCAGATGGCTGAGCTCCCGGGCTGCGCCAGGAAGCCTCCAAGACCCCGGCTTCACAAAGCCGTCCCTCTCCAGCTCCGCCATCCTCTCTCTCTCGTGAGAACGCTATCTCCGATGAGCACCATAGTAGCCGGAAGCAAGAAGGCTAAGGGCAAGATTGAGGGATGAAGATAGCGGCAAAGGGGATGTTCTGCAGTAGGAGTTCCCCCGAAAAACACTGCCTTATCAAGGAAGGCAAGGTCGAAGCGGAGATCGTGGGAGTCGTGCCCAAGGAGACGTAACTGCCCCACCTTTCCGTCAAATCAAAATTCAATGCTCGACCTTTTGCCCCAGCGGCTCAAAAAAAAACCCTAGCCAAGTTTCCTGCGCGGCGCATAAGGGTTGGTTTTCTATAAACCTCAGACCGGCTCGCCACGCGACCAGCTCTAGACTCGGGGGCTGGCTGTTGGTGATTTGTGAGCGGCCCACCCTGAGATGGGCCTTGGGCCGGATCCGTACCGACCTGCCGCACGTACGGAAAGTCTGAGAGGCCACCCTTGGCCGCAGTAAAAGGAACGTCTAGTCCGCCGGGGTCATCCCCGGGCTTGACCAAGTCAACCGCGCCTCCCTAGGCCCTAACCAGGAGCGCTGCGTACCTCCCGGGCTATCCTTAGCCTAGAGGAGGGCCCCGCGAACAGCGCGCCTATCCCTGGGCAGGTGGTGGCAGCTGTCGTGCCCCACCATACTTTCCTTGGCCTTGACAGAGAAGAACTGTACCTCCCCGGGGGATCCATAGCCCGGGGAGAGGCTCGCGGGCAGCTCGCCTTGTCGTTTGCCCCTTGGGCAGATGGTAACAGCTGCCGCGCTACGCGACGCCCCCAACGAGTGGTGCGATGCTGGTTCCGACCAGTCAATGCTATATTGGGGATAAAGGGAAAGTGCTTTCTCCCTGTGCAGGCTGCTCCCCCGTGTAAGCACACCAAGACGAACATGTGTCTAGTACTAACCAGACCAGCTTCTCTTTGCAGCCACAGACACGACGGAGCCCGGAATGAGACAAGGGTGCCGTCACTAAAGATGGACAAAGCAGAGATAGGCGCGGGGCTCGCTGTATCAACTCCGGGAAGCCCGCCGCGCCTATAAAAGGAGAAGCCTGCCCAACGTAGCGGGGACCTTCGATCCGATCCAAGCTACGCCTAAGAGAGCACTAGCACCCGAAGCTTCCTTAGCAGTAGCCGTAGTCCTTAGTCACTTCAGTGTCCTACATCCCCCCTTGTAAGCTCGGGATCGGCACCTTCGAGCCCGGTCTCGGCACCCTTGTTCTGTTTTCCACCAGATAATCAATGAAGGCTGGAGTAGAGCTATTACCCGGCAGTGAGGGCTCGAACCAGGGTAAAATCACTTGTCTTCACATTTTGTATTTCCTTCACTTCCTCTCTCACCCCCTCTCTTTCTCGCTGTATGACGGATCTGTACCCGGATCCCAAGTCGCACCAGGCATAGTCCGGGAAGACCACGCGCCGAGCCCTCATGAGCTCGGCCGCCGCCCATTTCTTTGGGAAGGGTTGTCGTTGGGCCTCACTCCAACTATAAATTCGTCTGCCGATCCGTGGACCCGCTGCCCTCTGATGCGCGTTTCCCAGACACCGACAAAAATATATAGAGAAAAGCCAGAGACTAACTTCTTTTTTGATCTATTATTTTTCCACACAATTGTCTCTCCTTTATAAAGCCTAACCTATAATTAATTTGGTTTAGCCCATAACAACCCTAGGAAAGCCTTGGCTATGGTTGAGCTTGCCAGGCCCTAAAACACATAGGGTTATGACAATCCCAATGTTGGTGCCAGCGTCGTCGACGGTGCGTTGTCATCCTTCGGGGATCAACTAACACCTGTTGTGCTGATGATGTGTTATAAATCAGTAGTCACACACGTAAAATCACATTAACAATGAACAAGAACACAAATATAGAGAGAAAAGTCAGACACTAACTTCTTTAATGATCTATTATTTTGCCATACAATTGTCTCTCCTATATATACCCTAGCGTATAATTTGGTTTTGCCCATAATAAGATAGTGAAGCCCTGGCTTTGGTTGGGACTGCCAGGCCCTGAAACACGTAGGGTTATAATAATCCCAATGTTGGTGCCAGTGCCGTTGACGGTGCGCCGTTGTCCTTCGAGGATCAACTGAGACCTGTCGTGCTGATAATGTGTTATAAATCGATAGTCACACACGCACAATCGCATTAACAAAGAACAAGAATACAAATGTAGAGAGAAAAGCCAGACACTAACTTCTTTATTGGTCTATTATTTTGCCATACAATTGTTTCACCTCTATATAGTGTATAGCCTATGCTTTGGTTTTGCCTATATAAGCCTATGTAAGCCCTAGCTTGAGTTGGGTCTGCCAGGCCATAAAGAACACGTAGGGTTATAACAATCCTATTGTTGGTGCCAGCGCGGTTGACAGTGTGCCGTCGTCCTTCGGTGATCAACTGAGAGCTTTCTTACTGATAAAGTGTCAAAAATTGGTAGTCGGACACACACAATCGCAATAATAAGGATCAAGGACTTAAATGTAGAGAGAAAAGCCAGACACTAACTTCATTGCTAATATATTTTTTTCATACAATTGTCTCTTCTTTACATAGCCTAGACCATAATTTGGTTTTACCCATAATAAGCCTATTGAAGACCCGAGCTAGGCAGATAGGGGGGGTGAATAGATGTCAATCAATTTTGACACTTTCTTTTTGCAATACGCAGCCCCTCTATGCACTTCGCACCAAACAGCTTCGTGTCGATAGTCAAACTGCGACGTAATTCAGATTTCAAGTGCCACACCATGTGCAGTAAAGAGGTGTTGCCCATGGGACAAAGTGGATGAGAATTAGATCCTTGCGACCACTTTTCATCTCCTCAACCAGCCAAGGCAATTAGAGACAAGCCAAAGCATTCAAACCACTAAAGTTGCCTTATCAAAAGCAAAAAGCAGATTCCTAGAAACTTGTCTTCCAACGAGAGAGTGGTTCCTACTGTTGTGAGATTCCAGAAATTTTCAAACTTTATGTACACCCATATGGATGAGTCGTGATGTTCCATTCCAAATTTCAGCGTCAAAACCTATCTACAAAAGTAATAAAAATTGTGCACCAAGAACTATCATGAACTCAATACTGCATGTTTTGGGATTCGATATTCACCTCATAGCTCCCAAACGGGGAATCCAATGGACTTCACATTTTTGCCAAACATGGGCATATGAGTCGCGCATATTTTTCAACTAGAATCACCCCCAAAATAAATTTTGAAGATTTTCATAAAAATAAAAATCTAACACTGACTATTGCGCGGAGGAAAGTTTCTGGATAGATTTGCAACAGGTCAAGAACTTGTTCTCTTACCTCTCATATGGTTGCAAAGAGTGTAGAAAATCATATTAGCAACCTGAAGTCATCATAGATCATCAAGAACTAGTAAGAAATCACCCAAGTTCATTTCCAAATAATATGCTCGAAACGGAAAAACGAAAATAAGAAAAACTATGAGGTAATCAACACAAGATGTTCATGGAGAAGGAGTATTTCATTGCACAGAAGTTGAGAGATTACAAACCACAATACATGTGTTCACAAGCACTCTAGGTGCCACTCTTACAAACCCAACTCACACTGTGTATTTCTGAAATTTTCAGCTTTAAGGGGATGAGCAGGAAGTGCTCTCCTCCCCCCTCTATTTATAGCCCAAGGGTGAGAATCCCTAAACCCTATAGCCCGTCTCCACCCTTCATTTGAGGACGAGTGGTGTACAACTCACGCACTAAGCAGCACACTACCATAGCGGAATATTCATTATGGTTCAACCCAATCTCTTCATTTCATGCATTAGATAAAATAATCAAAACAATAAACGGGTGAGTTTTGCAAAATAGGGAGCAAGATGCAACCTATCTTACATTGGTAGTACTCCGAATATTGGGGTCCTCCTCCGAGTTGCTCCTGAAAACCTCCCGAGAAGGGCACATAGAAACGATCTACACGTAGATCCAAATGCATAAGAACAACAAAACAATCAACAGAAGAAATAGTTCATAAAAATATATAAAATTCTTGTCTATTTATAAGATTTAACGGCTCTGCAATAATCTAATTTGGATTTAGGATGCTCCCTAAATGATTCCAGAAAGATTTGGGAAAATCGGAAATACCCTAAACGAATAAACCGGTTTAACCGACGAAAACAGGCCAAACTGGTGGCTTTGAGGCAAGCGGGCGCTCGCAACGGCGGCTGTGGGGATTGTTGGTGATTCTTATGCCTAATAGAATTAATCCGCAAGTGCACAGATATCGCAGTAGCTTTCACCTTGGAGTATTTCAAAGGTATCGATTTCTCACGAAGAACGAGAAGAGTCTAGTTTCTAGTCTTGACATGGCCGGATGGATATGGTGGAATGACAGAAGTGGGGTAAGATATTTCGGGTCGAGAGGTTCTTCTAAAGTTTCAGACTAGTCAAAGGTACAAGGATAATCCACACATAATTTCTACTCTGTATCGGAGCTTGGCCGATTCACTACCACCCACTATCGGTTAAGAACACCGGATGATTATGATCACCCCCGATTGGGCAGAACTGGGCTGAAACTAACGGGGCGGATTCTACAAACTGCTGCGCGGATAGCAGGGCTATCACCATCTACTACCTACTGCTCAGCCGTTGAATCAGGTGTCTACCGAGCACTAACTAGTCTAGGCACCATGCCTCTACCTAGCAGTACTATGTACCAGGACGTCAATTGATACGCACTCCCACTAAACCTGGCACTAATATCTATTGTGTCCCCCAAACACATAGATTAAGCACTCAAGATATA
Organism: Raddia guianensis; assembly: GCA_036346415.1. NCBI lineage: Eukaryota > Viridiplantae > Streptophyta > Magnoliopsida > Poales > Poaceae > Raddia > Raddia guianensis. The sequence goes on from CM070536.1 coordinate 55,337,152, forward strand.
GCACGAGCCTAATACCAACAGAGAGATAAAGTATACAAGATAAACTTGCTTTATAAATAAAGGTTGGGACTAAGTGTTACCGATAGAAGATGTAGCAGAACTCGCACCTGAGTTCGGCTCCGGAGCTATAGTGGAGGGATGCTGACACGCCGGCTTCTCCTCAGCACTAACTCTCCTCTCTCACCTACTCTACTTGATAAATGGGCAGCATAACGCTGCTTTGTGTTCTTCCCGCACTTCTCCGTGCCTTGCAAATGAGGAGAGGGGCTCCTTTTATAGCCAACCGCAGCGAGTAAGGGTGTGCCACGTGTAGGGACACATGTCTACTCCTCCCCAGCTGAAGGAGTACCCGAGGGGGCAACCAAGTCGGTCGGCCGACAGGGCTTCGGTTGATCCCGGCCCTCGGCTTCACATGGGATCCCTCATTGACGGCGTAGATCATCCCCTTGAAGCGGTTTTGGCAGTTGAGGCCGGTAAAACGGGGTTCCATAAGAGCCAAGCCATCCAATTGTGAAGGAAGTGCTACCCTTGGATTGAAACGACTTGAGTGGATGGCATAGATCCCTTCATTTTGTGTTTCTTGACCACCTGGGAGAAAACGAAACCGGTTGGACGAAAATTCTAAGTCGGCCGACTAGGGTTGGTCGGCCGACTGGGTGTTTTTCCCGGTTTGGGTCCATTTCTGCTCAGTATGTCCCTGGAGACACAAACTTACCAAAACTTGTGGAATTTTGTTAAATTTGCACATTTTTAGTCCATGTTCCTTCATTTGGGAGCTATGTTGATGGTCGGAAGTGTACGAAAAGTTGTCAAAATTAACCGTCAACACACCCCCACGCTTAGGTCTTTGCTCGTCCTCGAGTAAAGGTTAGTTTTAAAACTACTAACTCTGTGGAAATTAAATGACAATCATAAAGGATATTACAAGGTTTCACTCAAATTGCGGGGATTGAAAGTGGCTACTAACTTTATCTTATAAATGTTGGCAAATGGAACAACAAGGAATGATGACAATGCTATCATAAGATCAATGCAACCCAGAGTTTATATTTTCTAAAGAATCCATGGCTCTTTTTCTTAAGTGAAATTCTCAAATCTCTCAAAGTTTGACCTCACCAAGGCCGGTATAGCCTTAATCCTACCATCTACGGTTTATGTGGAGCTCAGGGTAGGATAGTGGAGTAGTTATGATACACACTTTTGTCAGGTTAAAACTAGATCCTAATGAAGATCATGTTAATATAATTTCCAATCATAAGAGAATTAATGTCCAGGGGTGAGGGAGTGAATGAACTCATGCCAAAGGAATATGAAGAAATACAAGTGCAAACTTGGTCAATCGGGGCGCAGGTGTTCATGTGTAGCCGAGTCATAAACTTGGGCATTCGTGGCGCAGATGTACGTAGGCGTGTCGCCGAGCCGTACACTTGAGCACTCGGGGCGCCGGTGTAGGTGTGTTGCCGAGCCGTACACTCGGGAGCTCGTGGCGCCGGAGTAGGCGAGTCAAAGAGCCGTACACTTGTGCGCTCGGGGTGCCGGTGTAGGTGTGTCGTAGAGCCATAGACTTGGGTGCTCGTGGCGCCGGCGTTGGCGTGTCGCTGAGCCATATAGTTGGTCGTTCACGGCTTTGGCGTACGTGTGCTGTAGAGCCGTAGACTTGGGCGCTCGAGGCGTAGGCATAGGCACGTGGATGAGCCGTAGACTTTGGTGATCGGGGCGCAGCCGTAGGCATGTCGCAGAGCCATAGACTTAGGCGCTTGGGGCACGAACTTAGACTTGTCGCCGAGGAGAAGACTTGTCGCCGAGCTACAGACTTGTTGCGGGCGTAAGCGTGTCGCCGACCCGTTTACTTGGTCGCTCATGGCGCCGTTGTATGAAACGAATCAAAATTGTGCGATGACAATCTAACCGATCTTCACTTGGCCGTACGGAAGTACTCGTTCAAGTCTCGATCAACACCGAGCACATTCTTGTCAAGGTCTCGGTTGTGGTGAGCGAAGTCGTGGCCGTAGTCATAAATGATCTTCACGCGGTTGGTGTAATTTGATAAGGTCGATTAAAATCCTTGCTGGTCTTCAATAGACCACAAGGTGTGGCACGACCGATCCACACGCCGTGGCTGGCACCAACGAGCTTTACGGGCGCGCCGAAAGTCTCGACCTCCCTGCGCAGTCTGTCTTCAAACAGGCGCCACAGTCCCATCCAAACTCAGATTTAGGTTTTCTTGGATTCGCTGTAAAGATAGCGAGATAAGCTTTCCAATGCATCTTATATCACCCAAAAACTCCTTCTAAGTAAACGGTAAATCACAACACAAGTTCCGTCCAAATTCTGAACGAGAATAAATCGCATCTTCTTCTCACATTCGCCTCACAGTTGATGAAGCCGGCGTTGCACGATGGACGCCATGATCGTCGAGTCCGAGTGATTTGCTGCTGATGATGGTCACCATCTGATATTCGCTCTCGGTGGGGTCATCGCCGCATCCGAGTCGGTAATTGAGCCCCCGGCGCACTACTCATCGGTATGCAGCGGCGGCGTTCCCCAATACGAACGGGAGTCTGAGTTAAGCGCTGTTGAAATTTCTCCCGGATCGGATCTTGTCCGAGTTCAAAAGAATGGATTTTGATGTGTTGGTGATGTCCCTCCCAGATCGGATCTAGTCCGAGTCCAAAAGAGCAAGCTTAGGCCTCCGGCGCATTGCGCGTTGGTATGCGGCGCCGGCGTTCTTCAACCTGCAGAGGACTCTAGGCCGGCTGTTGATGAAGTTTCCCTCAGATCGGATCTGGTCTGAGTCCGAGAGCGCGAGCTTGCCGAAGTTGTCGGTGACGAAATCCAAACTCCCGAAGTGAAAAACGACGCGCAGTGCAGTGCAAGATGAGTCGATAAAGCCTGTTCACCAATCTGCACGTAGTCTTATGAAAGTTGTTGTTCATGGCGATCCAATCGCCTCCTTGCGGCTCGGCAATAATCCTCGAGGTCCGCCATGGCCGATCCGCATGCCGTGGATGTCACCGACGAGCTTGCTGGGACTCGCGACCTTCATGTGCAGTCTCTCTTCAAACAGACTCTCCGGCAATATTCGGACTCCGTTTTCGACGTTCTACTACTCGTTGGAAAGCTAACGAGATTATCTTTCCGATGCATCCAGTATCGTCCTGAAATTCCTCTAGATCAACGGGAATCGAAGAAACAAGATGACATCCAAAATCTGTCTTCGAGTCATCGCCGGGTACAAGTCGGGAAGTGAGCCCTGGTTTTACTACTCATGAGTAGATGGCCGCGGTGTTCCACAACCTGAATGGGAGGCGTCATCGTAGATCCCCCAGATTGGATCTGATCCGAATGTGAGAGGTGGAGTTCACCGAGATCGTTGGTGACACAGTCGGTTCTTGAAGCGGAAAGGCTGATGGGGCTGAAGACGGCGGTGACTCCGTTGATCAATGCCATCAAGCTTGATGAAGATGATCTTAGCGCTACCCCTACATGGAGCGCCAACTGTCGACGTTTGTTTAACCGGGGTAATTGTTGGCAATGATTATATATGGGATTATGTGCTGGATCCAAACTTGATGGTAACACAAGACAAAAGGATTATACAAGTTCAGGCCCTCGTGGTGGAGGTAATATCCTAGTCCTGTTCTGCACTATTATGATGGTGATATGATGATATGCTACTCTGTGGAGAGATCCTCTTCTTTTGACTTGGTTAAAGAATCCCATGACGGCCAATGAACCTTTCTTTCACCTCTATCACCTCCCCACCAGAACATAGCAATTGCCCTCTCGATCTCTAAAGTTGAACAAACCAACAGGCAGTTTGAAACAGCCCACTGCATAAGTAGGTAGATCCTGGACCAAGATGTCTCTCCATGATGAGAGTGTAGAGACGAAGATGCCGAACTAGGGGCTCCCTGCCCGCCTTATATAGTGGGGGTCAGGATTACAAGGTAGAGTTCTGGTCGGCTACTAGTAGGGTTGGAAAAATAGCTCGCGGCTCGGCTCGGGCTCGGCTCAGCTTGGAGGTGCAACCGAGCTCGAGCCGAGCCCACTTTTGGGGCTCGGTAAAATAGCAGGACGAGCCAGGCTCGGCTCGTTTCTGACCGAGCAAGGCTTGGCTCGGCTCGTTGGTATATTTTGAACGTGAAACGCCTTTAGCTCGTGGGTCGGCTCGGGCTCAGCTCGGACAGGCTTGACTCAGCTCGGCTCGGAGGTGTTACTGGGCTCGAGCTGAGCCTACTTTTGGAGCTCGCTAAAATGGCGAGCCGAGCCTAGCTCGGCTCGTTTTTGACCGAGCTCGGCCAAGCCAGGCTCGGCTCGGCTCGTTTCCACCCCTAGTTACGAGGTAGGATTCCTATCTCTATCCTCTAATCAGATACGTAGTTATCCGGGATTACAATTATATCCTCCATAATAGGGATAAACTTTTATCTTTAAACCTTTCCTTACCCAGCAAGCCTTCTATAGTCCGAGCGGTACTCGTCCTTATCTACCTGGGATAAACTTTTGTCTTTAAACCTTTCCTTACCCGGCAAGCCTTCTATAGTCCGAGCGGTACTCGTCCTTATCCACCTGACTTGTTACATTCCCTGTCGGGTGGTTTTTAAGCTCGCCTATTTTATCCACAGCGTGCATCTAATTATTGAGTTCCTTGATTTTGCATTATCGGCAAAAGACCAGCGTTATTCTCGATGTTGATTATCAACGTATGTATCTGCAACGTATGTTCTTCTCGATGTCGATTATCATCGATATATTCTTTTGGCTCCGATCTATTTCTTTATGTATATGTTGCGTTGGTGGAGTTCTAAACCATTAATTGATTGATCTTTTCGTACTATCGTGGATGTTTAGGTGGATATAATTTCATATCCTAATGGGATTCAGAGTGTATTGTTTGCGTGCAAGCGCATATGGATGAGGCTGCTGTGCTGGTGAAAGGCTGCGTGCCTTTTGCTTTTTTACTTTTCAAACCATCATGGAAATTTTAAGTGGAGAAAATTTGATATCCTAATGGAATTCAGATTATGTTTTGGCGTGTAAATGCATGCAGATGAATCAATGCGATGATGGTGATTGGTTGCATGCCTTTTGTATTTTATTTATAGTTTCTCATCGTTTGTTTTTTTTTTGGCATACATGAATATTTCTTAAACTTTGCTGTTCTTTTACGGTACCTATTAATAAAATACTACCGTGGTAATATAATTTAGATCTAATCGTTGGTTTTGTAAGGGTGTTCTAATCTTTTCTTCTATTTTAAGGTATTGCTATATATGGCATGTTACTCGTACATTAAATACTTGATCTGATTTTCATGACGTTAATTACATTCCATTAATTAAATGATTTGGCATCCATGCATTAATTACTATTTCCATAGCGTTGGTTATGGTTTGGAGTATATGTGCATGTCAGCATGGGAAAAATCACAGAAATTACATCAATTATGCATATTAATATATGGAAAATATACTCATGCATGGAAACTCTATGCACCATTTAGAAACTAATAAATCACGTACGCATGATAGAAATAGGTATTAATCCATTGATTTCTCATTTCACAAAATGAACTAATTGTTCAAAACCTTTGTCTTTTGAAACGATTTGGTGGATTTCTATAGAACACTTGGATGATTTCCTTTTTTTCATAAAATCGCATTGTTTTTAACTTTATACAAAATTTGATCTAATTTTAACTGGAAATTGAAAATCGTTGTGTAGCAGGATATATATGACCTCAAAACGATTTTTAATAAAATATACAATGCGAGGAGAAAGAAGTTGAAATAACAAATGTAGGATTCAGTTTGAAATGATTTATACGTAGTAGTTTGGTACGTTTTAGTGACCTTAAATTCATTTGATCAAAATATATAAAGATGAACAAGAAACAATGGTGACAAATTTTCTTTTACAACGTGTATAGTAGGAAATAGCTGGCATGTGGATGGAAAAAACACTTGATTCTTGAGGAATCCATTTGAATTCATAGTCATGTTAAACAATTTTAATTTAATTATGGTAAATTTTTTAAAATCCCTAGCAATTTCTGTTTTTCACGATATCTATACAATTTAAATTAAAAATATGAATTTTTGTCCAATTTATGGGGGTGTTGAATCAAAATGCATGCACATTTAATATATTAATTTAACAAAATACTTAGTATTTGTCAGCGTTTATAATTATACCTGAAGTCAGTTATACCCTCCTAGAGATATACTACACTTGTAGTATAATATACTAACTTTGTAGTATAAAAAAACTTAAGATCAATCTAAACCTATAGATCGAGGGAATTGGACGGCTCATACTTACTGGAAGGTACCGTAAAAGAACCCCCGCTTTTTGCCCTTCCATTTCTGTTACACGTGTTGCTCTTTCTGCGAGTCACTCCTGGTTACTCCGCTCCCTTAGTATGTTATAGTCCCCTTGGTTTGCTCCGTCAGTTTTTTGGCTCATTTATCTTTGCTATGGCGTATCTTCCTTTTCTATCTGAAATTTGTGCGTTCTTTTTAATACGGTCACTGATTACTCCACTTGGTGTCTTGGTCTACTGTTGATTCTCTTTGATTTGCTCTGTTAGTTCTTTGCCTCCTCCTGCTTTACTCAGGTCTTCGGCTACTTCTTTGGGCTCATTGGTTAGTTTTATTAGAGCTTTTTTCCCCCTTTTTCTTATGTGTTTTGTATTACCCCTCAACAAAGATGCCTTGCATGGTTATTCCTATGCCATTGGTTGTGCTTGTTTGCTTACGGTGTTTTCTTTTTCCTCTTATAACTACTGTTGTCCATGGAAGGCTTAGCTGGTGGTTTCCCTCCATCTTTATCTTCTGTGTCACGTGAGCAGTTTGCTGAACAATCTGATTCAGGTAATTATTTGGTGTGCATGGTTGGTTTTCCTATTTCCATGTGCTTTCTGCCTTTATGCGTCGCCCTTTTTTGCTCTTCTGACCTGTGTGGTTTTCACCATTTGTGTTTGGTTTTTTGTCAGTAAGATGTTGATCACCATTTGGTTGTTTCGCCTGATCGAGCTCGTCAGAATTGGCGTAGAAGACACACCCTTGACCCTTACTAAGCCCACCCTTGCCGTTCATTTCTTTTTCTAGTAAAGAGCTTAGGAGACGATTTACGCAAAATTGAAGCCAATGCTAAGAGAAGCGGCCCAGAGGGAGTGAGCTACTGGGGTGCACAGGAATTGGACGAGAGTGGCGGGCGATGGCGATGTGGACGCTTCAGGTTGCCTTTGTTGAACACATCAGCCAAGGAGGACGGAGTAAAGGCGCTGTGAGAGAGGACGCGGGGGCAGTCTGATGGGCATTGGACGTGTGTCCACCGGTAGCTAATCGGGGTTTACTATCCACTACCAGGGAAAAAGGCTTCCCAAGCGGTTGGTATGATGCCTCGCGGAGCATCACAAGCGGTTAGAACCGCTTGTCATAGAGTGTAAAAAGACAAATAAATATTGACGGAGGTGGGATTTGAACCCAGGACCTCTTAACTCACACCTCACCCAGCTAGCCAACCCACCCACGCGCATTATCTGACAAAATGGGGGGAGCTTTCCTTTTATCTATTCGAAAAATGGGCCTCTAGAAAAGGTTGGGGCTATTAAACCGCTTGTAAAGCCAAGCATCCTAAGCGGTTCGTGTTCCCAACCGCTTGTAGAAATATAGCGTGATTGGGGACACAAACCGCTTAGGATTTTAGGTCTTTAGAAGCGGATCGTGCCCCCAACCGCTTCTAGAGGTCATTTTCTGGCTTGAGACTGTTTTGAGGCATTAAACCGCTTGTAAAAGTTTGATCCTTTTTTTTTGAACCGCTTGAGAAAACTTGTTCCCTAGTAGTGATCGGCAATAGATTTGTTTTGGGGCTATGCGCTAGAACCAAGCTAAATGGTAATACGAGACAAGGGTTTATACAAGTTCAGGCCCTCAATTCGGAGGTAACACCCTAATTCTGTGATCTGGAATTATGTGTATGCGTATGCACGAGTTTCCAGATGAGTAGTTGTCTGTAGGACCCCTGCCCCTCCCCTTATATAGTGTAGGGAGGATAGGGTTACATGATCTTATCCAGTACATGGTACCTAATTCTGCTATATCAGCGCATCATGTTCACCGACATTTACAGGTACAAATCTCCTAATCACATGGAGCTAAATTCTATCCTCAGGAACATCCTCGGCGACCAAGTTACACGTAGCCCGAGTGGTCTTCATCTCTATTCGGCTAGCTTAGGTCGCCCCCGGTTGTTACCTCATGGGCGTTCTAGAGGATATTCGAGGTCCATGTAGTTCACAATAGCCCCCGAGCCGAGTGCTTTGCAATCGAGTCAGATGCCCCGCCGACTGATTTGTTAGATGACTCCTGTAATCTGAAAAGAGATTGTAAAGAACTCAATAAATCTTAAGTATTTGTGTTGAGAGTAACGCCTGATTCGGTAATACCGAAATTTCAGCTATCGGCCTATTTGGCACGTTACTCTACTGATGTTTTTAGCTACCTGACACCCATTCTCACTTTGTGAAAATAGCAAACGGCCCATCACGAAGTGCGCCTTAAGCCACACAATTACAGTTTCTGTCTTGCAGCTCACTGTGTGTTATGCGTTCAAAGTCTGTCATCATCAGACGCCTGGCCCTGTCTTGCAGGAACCAGCACTCGGCACAGCATGGGGCGCGTCTTTCAGCCGGGTGGTACCTGTCCCCACCAGAGAAGGGATCAGCTAGCGGGCCACTTAAGAGTGTATCGATTGGATAAAGTTTGGCCGAGAGGCATTTGTATCCAGGTTGCGGTATACAACTGGCGACCTATAAAGGCATACCTCCGAAATATTATACAAGTTTCATCAACACCCAACCTTGAGCATGCAAAGTTGGCTAGTGACCTAGCATGGGGTATGCCATGAAACACTCTTCAATGTGTGGCGCTTTCGGTCATATGCCCTCAAGGGTGTACCGAGGCCGAATTAGGCTCGATATTAACATGTCACCACCGTTGGTGGCGTGTTGTTAAGAAAGCCCGTTAAGGGGGTTGCCCTTTGCTTAATCGAATTAGGCCCAAACCCATTTTAGGGGAAGGCGAAGAGTTTTCATGCCTTTCTTGCCCAGCCAAAGCGTCACGCGCTGCCACCGGGAAACGCAACCGCACCCACTCCCGTCCCATCGCCATGATGGTTTTACTGTGTTTAGAACGGATCGCGAGGCGCGCCTCTTCATACTCCTTTGGGTATAAAAGAACCCAATACAGCGTATTGCACCACATCCAGTCTCTAAGCTTTTTCTTCTCCCTTTTCGGAAAACTCCAATCCTTCTCCCCCTTTCTCCCATCACAATGGAAGGTCAAGAGAGAGCGATGGATCCTACGTGGAGCGAACCGCTCAGAGAGCTGTCAGGATTCTGATTCATGGCCACCTGCGGCTCTTCGCAGCGCTCACTCCTTTGAAGAATGCGCTGGTCACCTCCATCCTCGACGTGAAGTGGCCTTTCGAGTAGCTACTCCTTCCATGTTTTCTTTTGATTCCCTGCAAGCCAGCAACGAGCCCTAGCTCATTGTGCCGCGCTACAAGGTTCCCCTTGTAATCTGGCCAAAGGGCCATTTCATAAATGAAATCCTCTTAGTAATTTGAATTACTCCCAATTTCGTACTTGTATTGCTGTCACATCCCAAATTTCTGACTGATTTCGTCTTCATCCGAGTAGTTAGACCGATGCGCATCTCGGGTCACCATTTAGTACTCCAGCGCTCCTCTCAACGGACATCACTTGGCAAACGCGAGTGGTTTTAACTCTACATCCACCGGAATAGCCGTACTTCAGTACAAAATGCGGCCTAGCCCAAAATACGCCCCGTGGCCCTTTAAATTTGGTGGCAGTGAAACAAACCGTTCCACCTCGCCCATTTCTCACGCTAGCAGTTTCATCCGCTCCAGCAAACTCCGCCGCTATGGTTTCCTTCCTTCGTACGCTCCGCCTCTAGATCCAGCAATGGCTCCACCATCTCCCGCCTCCCCGAAGGCAGTCAAGAGCTCCAAGGAGTGGATGAAGTCCATCACTACAGACCGACGGCTGCAGAGACTTGTATCCGTCGGCGTGCTCCCTTCGGAAGAGCTGATCTCGTGGCGCGCCGCCGTCGGTAAGTCCTCCCCCCACCCCTTGTTCTGACGACGTAGTTGTCTTCGAGTCCTTCTTCCTCTGAGGCTTCGACCTTCCTTGCTCCTCCTTTAGGAGGCTTCTGCATTGACTCATCTCAACCCCAATTCTATCTTCCAAATCGCTGTCTTTATTCACATCTGTGAGGCATATCTCGGGATTACGCCTCATTTTGACCTTTTCGGATACCTTTTTCTTCTCAATCAGCCCCTAGAGCCATGGGAGGTGCTAGCTCAAAATTGCGGGAAGGGGTGAAGAAATCTTACTTTGATCTTCCCATGAAAACCTCGAACAAAGGCTGGTACTCCGAGTGGTTCTATTGTGCCAGCCTTCCTCAGTCCTTCCGTCATTCACGGGAGATTGTTCGACAGTCCGCACTTCCTTGTCCTCCCCTCTCGCCCAGAGCGAAGATAGCCAGGTTAGAGAAGTGCGTCCCCTCCTTGGGGATTTGAAGGCTAAGGGGCTAACCGGCATCGGTGTAGTCATAAACTACTGCTTCCGCCGTGTCCAACCCCTCAAAGAGAGAGTACACCTCGGATTTGAATATTCGGGGTCTAAGGACGCCACTTGGGAGAGCGAAGACAAGATCTCCCGGAAATACCTAGTCGACCGAGAGGCAATCTCTTTGCCCCAGGCACACTCATAGACAATGAAGACTGCCCAGGTCCATATCACTTGTCGAACCCACCTCGTGCGGTAGGCAAAGAGCTTCCTTTCAATTTTTAGAAATTCCATCATAATTTACCGGTCTTGACCCCTTTGCAGGACAGTGCCGCATTCTTCTCCATCCATCCAGTCCCCAAAGCCCCTAGTCACAAGGATGCACCGCTCAAGCGTCCTGCAGAGGACTCCGCTAATGCTCCTCCGGCTAAGAAGGGCAAGGGAATTGTCTTGAAAGACTCGGACGAGGACAAAGAAGATGACGTTCCACTCCTGCTTCGATGTTGCCAAAACCCAAAGTCTAGTATTGCTCCAGCCGAGCGAGCTCCGAGCCCCCATCTCCCCCCATTGCCAGCCCAGAGGCCGCACCAAGGCAAAGAGGACCCTCCGGTTCCACCCTGAGTGGGCAAGCCACTCAGAAAAGTGTTGGAGTTAAATTCACCATGTGACAAAGGTTTCACCTAGTAACTTCTTCTTTCAATTATCTACAGAAAAGTCGCCTTCTTAACATCTTTCGCTCATAGGAAGCCCAAATCCAGCACCAAGGCACCGACTCCTGCTCCTTCTGCTACTCCACCGCCAATTCCTCAGGCCGAGCCTACTCTGATCAAGGAGTCAGCCTAGCACGTAGTCCCTCAACCTACTGCTCAGTCGCCCCAGGATGCCCACCAATCCTCGAAGGCTAAAGGCACCATCCCAGCCCCAGCTTGTCGGCATCCGATTTACGAGATCGGATTCCACCTGCGTAAAATCGTACTAGTCCCAAGGATCATGGCTAGTACACATAGTTATACAGAAAACGGTACATTGCCAACGTTCTGAATTATTACATAAAGGGAACTTAGTCCAATACAAACACAAGTAACAGCTTGCAGGTCGCAATACAGAGTACACAACGATACAAGACTATTACAACACCTAGAAATTTATTTATTCCACATGCACGAGGACTGTAGGAACACACAACGCTATTCTTCATAGTCTTCCTCGGAGAACTCCTCCTCATCGTAATCAGGGTCCACTTCCTCGGACGGTGGGCCATAGTCGGATGGACCAGCTGTTGAAATTTTGAAAAGGGAGAGGAGAAAAACGAGGGTGAGTACAAATTGTACCCGCAAGTCGGGAGGTATGCAAATGTGGCTCGGTACAAGGAGAGCTTAGGATATTTTACGGAAATGCATTTATTCGCCTAGTTTTGGCAAATCAATTTAGAAACAATATATCTTAACATTTTCCTTGGGCTCTTCTCAAACGGTTCTCGCCACCTGGCCTCAGTGCCATAGCGAGAACAAAATCCTTTCTCATTTCTTTTCTCAAAACGGCTAGGTGTTGACGTCAAATAAATGCAATTTTATATGTCAACATATTCCGGAATTCCAGCTTTTCGAGGGAAAATCAAGGTTTATACTAGCATTTTAATTATTCTAATAAAGTTCCACGAGTTGTGGTAGTATTTTGCATGCAGGGACCTACTGAGCGAAAATGGGACCGAGCCGGGCAAAAGAGTGGGTCGGTGACCCACCTAGGCAACCGACCCAGCTCCTTCACCCATCAGGGACGAGGATTGCACCGAGACTTCTACAAGAGATTCTAGAGTACATCCAAGCCGCTGATTTCAGTCGGTTTCATCCAGAAAGAGGAGTAATCCTCAAGTTAAGCCTAGGATTCCAAAGGAACCCAATCCTACCGGTGTCCAACTGCCAAACCGACTCTGGGAGAAGATCTACACCGCACAAGAAGCATCCTAGCCAAATTGGAGGGCGAGGATCAACAGAAGGCAGGCCGGCCGACCCACCTAGGTCGGCCGATCCACCTCTTCGCCTCTTCGGATTCCCCCTTCAGCAAGGACCTTGTGACACCTGTCCCTAGCCGTGTCAGCACCTCATTGGTCACGGTAGCCTATAAAAGGAGGTGATCTCCTTCATTAGAAAGAACACAACACTTTCACCTCTTCATTCCACTTTGTAGAGTGGCTCTTAGTTAGTAGAAGTTGAGAGTTAGAGTCAAGTCGAGCTAAGCTCGGAGTTCCGGAAGTGTCTTCGGGAATTCGGGTAATTGCTCTTGTACCCTTTCCTAATTGTTTCAATTAGTGAGACTACTTCATTCATTGCTATAGTGTTGCACTTTATTTGAGCTGAGTATATCTACATAAATGAGTTGTGTAGATTTGCTTTACCGGTAGCTTATATTCGTCTGGAATCAGTTTAGGTTCTCACTCATATACTGTTAGAGCCAGGCATTGAACCTAGATCAACTTCTCTTAGTACTGAGGAAGATTGATTAGGAATAATCATGAGCGTGGTGTCTCGAGGCTAGGACTAACTTCGGTTTACACCCGGGCCCACGTATATGTGGTAGGTGGTAGGTGGTGACAGCCCTATCCATCCGTAGATACTTAGTATCTCGTGCGTAACCCACAGCGTCCGGCTTTGGACCAGTAAAGCCAAATCGGAACGATCATAACCATTCGGGATTCTAATTCTGGATAGCGGGTGGTAGTGAGTATCCGAGCTCCGACGACAAATATCAAGTGGACCACTAGTTGATTATCCTAAGCTCGCTCAACTGAATCACACTACTTTGTGAACTTATTAAAACTTGTCTCGTTGTCCTCCCAACTGTCTATCTAGCTAGTGTAGCTTTCTCTTTGTGTGAATATTTATCGTGTGTGTGTGTGTGTCCCGGTCTTTTCATTTATCCTAACCCCCGTTACCTAGACTGGCTGGTATTTTAAATAATTAAGATATAGAGGATTATCTCTTTAAACCCTCGTTCTCTGTGGATTCGATAACTCTAGGAATACTCCTAGTGAAAACTACAAGTGATATCCGTCCGCTTGCGGATTAATTTCTTTGAGCGTAAGAATCGCCAACACTAGGTCCATTCCACGCGACAATTTTCGGTAGGCCGACCCCCAATCCGGAATGTAGCCGGTGGCACCTAACTCAAACGAAAACTTTCTCAAATTCTTTACTCATCTCAAATCCTTCGCTTTGAAACCCTTTTCTAAATTGGTTTTAAAAATGAAGAACTACTATATGAACAGTCCCTTCGCACGCTCATAACCGCGAGCACGGCTATCATGATAGTTTTAACTCTGCAGAGTGGGTACGCTTTACCCTCCAGAGGTTACGCACCAGAGGTGTTTCGCCACAAGACCGCTAACCACGAGGGCTAACGACAGGGCCCGTCCCATACCGGGGCTCGAGGTCGTACTGTCATGGCTTAATTCGTAGGATCATAGGACGAATAGTCCTTAGACTAGGGAAGAGACAATATTTTAGCCTAGTTTTCAAAACGTTGCCGCAATGCACCAACCGACAAAAATATCTCTCCCTAGTCGGAAGGGTTTTGGGGTAAGAGGAAAATCATTTCCTACTAAGCATCACCCTTGATGCACTATCTTTAAATAACCATTTTTCCAAACATTTCTCAACAACATTGATCAAGACATCACCCCTATCGATGCGTCCACTCTACCACCATTACCACCATCTATTGTGCAAGGACCAATAACAAGGGCACGTGCGCGACAACTAAACCACCAGGTGGGCTCGTTCCTTACCACACAAGAGTACCCGTAAGAGCGAGTTACTACCTAATAATGTTGTGCTTGTACTTAGGAATTATGGTGTTGATTAGGGAGGATGGAAATCTGCACCACGGCAAGTTGGGAACCAAGTCTACCATGAGTTGGAGTCCGGTTCGGTCACGGTGGAGTAGTCTTTCTTCAAACGGGCGTAGCAGATGCATATCAACTCCGTTTGGGGAGTTCAAGTACATTACGGAGAAGCCCTCGACGAATCCTTTCCAACAGATCCAGTCGCACGTCCAAATTCCTTATGAGTTGATCACAATCGTCGAAACAAGAGGTGACCAGATTCTGTTGGGCCACCTTGTTTTTCGGCTTCGGCCCGTGTATCCCACGCAAGGGGGGCGCCCCAAACCCTAGCCGCCGCCTTTTCTGCCTATGAAGACTTCGTAGCCAACATTGTTAGAGTTGGGTTTTGCTTAGATATATTTCTGCCATCGCAGTATCGCCGAACATCGGTTTGTGGAACCCCAAATTCGTGATCTTAATATATATTCGCAATTTCAGATTGCTTCTTCTTCGTTCTTGCTTGTGTTCTCGATTCGCTTGCAGGAACTAGCCTTCGTGATGAGGTCGACCGTGCGTTTGCGTGGTTGATAACGAACGGAGACGATAGTGTAGCGATTGCAAGCCTAGATCGGTGCTGATCAAGGTCGGATAGTCAACGTCGAGTTCTCCACCAATCGTGTTTACCCATACCTGTCGGAAGATCGGGACCCCGTTCCCCGTCAAGTGGTATCAGAGCTTCGGTTGCCCGTCAGGTATACTTGTATCCCTTTGTTTCATCTTCCACCTAGAGTCCAGAAAACTGCCCGTCAAAATAAGTTCTGTGTACGTCATCCCTTCCGCTGTCCAAACCACGTCGATCCCTCGCAATCTTTGTTTTCAATTGCATTGTTGAGTTTGTGTCCTTAGTTCGAGTTTGGTTGCTGGTTTAGAACGTGTTCGTAGTCCTGTCGATCCATCTGTTACATCCCAGTCCTATCACCGCCATACATCCCGCAACCAAATCGAGTCCTGCTCGGTTTGCTCCCGCTAGCCGCCTTGTGCTACTATCCCGCCATCGCAAACCATAGCTAGGTCGCAAGCCACCTTGTATCAACCGTCCGGCATCGCTACCCCTCTGTTTTGTCGACCTGCATGCCCACTGTTTACATCCAAAGAGACAAAAAACGAAATCTTTCCCTACCAGAAACCCTAGTCCGAAGACCCTTCGGAAAAACAGCCATAACTTTCTCATACGAACTCCGATTTGGGTCCACGACCACTCGTTGGAAAGATCTCGACAAGATACATCCAACCAAAACCCATCAGGAAGACCACCTATCCGGCCTCCGAAGTTTCTGCACGCTTTTTAGAGCACACTACAGAAATTGTATCGGCCACCTCAAAGCTCCAAATTCAGGGGGAAACACCTCTGTATCCATATTTATGTGTTGCTGAGGCTGAAAAAAATATCAGAAAAATCATACAAAAAAATTTGAGAAGGAAGAGGCAACGCACAGAAAAACAGCCGCGCAGTACAAAAAAAGTGAGGAAAGTACCATAAACCATCGGGGTCCGAATTGTTTACATCCTATTTGTCTCTGTTTCTACCTTGCTGTGTCTGCTTGCTCTAACAGTCCTATAAACACGTTTAAGCCAGCAACACTAGAGTGGTCTTTGGACATATATTCAGCGTTGTTTACCGGATTCAATTATTGCTGACCTTTGCTACCATAATTGCCTTCCAAGCTACACAAACTCCTTGTCAGCACAGGATCCTACCTTGCAATCGCTTCACTCACCGTTCACCTGTCATCATCACCACCAAGCAACCGGGTGAACACACTGCAGCATTGGTAAGAACCTTGCAAGAGCGAGGTAAGACGCATGAGAGTTTCAGCCTGACCGAGATTAGTAGTCAATAGGAGTAATACCTTTGTGTTATCTTCTGTTTTATCACTAACAATGACAGGCCCCCAAACAAGAGCAAGAACTGCGGGAGATGATGATGACTTCCGAACTCTTTTCCAAAATCTTATTGACGATCTAGCACGGAGGGATAAGGAACTCAAGGATGCTCTCTCCAAAACAACCAAAGAAGTGACCAAGGCAAACAGAGAGATCAGGGAAGATGTTGCGAAGGTTCGGCTAGATAACCAGGAGGGCATCGAGAGGCTTGATCGTCGCATCTCAGACCTTGCCAATAGGGTTGACATCGTGGAGAACCTGCAGCCTCCAACCGGAACCACTGCAGATGAACAGAACGAAGACGATGAAGAATCACATGCCCATGCTGAACGTCACCCCAATGAAGCTGCCATGCATCGCGTGGAGCGAGACGTTCGACAAGAGGTGCGCTTCCATCCCCGACCACCAGGTATGAGAGGTAATAATGGTCATAATTTTAATAATAATAACCGTAATGAGGAACAATTTGCCAAAATTAAGTTTACCATACCTCCGTTCTCTGGATCTTATGATGCTAAGGCGTACCTAGATTGGGAAATGACGGTTGAGCAAAAGTTTAACTCTCACCTTGTCCTTGAAATCTATAGAGTTAGACAAGCCACTAGTGAGTTCAAGAATTTTGCTATAATTTGGTGGAATGAACTTGTAAGGTCTAACATACAACCTGAAACTTGGGACGCACTGAAGAGACAAATGCGCTACCGATTTGTGCCACCTTCTTTTAAAAGTGATTTGCGCAAGAAATTGCAGCGCTTAGATCAGGGTAACAAGTCGGTTGAGGAATACTACCAAGAGCTTCAAATTAGAATGTTGCGTTGTGAGGTAGAGGAAACTGAGGAGGATAAAATTGCTCGTTTCTATGGGGTTAAGACAAGACATACAGAGTATTGTTGATTACAAGGATTATCATGATGTGAATAGGTTGTTCTAGCTTGCTGTTTTGGCAGAAAAAGAATTGCAGGGACGATAACAGCGACCACGGCACAACTTTGCTGCTACTTTCCCTCCACGGCAGGCGTCAACTTCATCCAAATCCGCGCCACCTCCTCCCGCCCGGCCTACTGCCCCCTCAATGAGTAGGGCGCGTTCAATAGCACCGCCACCACCGCAACGTACACCCGAGGTAAACAAGACGTCTAACATGCAGGCTCTAGCAAAGACGTCTTCATCGGTTGCCTCCACGGGACGTACCACAGGAATCGTATGCCATCGATGCAAGGGAAGGGGCCATGTCAAGAGGGACTGCCCAAGCCAGCAAGCCTACATCGCGAGTGACGACGATGGGTACGTTGGTGCTTCTGATGTAGAAGATGAATATGCACATGCAGCTAACTTGGCAGGTGAAGAGGACGACGCAACCGACCAAGATGATGACGATGAGGAAGCCTTGGGTACGGTAGCCACGGAAGAATATCGTACCATCATTGTCCAACGGGTTCTAAGCACTCAAATGAAGCAAGCCGAGCGAGTACAACGCCACAACCTGTTTCAAATGTTCCTCGTCGTCAACAACCGTCGTGTTCGAACCATCATTGATGGAGGTAGCTGCAACAACTTGGTGAGTTCTGACCTAGTCAAGAAGCTTGGCTTGACCACGAAACCCCATCCTCAACCATATCATGTTCAATGGTTCAACAACAGTGGTAAGGTTCAGGTTACCCAAACAGCTAGAGTGTCTTTCTTTATTGGTTTATACCATGATGATGTTGATTTTGATGTAGTGCCTATGCAAGCTTGTTCATTTTTATTAGGCCGACCTTGGGAATATGATACTTGAAAGAGGATCCTAAGGCCTAGAAGGGGGGTGAATAGGAAATTTTAAATTCTTTTTCGATTATTCTTGATTTAGCATCATATTAAGAATTACCCAATCCTAGTTGCAATTATCAAGCAAGCGGAAGCGATAAACTAAACACAAGGCAACTAAGACATGGCTTTCAATTTTATCACAAGCAATGCAATAAGAGTAAGCGCGGGAATATAAGAGAGAGGGTGACACGGTATTTGTTTGACCGAAGTTCGGAGCCGCAACTCCTACTCTCCGTTGAGGCTACCCCTTGCGCACAAGGACCGGCTCGCTCTCGAGCCTCACGCCTCACTCCCGGTAGTCGTTCCGCCACTCCGGCGAGGTGGACTCCGTCACCCGTACACCGACTCGAGAGTAGCCACACGCCAAGGCCTACTCCCAAGCCCACGCCTCCACGAAGGATGCCGTCTTCAAAAGTAATAAGCCCGAAACGCCCCGATCATGCCGGATCGAAGGACTTCCATGAAGCTCGGTGTTGGGGTATAATGATTTGTGGCTTTGAATGCTTTGTGGGTGGAGGAATGGCTCTAGAACACCTAATTGATGAGCTATGAATGTGGTAGGTGAAGTAGAGCAGCAAACCTCAAAATAGCCAGCCACTAGATAGGTATTTATAGCCCCAAGAGCAAAACTAGTCGTTGCCCCTCGGAAGAGGACAAAAAGACTAGCCGTTAGCCTCTACCGGACGCCGTCCGACGGGAACCGGACGCCGTCCGACAGAGGCAACTGCTCACAAAAATCAGCCGATCGGACGCCGTCCGACAGAGGAGGTGCAAAGGACCGGACGCCCCCCAGACGCCGTCCGACAGCGAGAAAACCCAGATTTGTACTTTATCGGACGCCGTCCGACAGTGAGCTTACAAGGGACCGGACGGCCACCCAGACGCCGTCCAACCAGAAAGGGCATCGGTTTTTAACCTAATCGGACGCCGTCCGGTAACGACCGGACGCTGTCTGACAGAGAGGACTATTTCGGATTTTGGGCTGGTCGGACGCCGTCTGGCTTTTCCAGACGCCGTCCGACAAAAGGGAAATTTTCGAGCTAAAATTTGTGGGGGAATTTAGGTGGGTTTCTCTCTCTCTAGAAATCTCACAAAGGGATATTTGGGTATTTTTAGAGGTGGTGGACTACGGAAACCGAGTTTTCAAGAATTCACAAAGATCCGGCATAGTCCGAGAAATTCGAACCCCTTTTGAAATCCGACGAAAAACAGAAAATAAACCTAACTACTCCTAATCTATACGTGACCTCATCTCTCGCCCGGTCACGCACTTGAAACCTTGGAGCAGCTCAGAAAATTGTCGACGCTTCAAATTAGGGTTTATAAAAAAATCGCCGAGTCCTCGCTAGGGTTCCGAGAAGTCCAAAAAACCCCCTAGCACTTAATAATTATTTAATTTGACATCAATGCCACTAATAAAAATTAGGGCTCAACGATGCTCACAATCTCCCCCTTTGTGGCACTTGATGGCAATCCAAGAGAGAATAAAATTTTTGAGCTGCAGAAGGAGTTAGTGCAATACAAATATGCGAGCAATTTTAAATTTGAGACAACCACAACTCGACCACAAGGATGTGGAAGTAAAGGAAGCTCCCCCTAAATTCATGCATAAATTTGAAATCACAAACCAACAAGATTCAAATGACATAAAGCGTAACAAGAGTAGTAAACACAAACGAGAGTATCGAGGCAATAAACGATATTACAGGTAAAGGCAAAACCTCGATCTCACTACCCATCTCACTAATTTATGCTATTCTCTCTACCTTCTCCCCCTTTGTCACCAAGTGACACAAAAAGGGAAAAGCTCCTAGCCTGGTCTACTCTTCTTGGTCTTCATCCATGTTGTCGCCTCCGTCATTTCCTTGGCCGCCGGAAGAGGAGCCCTGACCTCTGGGACGCTTGAACAAAGGCATGTGAGCTGCAGATGGTACCGACCGAGGTGAGGAAGGATCATCAAACATCTGGGTCGGTTGAGGATTTGGCAAAGAAAAGTTGAGATGGCGAGCGATTTCTCCACCAGTAAAATAAATCTTACCAGGAGGAGGATATGACTGGGGTGGAGGCACAAAGGAAGGAGCAGGCCCGGAAGGAGGGTATACCCAAGGATGAACCGGTGGTGGGTAGGCAGGTGGGCGAGGAAAACTCTGATTCTGCTGGTAAGCCTGATAGCTGTCATGAGCATGAGAACACCAAGCATATGGATTTGCCCCTTCTGGTACTGGCATAAACATTGCACCCATGTACTGGACTGCTGACTTGAACTCTACAAATTCATCATTTAAATAAGTCTGCTGCCCTGCCAGTTCTGTCATCTCCCTATGGGTGGCTGCCAACTCTTCTTTCACCTCAGTGTGAAAACTTCTCATATATGTGCGCAGACCTCTCATCTCACCTATCAAGGCGTCATACCAAGGAGGAGGTGCAGCGGCAGAAGACCCCGCACCAGGTGCTGGCACAAACGGCTGCATTGGAGCAGCAGGAGCAAAAACAGGGGCCAGTGCTGGAGGAGGAGCATCATCACCAGGTCGATCCAACTTTGCCTTACTTCCCAGAGAGTTCAAGAAATTTTTCATCTGATGTTTTTTGATTCTGTTATTCCAACTCTTCACCTCATCTTGAGACACCCGCTGAGTCCTAGATAGAAATAGACCAATATAGGGAGCTAGAGGTAGTGCCCTATTGACCTCTCTGAATATAGTATCATCAAGCTCGCCCATGAGAGTAGCTCCAATGTTTATAGTTCTGCCCGTCAGGAGATAAAACATGAACCAGCTGCAGATCGGTAAAATCCTGTCACGGTTTCCACCTCGAACAAATAAAGTGCTCCGAAGGATAAGATTTATCAGAGCAGGCTCCTGGCGCAATTGATTTGCCTTCTCTATGTTCAGTTCTTCCTCATCAACATCAATGTACATAAACCTTATCTCTTCAAGAGGAGGGTATTTGCCCCTCCAGAGGGCATCTTCATAGCACACCTCATTTAAATCAGTACCAGAATCTGGAGTACCCAAGGCGTGATTCATCTCGGCCACTGTGATCCTTTGAACCTGTCCATCAACTGAATGATAATAGTTTGACTCTGTCTCGTCTTCGGCAATCAGTAAAGTAGCCAAGAACTCACAGTTTCTCTCTATGCTCCAGGTTAATTTTTTGTTTGAAATCAACTCTGCTAGACCTGGAGTGGAGCTAAATATGGTAAGCACCTCAGGCCCTGCCACTGCTGAGATCTCGCTCCAGTCAACGCAATGAGGATCCCTCAGACTACCTTTGGGAGTGGAAAAACACAGGTAGAGCTGCTTCTGAAACTTGGTGTAGAACCTGAAATCTTTGGTGTATTCTCGCCTTTGAGGGAACCACTTCGCATAGGAGACATACCTCTTCTTTCTCAATGTCTCCATTGACAGTTTCAGAACCTGATCATCCACGGGGTCGTCCTCAGCGACCACTGTCTCAGTAACGTCCTCATCAATCGGGTCCTCAATGTAGGTGTCATCGTCAGCATCCTCTATGGTGGCAAAAGAAGACCCTGCAACCCGAGTCCACTGTACTCCTTGATCAGGCTGTTGCTGTATATCTGCTCTAGTCACTCTACTTGGGCGAGGAGGAGCGGCACTGCTAGCCGTCTCATCTATGTAATCTGGATCGCCCTTACTGCCGCTGTCACGACGACCACTGAGGGTCCTGCTCAGAGCCTTCCCGAACTTCTTCAACGAGCGAGACATCTTCGAATTAACCCTTCTGACAAAGTGACCACCGACCAGAACGACCTCATTGCCAAATGCCCCTGACCAACGATCCACTGACAAAGTGCCAACCCACCACGGTCCAACCCTGAACACGAACGCGTGAAATACCTATTCAAAACCTAGAACTCGGTAAACAATGAAATTTTGACAGGAATAAAGGCGGAAGCCGTTACCGAGCCCTAGAAGGAAAGGAGGAAGTCGCCGTGCGCGAGGAGATCATCCCCAAGGCCCTTCCCGGTAGGGGAAAGGAGGGGAGCTCGACGGAGACGAGGCGCACGAACGGGGCCGTCCACTTCCAATCCTCGCGGAGGGAATCGAAGAGGACGACGAGGGGAGGCCGCCGGTGGTGGTGGAGATCGCCGGAGGTCGCCGGAGGGTCTTCCCCGGTGAGGAGAAGGGGCAGGGGCGGCGCCGGTTTGGAGAGGAGTAAGAGATCAAATGGGGAGAGAGGGAGACGGAGAGGTAAGTTATAAGCAGTTCCACCCGGTTAGGCCCTGTCGGACGGCGTCCGACGGTGATCGGACGGCGTCCGACAGCAAGGGTGCAGCGCACATGAGCCTTGTCGGACGGGGTCATGAGCGGCGACGGCGTCCGACAGCAGAGATTCTTGGCCTTGATTGAACTTGGTCGGACGGCGTCCGGTGGTGACCGGACGGCGTTCGACAGGACAAATTCAGCCCTCACAAACCCTGTCGGACGGCGTCCGAGCCTGTCCGGACGGCGTCCGATGGAGGTAAATTCCGCAGCTGCTTGTTATTCTGACCAGTGGGCCCCACCAACGCGAGATTTTTTATAAAATTAATGTTTTGAAGTAATATTCTCCATTTTGCTCAAAATTCAAAGGAAGATTCAAATGTGAGCAATTTGAAGTGATTTTAAAATTTTTAATTTTGAAGGGATAAGATACTAAGTTGACAAATGAAACCAAATTAAATTCAAAAACCCAAATTTTGATCTTCGAGATCAAGAAAATGTGTGAACCCAAATTTTGCCTTGATTTCTCATACAGGCATGAAAATCACACATAGGGGTTCACTTTAGAGTTTAAGCACATGTTTTTGAATTTTGGTCCCTTTTCAAATATTTTCAATAATTTTGATGCCATATGATTTTCAAGAGGAGAAATATGCATATGGAGCAAATTTTTCAAAGAGGGATAAGATTTTCAAAATTAGAAGTTTGAAGTGATAAGACGATAAGGATAGTCTATTAAGTTCAAATTTGTTTTGGCTTGAAATATAGGACAAGAATGTGCTAACCCAAAATCAAATTTATCTTTTCACCACTAGAGGGAGTTTTGAGATCATGAGTTGAAACTAAACTCCCCCTAAATGTGACAAGGGTCAAAATCAAATGGAAAAATTCAAATAAGACCCAAAAATCACAAAAACCAATCAACACGCATTTGATCTATCTGGTATGTTGAGTTCATTCCTTAATTTGCAAAACCGTGCCTCATCTAAGGGTTTGGTGAAAATATCCGCCAATTGGTCTTCCGTTACGACGTAGGCAAGCACAACGTCACCCTTTGCAACATGGTCACGAATAAAGTGATGTCGGATATCGATGTGCTTTGTACGGGAATGTTGGACCGGATTGTTGGCTATTTTCACCGCACTTTCATTATCGCATAGAAGTGGCACTTTTTCAAATTTTAGCCCAAAGTCACTAAGCATCCGAGTCATGTACAAGAGTTGAGCACAACAACTCCCCGCCGCTACATATTCCGCTTCCGCGGTAGATAGCGCCACGGAGTTTTGCTTCCTCAAGTCCATGACACGAGTGGCGATCTAACAAGTGACAACCCCCCGAGGTGCTTTTGTGATCAATTTTGCAACCGGCGTAATCCGAGTCGGAATAGCCAAGAAGCTCAACACGCGCTCCCTTGGGGTACCAAAGACCTAGGCTAGTAGTGATTTTTAGATATCTCAAAATGCGTTTTACGGCAACAAGATGCACTTCTTTAGGGGATGCTTGAAAACGAGCACACATGCACACACTAAACATAATATCGGGTCGAGAAGCGGTAAGGTAGAGAAGCGAATCGATCATGGAGCGATAAAGCTTTTGGTCCACGGGCTTTCCATCTTCATTCAAGTCAAGATGCCCATTAGTGGCCATTGGTGTTTTGATCGATTTGCAATCGTCCATAGAAAACCGCTTGAGAATGTCCTTTGTGTATTTTTCTTGACAAATGAAGGTCCCTTCTCGAAGTTGCTTGATTTGAAATCCAAGAAAGAAAGTGAGCTCTCCAATCATCGATATTTCGAATTTCTTGGACATCATTTCTCCAAAGTCCCAGGCTCAACAATAGAGACAAATGCGTGATGCTCACAATAATTAGCGGTATGAGAACGGGTTCTTACGCCTTGATTGAGATTGCCAATGACTTGATCTAGGGGATGATCCTTGGAGAAAGAGCGGTGCTGTTGGACGGGTACTTGTGGATCAATGCCTCCCCCTTGAGCTTGGTCAACTTCAAAATTAGCTTCTCCGTCCACCGCTTGATCTTGAATTGTTGGAGAGGTGTCTTGAGCTTGATCATCGATGGAGGTGGTGGGGGTGATTACTTCATCTTTTGGTGCCTCCGGTGAGGGTCGAATTTCCCCCAACTCCATAGCTTTATGCGGTGGCTCATCACCTACATTTCTTGTCAAATCTTGCTCATTTTGCGAGCCGTTAGTTTCATCAAACTTGACATCATAAGCTTCCTCAACAAGCCCGGTAGAATTATTAAAAACTCGAAAAGCTTTTGAGCGAGAGAAGTACCCTAATATGATACCAATGTCACACCTCTTTTGGAACTTACCCAAATGAGTCCTTTTCTTATATATGTATACCTTGCAACCGAAGACTCGAAAGTAAGAGATGTTGGGCCTTCGTCACACTAGTAGTTCGTATGAGGTCTTGTGAAGGAGTCGGTGGAGGTAGAGACGGTTGATTGCATGGCACGCCGTGTTGATGGCTTCCGCCCAAAAGGCATGCGGCGTGTTGTACTCGTCAAGCATTCATCTTGCCATCTCTATCAATGTACGGTTCTTCCTCTGCACCACTCCATTTTGTTGGGGAGTGTATGCCGCCGAGAATTCGTGCTTCACACCTAACTCATCACAAAATTCCTCGACATTTGTGTTAGTGAACTCGGTGCCATTATCACTCCTCACCTTTTTAATAAAAGAGTCAAATTCCTTTTGAGCTTTCAAAGCAAATCTTTTAAACACATCACCGGCAAGTGATTTATTTGCAAGGAAAAATACCCAAGTGAAGCGAGAGAAATCATCGACAATCACATGACAATAAGAATTACCGCCTATGCTCGCATAGGTGGTTGGGCCAAATAAATCCATATGCAAAAGTTCAAGTGGTCGGGATGTAGACATAAAAGTCTTAGTCGGATGAGAATTAGCCACTTGCTTGCCGGCTTGGCATGAGCTACATAGACGATTTTTCTCGAATTTGACATCCTTCACTCCAACAACCAAGTTATCTTTAAAAACCTTTTTCAAAGTGCCTATTCCAACATGTTCAAGACATCTATGCCACAACCAACCAAGAGTGGTTTGAGTGAAAAGACAAGTCTTGATTTGAGAAGATTCACGGTTTGAAAAATCAACCAAATATAAGTTTTGAAACCGGGTGCCTTCAAATGCAACACTTTGATCCTTAGTGGAAACCACACGAACTCCGTTGATCGAAAAGAAACAATCAAAACCCAAATCGCATACTTGAGCAACGGAGAGGAGATTAAAGTTGCAAGCTTCCACCAAGAGCACATTAGAGATGGATAGGTCATTGGATATTGCAATTTTACCTATACCCTTTACCTTTCGCTTGGAGTTATCCTCAAATGTGATCTTATGTTCGGGGTCCTTCTCCTCCTCTAGTGAGGTGAACATACTTGAGCTACCGGTCATGTGTTGGGTGCAACCGCTAACAAATATCCAATGCCGGCCACCACTCTTGTAGTTCACCTACACACAAAAATTCAAGCTTGGGTTTTAGGTACCCAAGACTTCTTCTTGGGTCCTTTCGAGTTAGTCATCAAGCATTTGGGCACCCAAATAGCCTTCACATCTTTCTTTTCATTTGGTGCACCAACATATTTAGCATAGGTAGAGCCATTCTTTCTCATAAGCATGTAACTAGCATTAAGCACTTGAGTTTTAGACATGAATTGAGATGTGTCGGGGATTAAATTACGGACCATTGCCATGGCCCACTCCCTGACGGCCCAATCGAACAGCCTACCAGGGCCCAGCTCCGTGGAAGGTTCTATCTGGCCCATATGCATCCTGCCGAACAGCTTCTTGGCTGGCACGGTGCGTAACGGCCATGGATTCGTGTTTGAGTCCTACTCGAACAAGAGTTCTGCACGGCTACGTGAAGACCCGGACGTTGGTTTCCCAGATTGGAATAGAAGTCGTGATCCCCAAGAATTGGAGTATACCTTATCTACCTCGGGATGTATTTGGCATGTATGAGTTCGTTACAAACTCGTAGTTAGCCCGGCCCGATTATCCCTTGATAGGTCGGTTTGCTCAGCACTATATAAACAGAGCCCCTACGGCGTGTTAAGGGGGCCTGGTCATCATCTTATAGCATTATCGCAAGACTTGTATCAAGATAATCTCGCCGAGACTTGTTCGTCTCGTCGAGCCACCTCTTGTATTCATCCACGATATATAAGAAAGGCCGGACGAGGGCTATTATCTCTCCGAGAGGCCCGAACCAGGATAAAACTCGTCTCCTGTTCATTTGTTGTTCGTGGTTGTTCGCGTGTCTCCTATCTCCTCTTTGAAGAACCTTGGTTGACTTGGGTCGATATCCCAACCGCCGACAATTTGGCGCCGACCGTGGGGATACGCAGATCGAGCATGTCGAACTCTATCGGCGACCGGAGATTCTCCCGAGGACCACGACTCGAAGGCGGGATGTCTCTTCACCGCCGGATCGGATCGATCCTTCGATCTTGATCGCCTCCAGATCTGGTTCCCGGCCGCGTGCCGGATCGGATCTCCTCGCCGGGCAGCTCTTCGCCCGGAGCGCGCGTCTGGTCCCCGCGACGAGCTCCGCGCTCGGGGACTTGATCTCTTCGCGCCGGGCAGCTCTTCGCCGGGCGCTGCTCGTCCTCGCGACGAGCTCCGTGCTCGGGATCGGATCTTTCGGCCGGGCAGCTCTTCGCCCGAGGCGCTGTCTGTCCCCGCGACGAGCTCCTTGCTCGGGTGGATCAAAATTCCTTCCGGATCCCGGCTGTTCGCTCGCTATGGATGACGGAGAGAGCCGACCAAGACTTGGAACATCGACCACCGTAAGTTCCTCGCAGGTCTTTCGCTTCCTACCTTCGCTTTTCTCAAATTTCGCGCCTTTAGTTAAATCCAAGTCTCTCGGCCGCCATGTAAAGTTCAACCCATTGAGCGGTGAATGCTCATGCCCCGCGGTCCTCCTCACCACTTGTCTTCTCGGACTACTCTTTCTCTCCGTAACACTTGATGGTGCCGGTCTTGCGAACTCTTGGCTCCATAATCTTAAGGGTTTTCCCGCTCAGATCTGGTTTCAACAAGTTCCTACACTCAGAGTTGCGTAACACGGCATCCAGCCTCGCGGCTAAGCCGGCTCTCGTAAGCCCTCCGCGGCAGAGGCACTTACCGCTCACGGCACAACCACTTGGCAAAGCCTGTTCTCGTAAGCCCTCCATGGCAGAGGCACTTTCCTTGTTCGGTTACCTTCGGAATCGCCTAACTTACGTTAACGAGCAGTTCCTGGAACGAGTCGATCAGGATACGGGTGTCGCTCTAACTCTCTACGCACGTGCTTGAAGTCGCAAGTTCAGGTCTTCATGCATCGTCCGTACCGGGGGCTAGGGCGTCGCTCTTTCTCTTGTTCACCTGTTCGAGTTCGCAAACTCAGTCCTCGAGCACCGCACAACGGGGCCGGAGTTAGGCTAAGCGTTCACCGGTTTTCTTAAAACTTTCGCGCTGTTTCGCCTTGCTCTTGGTTCTGTTCGTCCTTGTCTTTTCTGCTCTTTTTGCGTGAAAAGCTGCTCGTCGATCTCGCTCTGATTCAAGCGCGCTTTCGGCGGTCTTGAGTTGCTCGGCCAGCTCCTCGGAGGATCGCCTCTCCTCGGTCGATTGGGACTCGAGCTGAATTTCGCAACCCCGACGCGTTTGCGATTTTTCGTTCCTTTCCTTAGCGTTGGTTTTCCAAAACCTCGTTGGTCTTTCGCTCCCGTAGCGCTCCCCGCGTACGAGCATGTCTTTTTATCTGGCGACGACCTGTACGGCTCCGGTTAACCGAAGCGGTGCACCACCGATGGAGTTCTGCCCACCGTAAGCCGATTCTCATCGCAACGGGCATGCCCACCGTAAGTCGATTCTCATCGCAACGGGCACTCCTAGCGCTGGTTCCGCACCCGCCGAGGCGACACCAACGCTGCACGGATCCATGCCCGGATAAGATTTCGCCTCGCACGTTTTGCCTGCGGCTAAGGTCCCGATAGCCTTCTCTGGTTAGCGATCTTAGCCACAGCGGGGCTGCACTTGCCCGCACACGTCTTTTTTATCCATGCTACGCTCTTCCAGCACGGTAATCCGAGCAATGCACCACCAACAGAGTCCCGCCCACCGTAAGTCGATTCTCATCGCATAACGGCACTCTGGCGTCGGTTCGCGATTCGCCGAGGTGACACTAACGCTATTGGGAGACGTACGCGGAAAAAATTATGCCTTGTGCGGGTAGGTCGTCCTTTGCGTGTTTTCTAAAACTCGCTTTGCTCTTCTTAGAGCCTGTTCTTGCTCTCTTTTTCCCCTTGCTGGCTCGTTTCTTGTTTGTCTTCTGCAGGGAATACAGGAACGGGGAACGTCAGACGCCGGTGATGGTCGCGGCGAGGTTCCAGGCTTCCCCACCAAAACCGATATCGATCCCACTCTTCTCGGCACGCCCGCGCATGCCCGGAACCGATTCACTTCACCACGATGATTTCTTGCCTTTGCCCGCCAGATCGACCTTCACAGTTCGGCTAAGTCAAGGTAGTGCGCCACCAACGGAGTCTTGCCCACCGTAAGCCGATTCTCATCGCAACGGGCAAGCCCATCGTAAGCTGATTCTCATCGCAGCGGGAACTCCAAGCGTCGGTTCTGCACTTACTAAGACAACGCTAACACTGTCGCAAGGAATATGTCATGGGTAAAGCGTTGATTTCACACGTTCTCTTGCAGCTCTGACTGCATCGGGTTGTGATTCACCTCGCACCGGGCAGTTCTTCGCTCGGAGCGCACATCTCGTCCCCGCGACGAGCTCGTGTTTCGGGTGGATCACCTCGCACCGGGCAGCTCTTCGCCCGGAGCGTGGGCTCCTACCGGGTACGTCTTCGCCTGGTCGTACTTTCTGGTTCCTTTAACGAGTTCCGTGCTCTGGGACTGGATCTCTTTGCCTGGTTCCTTAGACGAGCTCTACGCTCTGGGACTGGGTCACCTTTCCCATTGGTATCATTGTCTGCTCCTAGCACACGATCTACGTCTGGAGGCACATCACCTTCGCTCCTGAGCACGACGTTCGCTCGAGAGCGCAATCTATATTTCCTCGGGCAAGCTCTAGCCCGAGAGATGATTCCCGTATTTTCGTTCATACTTTTCTAGGTATCTTCGTGCACGGATGCAAAGAAGACGAGTCCATCTCGCGACTTGCTATGTCCATTCTCCGGAAGATCCGATCTTACCGGATGCAAGCAGTACGCTCTTCACTACGCGGAATCCAATCCTCCTTGATGATGTTCAGCCTCAAGGAGATGATTCACCTCGCATCGACAGCTCTTCGTCCGGAGCGCGTCTGGTCCCCACGACGAGCTCGTGCTTGGGAACCTGATTTCGATTTCTACATCGAAGGCCGAGTGCTCGCTTTCGGACAGACGTTGCTTCTGCTCGACGCAATGAGTTGCTCGGCACCGGAGGGTTTGTTCGGTCCCGAACAAGTATTGTTCGCTGAACCATAACCTCGTTGGTCGCTTTGCTGCACGCCATTGTAGCAGCAATATTTCCCTCTTCGTGACTTGAGTCTCAAGAGGAAGACCCCACTCTAGTGAGTCCTTCCACTTGAGTCTCGGGCTAATCTTGGGATTAAATTACGGACCATTGCCATGGCCCACTCCCTGACGGCCCAATCGAACAGCCTACCAGGGCCCAGCTCCCTGGAAGGTTCTATCTGGCCCATATGCATCCTGCCGAACAGCTTCTTGGCTGGCACGGTGCGTAACGGCCTTGGATTCGTGTTTGAGTCCTACTCGAACAAGAGTTCTGCACGGCTACGTGAAGACCCGGACGTTGGTTTCCCGGATTGGAATAGAAGTCGTGATCCCCAAGAATTGGAGTATACCTTATCTACCTCGGGATGTATTTGGCATGTATGAGTTCGTTACAAACTCGTAGTTAGCCTGCCCGATTATCCCTTGATAGGTCGGTTTGCTCAGCACTATATAAACAGTGCCCCTACGGCGTGTTAAGGGGGCCTGGTCATCATCTTATAGCATTATCGCGCACTTGTACTCGCATAATCTCGCCGAGACTTGTTCGTCTTGTCGAGCCACCTCTTGTATTCATCTCTGATATATAAGAAAGGCTGGACGTAGGGCTATTATCTCTCCTGAGAGGACTGAACCAGGATAAAAACTCTGTCTCCCTGTTCGCTGTTGTTCGTGGTTGTTCGGCGTGTCTCCTATCTCCTCTTTGAAGAACCTTGGTTGACTTGGGTCGATATCCCAACCGTCGACAAGATGATTTTGCAAGAGGACAAGCAATGGCTTTGTGTTTATCATTTTTGCAAATATGGCAACGGGTCCCTCCCTTAACAAAAGTTAGCTTGGGCTTACCCCAACCGCCCTTGGGCAAATCCCCGGGATGAAATCCCAAACCGCATTACCCAAGGTGTACCTTTGCTCCCGAAGCACCTTGTCAAGAGAGTTGTTCCCCACAAGCAATTTAGCCAAGCTAGAGTCTAGTTGCTCAATTCTATCCTTAAAAAGCAAATTTTCCTTAACTAGCTCATTAGCACATTTGGCAACACCACAAGTACCAATAGAACAAGCATTTTCATTTAACGTACTAGCACTAGTGGGTGAAGATGAGCTAGCATTAGGTGTGATGGTGGGTGACAAGTTCAAAGATGTGTCATGAGATAAGCTAAGTGAACCATCTATAGTATCAATTAAATCACAAGTCACACCAACATCGTATTTTTCAATTGAGCAATCAAGAGGAGTTTCAACATCATCATTAGAGCTAGCAAGTTTGTTTTCTAGAATTTCAACTTGCAAATTTAGAGCTTCATAATCATCTTCTAGAGTTTCATGTTTTTCAAGCAAATTTTCAAATTCATTCGCAAGTTCTTTATGCACTTTCACTAGCTTCTTCCTCTTAGACTTTTCCTTCTCAAGAGCATTATTTAAATCATCAATCAAAAGCTTAAGCTCACTTTTAGAGAGGTGCTCATTTGTTATCTTCTCCTCTAATGCCATAAGACACATGGGAGGTGTAGGATTGTCGATGGCGACTCCGGACACCTTGTTGTTTTCATTGTCGGAGGAGTCCGTCCAAGAGCCCTCATCATCAGTGATCCATTCCCCAATTACTTCTTCTTGTATATTGGCGGTGAGACAAAGCTTTTGCTTGGGAAGAACCGGAGGAGCATTCTCCTTGATCGCAAGTCCGGCTAGCCTATGAGTTTTAGTATCTTCTTCTTCGGAGGATGATTGTGAGGACGATGAGCTTGAGCTATGTTCCTTCTTGGTCTTTTGTCCGGCAAGAGCCTTCTTCTTCTCCTTTGATTTGTGTTTGCTCTTGCGGTAGTGACGGTACTTCTTCTTGTCATCATCCTCATCTTCTTCTTGATTCCTTGCCTTGTGCTTGTTCTTTTTGCTTCTTGGACAATCCGCCACCAAGTGACCCTTTTCTCCACATTCGTAGCAACGCATCTCGGAGATAGGTCTTCGCCTTGAAGAGGATGATCCGCCGCAGAAGCTCATTTTCTTAATTAACTTTCTTGACCGTTTGACAAGGAGGGCCAATTCTTCAATCTCCGGAATTGCATCATCGGAGTCATCATCATCTTCTTCAATTTCAATCTTCTTCTTCCCACTCTTGACTTTGGCGGGAAGAGCAATTGACTTCTTGTTGAGCGGGGACTCTTCACTTTCTAGAAGCCGCATCTCATATGAGTTGAGTTGCCCGAGAAGCTTTGTCGGTGTCATTTTCTTGCATTTTGATTTGGATGCTCGAATTAATGTCACAAGTGGATTGAAATTAAAAGGCACAACATCGAGCATCTTTCGACAAACGTCAATGTCTTCCAAGACCTTTTTCTCCAAACATCCGGCAATTTCATTGACGATGGGATTCAACCTAAGAAACATTTTATTAACACTTTCATTAGGGAGCATCTTGAATTGATCAAATCGTTTTCTAGCTCGAGATAGCTTCTCCTCAAGCATCTCGGCACTACCAACATCAATTTCTCTAAGATGCTTCCAAATGTCATAAGCTTTAGTGAGATTGCCAATGCTATCAAAAACTTCGGAAGATACACTAGAAAGTAAAGCATTTCTAGCAATGGCATTAAAGCGTTTGTACTTAGCATGAACTTCATCAAGAGCAATTGTTCCGGCCGGAGGGTCCGGATAACCGGTCTCACAAGCAACCCACACATCATAGCTAAGTGCCTCTAAGTAACATTGCATCCTAATTCTCCAATAGTTATAATTTGTTCCATCAAAGATAGAAGCTTTTCCAATTTCTATCCTAGGCCCCTCTTCAGCCATCTCCTAGCGGTGAAGCTAATACCAGAGAACCTAGATGCTCTGATACCACTTGAAAGAGGATCCTAACGCCTAGAGGGGGGTGAATAGGCAATTTTAAATTCTTTTTCGATTATTCTTGATTTAGCATCATATTAAGAATTACCCAATCCTAGTTGCAATTATCAAGCAAGCGGAAGCGATAAACTAAACACAAGGCAACTAAGACATGGCTTTCAATTTTATCACAAGCAATGCAATAAGAGTAAGTGCGGGAATATAAGAGAGAGGGTGACACGATATTTGTTTGACTGAAGTTCGGAGCCGCAACTCCTACTCTCCGTTGAGGCTACCCCTTGCGCACAAGGACCGGCTCACTCTCGAGCCTCACGCCTCACTTACTCCCGGTAGTCGTTCCGCCACTCCGGCGAGGTGGACTCAAATCACCCGACACCGACTCGAGAGTAGCCACACGCCAAGGCCTACTCCCAAGCCCACGCCTCCACGAAGGATGCCGTCTTCAAAAGTAATAAGCCCGAAACGCCCCGATCATGCCGGATCGAAGGACTTCCATGAAGCTCGGTGTTGGGGTATAATGATTTGTGGCTTTGAATGCTTTGTGGGTGGAGGAATGGCTCTAGAACACCTAATTGATGAGCTATGAATGTGGTAGGTGAAGTAGAGCAGCAAACCTCAAAATAGCCAGCCACTAGATAGGTATTTATAGCCCCAAGAGCAAAACTAGCCGTTGCCCCTCGGAAGAGGACAAAAAGACTAGCCGTTAGCCTCTACCGGACGCCGTCCGACAGAGGCAACTGCTCACAAAAATCAGCCGATCGGACGCCGTCCGATAAGGACCGGACGTCGTCCGACAGAGAAGGTGCAAAGGACCGGACGCCCCCCAGACGCCGTCCGACAGCGAGAAAACCCAGATTTGAACTTTATCGGACGCCGTCCGGTAACCACCGGACGCCGTCCGATAGTGAGCTTACAAGGGACCGGACGGCCACCCAGACACCGTCCGACCAGAAAGGGCATCGGTTTTTAACCTAATCGGACGCCGTCCGGTAACAACCGGACGCCATCCGACAGAGAGGACTATTTCGGATTTTGGGCTGATCGGACGCCGTCTGGCTTTTCCAGACGCCGTCCGACAGAAGGGAAATTTTCGAGCTAAAATTTGTGGGGCAATTTAGGTGGGTTTCTCTCTCTCTAGAAATCTCACAAAGGGATATTTGGGTATTTTTAGAGGTGGTGGACTACGGAAACCGAGTTTTCAAGAATTCACAAAGATCCGGCATAGTCCGAGAAATTCGAACCCCTTTTGAAATCCGACGAAAAACAGAAAATAAACCTAACTACTCCTAATCTATACGTGACCTCATCTCTCGCCCGGTCACGCACTTGAAACCTTGGAGCAGCTCAGAAAATTGTCGACGCTTCAAATTAGCGTTTATAAAAAAATCGCCGAGTCTTCGCTAGGGTTCCGAGAAGTCCAAAAAATCTCCTAGCACTTAATAATTATTTAATTTGACATCAATGCCACTAATAAAAATTAGGGCTCAACGATGCTCACAATACTAATGCCACTCATCATGGTAGGGATAATACTTACACTCTGATGCACAAAGGGAAGAAAATCACTTTGCTTCTCATGACCCCTTCTGAAATTGTGCAATTTGATAGGGAGAGATTAGAAAATGAAAAGGAAGACAACGCCCTAGAATCTGAAAATCAGCAAGTAACTAAAACCATTTTTCCACAAAAGAAAGACAAGAACAAACTTGCTGTTAAGACCGAGGTTATTAAATTGAAGGGTGGTGTTTTGCTTGCAACAAAGTCAGATCTTACTGATCCATCATGCTATGATTTGATATGTAAAGAGACCTTATTCTCATTCGATGAAATACCTGTCTCTTTTCCCCCTGCAGTTACTAACCTTTTGCAGGAGTATGATGATGTGTTTCCTGCTGAGGTGCCATCGGGACTACCCCCTATTCGAGGGATTGAGCACCAAATCGACTTGGTCCCGGGAGTAACATTGCCAAACCATGCTACCTATAGGACCAATCTGGAGGAGACTAAGGAAATTGAACGACAAGTCCAAGAACTTTTGGACCGTGGGTACATGCGACCAAGTCTTAGTCCCTGTGTTGTTCCTGTTCTGTTCGTACCTAAGAAAGACGGTATCTGGTGCATGTGCGTGGATTGTAGAGCCATTAATAATATCACAATAAGGTATCGTCATCCTATTCCTAGGTTAGACGACATGCTTGATGAATTAAGTGGTTCTACAGTTTTCTCCGAAGTTGACTTGCGTAGTGGGTACCACCAAATCAGAATGAAATTAGGAGATGAATGGAAAACTGCTTTTAAGACTAATTCCGGGCTGTACGAGTG
Organism: Raddia guianensis; assembly: GCA_036346415.1. Taxonomy (NCBI): domain Eukaryota; kingdom Viridiplantae; phylum Streptophyta; class Magnoliopsida; order Poales; family Poaceae; genus Raddia; species Raddia guianensis. Next base: position 55,372,251 of record CM070536.1, read on the forward strand.
GTTAGTCATGCCTTTTGGATTGATTAATGCACCTAGTACTTTCAGGCGATTAATGAACGAGGTCTTACGTCCATTCATTGGTAAATTTATAGTGGTATATTTTATTGATATCTTGATATATAGCAAGTCATTTTCTGAACATCTTGACCATCTACGTGTTGTTTTTAATGCTTTGAGAGAGGCGCGTTTGTTTGGTAACCTCGAGAAGTGCACCTTTTGCACCGATCGAGTCTCGTTTCTTGGTTATGTTGTGACTCCGCAGGGGATTGAGGTCGATGAAGCCAAGATTGAGGCGATCAAGAGTTGGCCGACTCTTAAAACGGTCACACAAGTGCGAAGTTTCCATGGACTTGCCGGTTTCTACCGCCGCTTTGTGAAGGATTTCAGCACCATTGCCGCTCCATTGAATGAACTAACAAAGAAGGGCGTTGCATTCCATTGGGAACAATCGCAAGAGGACGCCTTCAATTTGTTGAAGAGGAAGTTAACAACAGCACCTTTACTCCAACTCCAAGATTTTGGTAAGACTTTTGAACTTGAATGTGATGCCAGTGGGATTGGGATTGGCGGCGTCCTCATGCTAGAAGGTAAATCAGTTGCTTATTTCAGCGAGAAATTGAGTGGGCCTGCTTTAAATTATTCCACGTATGATAAAGAGATGTATGCTCTTGTGCGCACTTTAGAGACGTGGCAACATTATTTATGGCCTAAAGAATTTTTTATTCATTCTGATCATGAAACGCTGAAACATATTCGCAGTCAAAACAAATTAACTGACCAGTAGACATGCCAAGTGGGTAGAGTTTATTGAATCTTTTCCTTACATCATTAAACACAAGAAAGGAAAAGATAATGTAATTGATGATGCTTTGTCTCGGAGATATGTTATGTTGTCCCAACTTGATTGTCGAATTTTTAGACTTGATACGATTAAAGAACAATATGCTCAAGATGCTGATTTTAAAGATGCTTTGATTAATTGCAAGGACGGGAGGGCTTGGAATAAAATTGTACTCAATGATGGGTTTTTGTTTAGACCTAACCGCTTGTGCATTCCAGTTGGATCCGTTCGTCTTTTGTTCTTGCAGGAGGCTCATGGAGGAGGCCTGATGGGACACTTTGGTGTAAAGAGAACGGAAGATGTTCTGGCCACCCACTTCTATTGGCCGAAGATGAGGCGTGACGTTGAACACTTTGTGGCACGCTGCTCCACCTGTCAAAAAGCTGAGTCACGATTAAATCCACATGGTTTATATATGCCTCTCCCCACTCCTAGTGTTCCATGGGAGGATATTTCGATGGATTTTGTTTTAGGCTTGCCTAGGACAAAACGGGGGAGGGATAGTATCTTTGTTGTTGTGGATCGGTTCTCAAAGATGGCACATTTCATACCATGCCATAAAAGTGATGATGCCACTTATATTGTAGATTTATTTTTCAAAGATATTGTTCGTTTGCATGGTATGCCCTCCACTATTATTTCAGATCGCGACAAAAAATTCTTGAGTCATTTTTGGAGGACATTGTGGAATAAATTGGGGACAAAGCTGATGTTTTATACTACTTGTCACCCCCAAACTGATGGTCAAACGAAGGTTGTGAATCGTACCTTATCCACGATGTTGCGAGCTGTTTTAAAGAAGAACTTAAAGTTGTGGGAGGAGTGCCTTCCTCACGTGGAGTTTGCATACAACTGTGCGCTACATCCAACTACAAAGGTAAGTCCTTTCAAGGTAGCGTATGGTTTCAATCCTCATGCTCCCATTGACCTATTGCCTTTACCATCATCTGAAAAAGGTCAATCTTGATGCTAAGAAATGCGCTGAATTTATTTTAAAACTGCATGAGACCGCGAAAGAAAATATTAAACACATGAATGATAAATATCGCATTGCTGGTAGTCATGGTAGTAAGGAATTGCTGTTTGCTCTTGGAGATCTTGTTTGGTTACATTTGCGCAAGGAGCGTTTTCCTGAGTTAAGAAAATCTAAATTGATGCCCCGTGCAGATGGTCCATTTACGGTGCTAGAGAGAATAAATGATAATGCCTACAAACTTGAGTTGCCTGCAGATTTCGGGGTTAGCCCCACTTTTATAATTTCAGATTTGCGGCCATATTTGGGAGAAGAAGATGAGCTTGAGTTGGGGATGACTCAAAGTCAAGAGGGGGAGAATGATGAGGACATCACCCCTATCGATGCGTCCACTCTACCACCATTACCACCATCTATTGTAAAAGGACCAATAACAAGGGCACGTGCGCGACAACTAAACCACCAGGTGGGCTCGTTCCTTACCACACAAGAGAGTACCCATAAGAGCGAGTTACTACCTAATAATGTTGTGCTTGTACTTAGGAATTATGGTGTTGATTAGCGAGGATGGAACTCTGCACCATGACAAGTCGGGAACCAAGTCTACCACGAGTTGGATTCCAGTTCGGTCACGACGGAGCAGTCTGTCTTCAAACGGCCGTAGCAGATGCATATCAACTCCGTTTAGGGGTGTTCAATTACATTACGGAGAAGCCCTCGACGGGACCTTTCCAACGGATCCAGTCGCACGTCAAAATTCCTTCTGAGTTGATCACAATCGTCGAAACAAGAGGCGACCAGATTCTGTTGGGCCACCCGGTGCTGCGTCACATTGTTTTTGGGCTTCTGCCCGTGTATCCCGCGCAAGGGGGGTGGGGACGGGGTCCCAATCTTCCGTCAGGTAGGATAAACACGATTGGTGGAGAACTCGACGTTGACGATCCGGCTTCCAATCAGAACAGATCTAAGCCTGCAATCGCTATACCACAGTCTCCGTTCGTTATCAACCACGCCAAGACACGGTTGACCTCACCACGAAGGTTAATTCCTGCAAGTGAATCGAGAACATAAGCAAGAACTCGGTAGATGCAATCCCAAATTATTGATTACCGAATAAGCACACAAAGTTGGGGTTCAGCAAACCGATACATGGCGAAACTGCGACGACAGAATAATCTAAGCAAAACCCAAGTCTGAACTAGCGACGGCTAGGGTTTGGGGCACAGCCCTAGGAGGTACATGGGCCAAGGGCCCAAAGTGGAGCGGCGCAGCGCTCGACAGATTCTGGTCGTAATATTGTTTTGATTATTCCCGTTGATCCGTAAGGAATTTGGAGGTCGGACTGGGTCCGTTGGAAAGATCTCGTCGAGAGCTTGTCCGTACATACCAAGAACGTCCAAAATAGAGTTCGTATGCATTCAGGGCATCCGTTTTAAGTTGACTGTGCGGAGATGGCCGAAACTGACTCGTGGACAAATTGGGCTCTCTCTTGGGCCGGCCTTGTAACGACGTGGCTTGTGGGACCAGAATGCGTCGAAGTGGTCGAGACGCGCCTTTATTGAATACGTCTTGAGCTTGGGGAGGTGGCCACGGTGGAGGCCGAACTGCTGGCGGCGACAACGCAATATCAGCATGATGAGCTTACCGGTTGTGCGCGCGACCTGGCCATGGCGCGGGTCGATGATGCCATATAGTTGATGACGACACCATAGTTGACGTAGATGATGTAGAGGATGCCGTGAAGTGTCGCCAACTTGTTGTAGATGAAGATGTCGAAGATGAAGTAGTCGATCGAAAGCTCGACGACGTCCATGCTGATGAAGTAGTCGACAGAAATCTTGATGACCACCACATTGACGTAGTGTTGGTCATATCTATGATGGACATGGTCACATCAGGGGGGCGTCCCAAACCCTAGCCGCCGCCTTTTCTGCCTATTAAGACTTCGTAGCCGACATTGTTAGAGTCGGGTTTTTCTTAGATATATTTCTGCCATCGCAGTATCGCCGAACATCGGTTTGTGGAACCCCAAATTCATGATCTTAATATATATTCGCAATTTCAGATTGCTTCTTCTTCGTTCTTCCTTGTGTTCTTGATTTGCTTGCAGGAACTAGCCTTCGTGGTGAGGTTGACCGTGCGCTTGCGTGATTGATAACGAACGGAGACGGTGGTGTAGCGATTGCAGGCCTAGATCGGTGCTGATCAAGGTCGGATCGTCAACGTCAAGTTCTCCACCAATCGTGTTTACCCATACCTGTCGGAAGATCGGGACCCCGTTACCCATCAAACATTCTCATTTCACACAAATAATTATATCACATCGCACAAAGGATTTTTTAAGCATTTAACCTACCAGAACGGAGTATTTAAATATGAGAAATTTATATTTTAGCCTTAGGTTTAGTCCTACCATAACTCTTAGCTTTTCTATTCGGCATGGTATCTAAGTCTACTAAGTACGGCAGTTATCATTTTAAACTAGCATGCACATTTTCAAGTCTAGTAAATATTTTCTAAATAACAAAAATGGCTCCACGATATGATCAAAGGAGGACTTGCCTTGATCGGTTCCGGGGAAAATGAAGGTGACGTCGTCGATCGGGTCTTTGGGGCCTTGACCTCCTAAACGCGCACACGCATATGCAAAGCAATACAACAATCGTAAGAAACATGTTTAATGCCCTGCTGTTTTTAGGAAAAGGGAAATGCAACAGCTTGAATGCATTTTTATTTAAAAGAAAATACTATGAAAATTTCTCAAGTACTCATGAAATAATGCAACCCCTAGGTTACTTATTTATCCAAAAACGAATGCTATATGGATGGCATGCCAACATGTATTTTCATAGGTCTAGAAACTTCCAAGGTATCTTCATAAATTTTTACAATACAACAGCTATTTTTAACTAATGATTTTAGCATACCACAAAAGATTTAAAACAGAAATTACAATTGAAAATAAACGAACGGGCCCCTCGGCGCTGGGCCGGCTCGGCCGGACGGCCTAACAGCGAGGCGCGGCCTAGCACTACGCGGACGAGGGCGTGGAGGCCAAGCGAATTGACGGATGGGCCCTTCCCCCTGCCCCACACGTCGGCGCCTCCCGCAACGGAAAGAGGGGAAATACAGGGGAAAACTCCGGCGGTGGCGACAGCGCACATGGCGACGTCGACTCCGACCACCGGAGGTCGATTGGGCGAGCGGGAAGCGAGATGCGAGCAAGGTGAACGCAATGGAGTTCTAATTATCCCGGACGGTGGATGGAACGAGCGGCGCGACGGTCCATGGTGGCAGTGACTCGTGGGCCACACGGCTCCGGCGAGGTGCTCCACCGGAGCTCAATGCCGTCGGCCGAAAGGGTGATGGTAGGGAGAGGGGCTACCAATGAGCTCGCCGGACCGGAGGGAACAGCGAGGCGGCGAAAACTCCGAGGGGACGGCGGCGTCGACTCCGGGAACACGTACGGATCCCGTGGCTCCACTCCTCTAGGAGTGAGCTCCATTGCGACGACCTGCGGACACACCCGAGGTGAGCACGGAGCGGAGAGATGGGGATGAGGTAGGAGAGGAAGAAGGGAATCGCGCCAGAGACGGCGCACCGGCTCGGGTGAATGACACGGCGGCGGCGCAAAGCGGAGGCAAAAGGGTAGCAGTGCCCTTTTTATAGGCACGCTTCACTCGGGGCGGTTCCAACACGGCGTGCAAGGTTGGTGGCCCCAACGAAATTTTTGGCCGATGGCGTGCTGGACGCGACGACATCACGGGTTGGCCGGCGACAAGACGGAAGGGGCAGAGAGAGAAGAGGGTACGGAGGGGAAGGATCGGGACGCACGATCACATGGAAGAGCGTGCCCACGAGCCTTCAGGGGAGAGAGGGAGCACAGCGGCGGCGACCGGCAAATAGAGGAGGGGAAACCAGGGGAAAAGATAGAGGAAGAGGACAGCTTATGGGGCGGGCCCACCTGTCGGCGGCGCCACGCTAGCGGGGCAGGGGAGCTGGCTATGGCGGAGTGGGCCGGCGCGGCTACGGCCCAACCAGAGGAAAGAGAGGGGCGGAGGAAGGGAGAGGGGAAAGAGGAAGTGGGCCGGTTTGGGCCGAGGAAGGATTAAAACGTTTTGAATTTTCCTGATTTCCATTGTGCCTTATTTACAAATAATCTTTTGAATAAGCAATGACTTTAGCCTTTTTAGAAAATAGCTATCCCATATTAAATTAATAATTTTAGGATTTGGCTTTAATAAAGTATCACATTAACATATTACTATAATTTGCCAAAAAGGTTTTTCATTTTGGAAATTTTAATACACAAATTCATTTAATGAATGATGCATGCCATGATGAAGATGCCATGATGCTTAAATATTTTAATATTTTTAAATTATGCGGTTTAAGGAATTTATTAACGTGCCAAATTGGTTTTAAAATTTGGGATGTTACACAGCTCCAGAAAGGTCGGAGCTAGAAATCGATGAAATTCCTCGCCCTGCCGCCACTGCCAATCCTCCTCTTCTCCTTGTAAAATGGAGGAAGGAGATGGAAGGCTACGTGGTAGACGATGAACTGGAGGCCGAAGAGTGGGAGACGCTGCAGAATGTGGCGAAGTTCAGCCTTGAAATGCTTGAGGTAAACCATCTTCACATCTCAAACTTCATCACAATCAAAACATGTTTGAACATTCCTTTTGCCCCACACAGCGCATGGGCAAGCGGGCGGCACAGAAAACACGATGTCTCCAAAAAGGCCATCAGCCAGCTGAAGTCTAGAGTTGAATTCGACAATGCGCTTTATGCGTAGAAATCACAATTCTGTGGTGAAATAGAAGATCTTCGTAAGGAGGTGACCGAACTGTGTCTCTGCCACGTGGATGAGGCCATGGAAGGGGAAGTTTTCCTGGCCAACACCCAAGCCGAGAAATCGGCTCAGGAGCTGAAGGGTAAACTCTCCATCTCAGGCTCTCCCTGGTTTGGTCCTACTGACACCCTGATCGTATCACCTTGACCGACTGATTTTGCAGCCTATCAAGTGAAAACCAAGGCCCAATTCCAAGTCTTTGATGAAAAGGTGAAGTCCGTCGTTGAACTGCGCAACAGAACTTTAAGGGCGGTCTCTCCGGTACTTCAATACATTTATCACAAAGAAGATTTATCGGCCGACGCCGACGTTGTGATGGCACGACTTGAAGATGCCCCTGCACAGCTCAAGTCCTTTGCGAAGAGGCGGCGAAAACTTGTACGAGCCAAGCTCTGGCCATCATGAAGTCACACTATCTTGATATAGACTTCGATGCTGTACGGGAGGGCTTCGCCTACTCTGAAGAAGAACCCTCTACTCTTATGGAACAAGCCAAAGAAACCTCTGCCACTTTACTAGAGAACTTGGATCTGTAAATACTTCATCTTTACGTGGACAATTCTGTAATATATCCACTCATTAATCCTCGATACTACTAATGCCGCTTATCTGAGTATTTGATTTATCTTACTTTTCGTGTAACGCCTTTTGCCGACTGATCCAGCCCCCCGAGTGTTAGAAATTAGCGGTTTGGCTTTCTCCCTGTACACATGCCGAGTGACTAAACAATGCCCATTGCAAATATTAGCACCACTACTCCGAAATTTCATGTTACCCAAATTCGATAATCGTATGTAAAGAGAAAACATATTTATTGATAAGATAGGGTGCGGTGAATCAGCATAGTATTTAATGTAGCCCCCGACTTATTACTTAGTCTTATACGGCTGAGTAGCAAGTGAAACGAGCAACTATTTTACAATTCTCAAATACATGATTCAAGAATAAAAGTGACATAGCTACTCAATGTTCCAAATATAGGCACATCCGATCCGTCTTCACGCTTTTTGTCGGTATGCCCCCTGGCGAGTCACCTCATCAATCACATAGGGGCTTTCCCAGAGTGGGGAGAGATTGTGCTCGTGCTTCTGATTCCTTCGGAGGACCAGATCTCACTTGGAGAACGCACGGCCCCACACGTTGCGCTGATGGTAGCGACGCAGGCCCTGCTGGTACCTGGCCGACTGGACCATTGCTGCTTCCCTAGCTTACTCTAACCGATCAAGGTCTTCAAATCTGCCTTCATCCGACTAGTTGTCTTCGTAGTTGTAAACTTGCAGAGACCAAAATTATAATTCAGTTGGGAGAACCGCTTCTAAGCCATAAACTAGGAAAAAGGGTATTTGCCCGGTTGCTCGACTTGGGGTTGTCCTGAGGTCCCAAAGAAATGAAGGAAACTCCTTAACCCAGTATGTGGCTTATGGCTTTAGGCGATCGAAAATCCTTAATTTAAGTCCTTATAGAATCATTTCGTTGGCACGCTCCACCTGCCCGTTGCTTCTTAGGTGAGCCACTGAGGCGTAACAAATCTTGATGCCCAACTCCTCGCCCCAATCTAGGAATTCGCTGCTCTTGAACTGGACGTCGTAGTCGGTGATAATTTGATTGGGCACGCCAAAACGCATGTCAATGTCATGAAAGAACTCACGCGGTTTAGTAGCCGTGATGTCCACAACTAGTTTGGCTTCAATCCCTTTCGTGAACTTGTCGATGGCGATGAAAAAATGGGTGAATCCGCCTTGGGATCGCTTGAGAGGACCCACCATGTCAAGATTCCAAACAGCAAAGGGCCAGGTGATCGGAATGGTCTGTAAATCCTGAGCCAGCATGTGAATCTGTCATGGAAAGAATTGACAACCTTCACACCTGCGCACTATGTCTTCCGCATCTGTTACGGCAGTCGGCCAAAAGAATCCTTGTCGATAGACTTTGCCAACCAGGAAACTCGCTGCCGCATGATGTCCGCATTCCTCCCGAGTGGATGTCATTTTAATTGGTCCTTGCCTTCTTACTCAGATATGCAACGCCTTAGTAAACCCGAAACCTCTTTTAAGGAAAAGTCATCCCCGACTACCTTATAGTTCTTGCATCGGTGCGTTCTGCATTCGGCTAGGCTACGATATCTGGTAACTCATCTCTGAGGAGATAATCTAAATACGGCTGCGTCAACCCGGGGTCGATTGACAATACCTCTTCTTCCGCATGACCTTCTTGCTATTTGTCTCACGGCTGTGGAAGTTTAACATATGGCTTATGCAATTACTCGACGAAAACACCGGTCAGTACTTGCACCCGACTGGATCCTATCCATGCTAGCTCATCTGCTGCTTCATTATCTCGGCGGAGCACATGTGTTAGCTCCAGACCGTCGAATTTGTCCTCCAATTTCCTAACTTCCTGACAATAAGCTGCCATGTTGTCGCTGATACAAGACCACTCCTTTTATACTTGGTTGACCACGAGTTGGGAATCTCCGCAAACCATTATCCGCTGTATGCCGAGCGATATGGCAATGCGAAGACCGTAGATGAGTGCCTCGTACTCAACGGCATTGTTACTGACTGAAAAACGGATTTGAAGGACGTACCATAGCTTCTTACCAGTTGGAGATATGAGCAAAATTCCAGCCCCCGCGCCGCTGAGAATGTGTGAACCATCAAAGTACATTGTCTAGTACTCGAGATTCTCTTTTGCTGCTATGGTTTGGGCCTCCGTCCATTCCATAACGAAATCGGCGAGTGCTTGAGATTTAATGGCCAACCGAGGCTTGAACTTTATTTCAAAGGCTCCAAGCTCGGCTGGAAAGAGACATTCCATGAAGACTTTGTAGTCATGAGTCTTCATTCCATTTAAGTTGCATTGCTCTCTGCTAATATCATGACGAAGGTTCACCGCATCACCATCAGGGAATTTCACCTTCTCCTTTATCCAAGAATCTGTCTTATTTCTCCACGCGTAAGGCAATACTCTACCCTAGGTTTCATCCCATTCTCATCGAGACTCATCTCTTGTCGGGCACAAATCAATTCGCAGTCCTTTTGCGCATTATTGTTATATTTAGTCTTCTGTGCGATGTCCCGGTTTGTGTTCACAACCGCCTCACACACATTTTTCTTCTGGTGCATTAGATCGATGTTGTTAGGCTACTTTATGTCTGTTGCGTAAGGAAGGTTGTAGATGTTGCACTTATGAGTCCAATGATGCTTCTTACCATAGTCCTCCTCGTACCCCTTCTTCGTCAGATCATCATGTCAATCGATGATACCCCTATAAATACATGAGCACCCCATCCATTGGGTCCAGAGGATTTTTATTCCTAACCCATCATTGCGTCTCCAGTTCCAAAGCCCTATTATACCTAGTGATCTTTCCATTATGGGGAGACACCCGAAGTATTGTATGAGACACGTCGATGATAGTCCCGTCGTTTATCGACACAGAGAATCTCAGCAGTGTAGTGTTCGCGCAGATCAACGGGACAAATTTCAATGGTCTTCCTCCTTATTGGTACTCGTAATGGAGAAAAACTAGTACTTGATGAATAAGATGGGCTGGCATCAAGCTGATCTAGTGTCAGCAGTTGTGCTTCAACAACATGCTAGTTAGTCACAAGCAGTGTGGCTGCTCCACTGGAGTAGTAAACGAATGTGTTGCCTTTATCCGTTATCAGTTTAACATGACGATCCCGACGCTTAGAAAACACACGAAAAAAGAGCCTCGGTAGCGACTTAATATCATCTTGGCGGCCTCATTGTTACCCGAGGGTATAGCAGCAGCAGCAGTAACAGCAGGTACAGGTACCTGCATTCAAGAAGAGATTTTTAGTGTGTCCAGCGCCACGTTAAATGGACAACAGTGTCATCAAGGTGGCTATGGCTTTGCAGGCTCGAGTGGGGGCGATTCTACAGGCTTTATCATCATCTCCTCCAGCCCCCGCCGATGTGCCTCCGTCCACGCCCTCCAGGCACTACCGAGCGCCTCCCGCTGCCACCGGGGGCAAAGAACAAAGAGACGACGAGCACAACTGTGAATCGGGCCCGGGCCGGGGGCAAGCAATGTCCAGAAAGAGTTTTGTACTTGCCGAGATGATGACATAGTCAGGCTGGGCTTGTTTAAAGGCAGGTTTCATTCAAAATGGGCTGAAATAATTTGAGCAAAATGGGCCTTTTTCGCGAAATTCCGAGTTTTTGACGACCTAGGGCTGGGAGGCTTCCGACGGCCTTGGGTTTCTTCCCCAACTCCGGCCGGCTAGGACTCGCCGGCGAGGAGAAGGCTAGCATCGTCGACAAGCTACGGCAGCGAGCAGCGGCGAATCGAGGACGACGTTCAGCTTCCCGACCTTGACGGCAAGGCGGCGAGCTGAGGCGTAAATCTGGATTTCGGAGGAGGCGAACCGAACACAGCGGCGAGCGAGCTCAGCGGACTGCTAGCAGCGGCGGAAGCGGTAAGCTCACGAGCGGCGTTAGCGGCGACGGCGACCTGCAACGAGGGCAAGTGGTGGCGGCGAGTCAGAAAACGAACTTGTTGTGACGACGACGGATGAGACATTCTGGCGTCCTCCTCCTCCTCCTCTTCTTCGACTTCTGGTTGTCCACCAGTAGTCGCTCCCTCCTTGCCACCCACTCCGAGATGTTATCTCGCCTCGTTGATAGGTAATGCTAGCTATCTAGTAGTCGTTCGTACCATGAAAAGCTGCATTGGGTTGGAGGCGAGCCGAAACGAGGCTCTGCCCTGCCATGAAGCTTCGCTTTCTTTATCGACACTTACCGCTTCTGGCCTTAGCGTATTGAAAGTGGAGGAAGAAAGCAAGCACGCGCGCAGACCATGCACACATCCCACGCATTCAAAGTCGCTGCATGCATATACCGACATGCAAGTAGGAGTACCCCGTACCACGCATGCTGCTGCCCGACACTACAAGAAACGAGACTTGTGTGGTCGGCCTATGCCGATGACATGACAGCAAATACCGACGACAAAACGTTATGTCGTCGGACAGCCGACAACAATAGTTCGTCGACAATGAGTCGACGACAGTCACTTTTGTGGTCGGCCACACGTAATACCTATGACATAGCCGCCTCCTGAGCCGAGCGCCCAGCGAAGTTCTTTGTGGTCGGCACAAGGACGACAACATAAATAGATTTTTGTGGTCGGCCGCCACAAAACCGCCCACAAAGATCCACCAAGGGTCGGTGGGACCTTGGAGCAATGTGGATGGCTTCGATAGTTGCCGAGCACAGAAATGAGGTATTGTGGTCAGCCACATGCTATGCCGCCCATAGAGACTAACATTATGGGCGGCCTCTATTAACCTCGTCCACAAATACCCCCCAGGCCCCCGCTGCCACATTCCGGCCCACCGGGCCACGCCTCGATCAACACTTTGCAGTGTGCTATCTAAGGTTCTAGGGCATGCGCAATACATCAAAAGTCATTCCAATGGGCTATATTGACATGAGTTGCACGTTCAGCACATTTTCACTCCTGACCGAAACTTTAGCGTCAATTTTGTACCACGAACGTTATGGTCTCAAAGAATCCTATTACGAAAATGCAACGCAGGTCAATATAGCCCCGTGAAAGAACATACAATGTGTTGTGCATGCCCTAGAACATTATATGAGACATAGGACAGTGTCGATCGAGGCGCGGGAGGGCCAGAAATTAGAGCCGGGGCGCAGGGGGTCTGTGTGGTCGGCCTTACTACATGCCGACCACATAGAACATGTAATGTGGGTGGCCTGCACTTGTGCCACCCACATTGGATGAGCAATGTTGTCAGCCTACGCTTACCCCGCCCACACAGGTTAAGCAATGCCGTCGGCCGTAGTTATCCCCGACACTGAGTCCCAGGCCCCTCGACCGCTTTCCGACCACACACTGCCGCGCCTCGATCGACACTGTCCTATGTGCTATCTAAGGTTCTAGGGCATGCCCAACACATCAAAAGTCATTCCACGGGGCTATATTGACATGAGTTGACATTTTCACTCCTGACCAAGACTTCAGTGTCACTTTTGTTCCACGAACGTTAAGGTCTCAAAGAATCTTGTTACGAAAATGCAACGCAGGTCAATATAGCCCCTTGAAAGAACTTACAATGTGTTGTGCTTGCCCTAGAACATTAGATGACACATAGGACAGTGTCGACAGAGGCGCGGGAGGGCCGAAAATTAGAGCCGGGGGGCAGGGGGTTTGTGTGGTCGGCCTTACTTCATGCCGACCACGTAGAACGTGTACTGTGGGTGGCCTAAACTTGGGCCGCCCACATTGCATGAGCAATGTCGTCGGCCTACGCTAAGGCCGACCACAAAGGTTAAGCAATGTCTTCAGCCTGGGGAACGGCCGACCACACAGACCCCCAGGTAGGGATGAAAATGGTACGGATAATTTCCGACCGTCCGACCGACCGAGGCATAATAATATTCGAAAATATTGAGCCGGATAATTTTATGGATATCCGAATCCGACAAGGCGGATACGGTACGGATACAAATAATATCCGATGGATATTATCCGAGCTTTTCTTGGATAATATCCGATGGATATTATCCGATTAGCTAAATCCATCTATAAACTATCTCTATTATATTTCTATAGGATGAATGACTAACACATATAACAACTAGATGCATGTGATTTTACATTTTTTTGCTTTATCGGGTATGATACTTACACACCATCATTTTCATGACTATGGGCCATAAAGTTGAGTCACAAAGAGATAACTATATGTATTTGGATATACTTATTTCTTTAGTGTATGTTTTCGCGTATTATCCGAGAGAGTATCCGCGTTCGATCCGTATTTGTATCCGATATTATTCGTATCCGTATTTGTATCCGGTACTATCCGTATCCGAATCCGTATCCGATCAAACTAAATGGATCAAATACAATATGAGTGGTTTCCGGTCCGTATCCGATCCGTTTCATCCCTACCCCCAGGCCCCCTTGGCCGCTTTCCGGCCACACACGGCTGCGCCTCGATTGACATGTCATATGTGCTATGTAAGGTTTTAGGGTATGCCCAACACATCAAAAGTCATTCCACGGGGCTATATTGTCATGAGTTGCACATTCAGAACATTTTCACTCCTGACCGAGACTTTAGCGTCAGTTTCGTTCCACGAACGTTAAGGTCTCAAAGAATCCTGTTACAAAAATGCAACGCAGGTCAATATATATCCGTGAAAGAAATTACAATGTGTCGTGGATGCCCTAGAACATTACATGACACATAGGGCAGTGTCGACCGAGGCGCGGGATGGCCGGAAATTAGAGCCAGGGTCAGGGGGTCTATGCGGTCGGCCTTGCTACATGCCGACCACATATAACGTGTACTGTGGGTGGCCTACACTTGGGCCGCCCACATCGCATGAGCAATGTCGTCGGCCTACGCTAAGGCCTACCACAAAGGTTAAACAATGTCGTCGACTTGGGGAATGGCCTCCACACAAACCCCCAGGCCCTCTCGGCCGCTATTTTACCTAGTGATCTTTCCATTATGGGGAGACACCCCAAGTACTGTCTGAGACACGTCGACGACAGTCCCGTCGTTTATCAACACAGAGAATCTCAGTAGTGTAGTGTTCACGCAGACTAGCGGGACGAATTTCAACGGTCTTGCTCCTTATTGGTAATTGTAATGGATAAGAACTAGCACTTGATGAATAAGATGGGCTGGTGTCAAGCTGATCTAGCTTCAACAGTTGTGCTTCAACAACATGGTAGTTAGTCACAAGCAGTGTGGCAGCCCCACTGGAGTAGACAACGAATGTGTTGCAGTTTACCATAACGATCCTGACGCTTAGAAAACACGCGAAAAAACAGAGCCTCGGTAGCGACTTAATATCATCTTGGTGGCCACATTGTTACTCAAGGGTATAGCGGCAGCAGTAATAGCAGGTACAGGTACTTGCATTCAAGAAGAGATTTTTAGTGTAAAAATGTTGTATATACACATATAAGAAGAGATTTTCAGTGTGTCCAGTACTCCAGTGCTACATTAAATGGACAACAGTGGCATCATGGTGGCCGTGGCTCTGCAGGCTCGAGTGGCGGTGATTCTGCGAGCTTCATCGTCGTTGCCTCCAGCCGCCGTCGATGTGCCTTCATCCACGCCCTCCAGCCGCTGCCGAGCGCCTCCCGCCTTCGCGGGGACCAAAGAACAAATGACGAACGAGCACAGCAGCGAATCGGGGCCGGGCCGGGGGAAACCAATGTTCAGACTTAGTTTTGTACTTGCCGAGATGATGACATAGTCAGGCTGGGCTAGTTTAAAGGCAGGTTTCATTGAAGATGGGCTAAACTAATTTGAGCAAAATGGGCCTTTTTCGCAAAATTCCGAGTTTCCGACGACCTAGGGCTGCGAGGCTTCCGATGACCTAGGGTTTCTTTCCCAACTCCGGCGGGCTAGGACGCGCCGGCGAGAAGGAGGAGAAGGCTAGCAGCGTCGACAAGCTACGACAGCGAGCAGCGGCGAATCGAGCACAACGTTCAGCTTCCCGACCTTGACAGCAAGGCGGCGAGCTGAGGCGCGAATCTAGATTTCTGAGGAGGCGAACCGAACACAGTGGCGAGCGAGCTCAGCGGACCGCTGGCGGCGGCAGAAGTGGCAAGCTCACGAGCGGCGGTAGCGGTGACGGCGACCAGCATCGAGGGCAAGTGGCGGCGGCAAGTCTGAAAACGAACCTGCTGTGACGACGAGGGATGAGACATTCTGTCGTCCTCCTCCTGCTCCTCTTCTTTGACTTCTGGTCATCCACCAGTAGTCGCTCCCTCCCTCCCTCCCACTCCGAGACGTTATCTCGCTAGCTAGTAGTCGTTCGTACTATGAAAAGCTACATTGGGTTGGAAGCGAGCCAAAACGAGGCTCTGCCTAGCCATGAAGCTTCGCTTTGTTTATCGACACTTACCGCTTCCGGCCTTATTGAAAGTGTAGGAAGAAAGCAAGCACGCCGTGCGGACCATGCACACATCCCACGCATTCAAAATTGCGGCATGCATATACCGACAAGCAAGTAGGAGTACCCCGTACCATGCATGTCCCTGCCGGACACTACAGGAAACAAGACTTGTGTGGTCGGCCTATGCCGACCACATAACAGCAAATACCGACCACAAAACGTTATGTCGTCAGACAGCCGACAACAATAGTTCGTCGACAATGAGTCGACGACATAAGTCACTTTTGTGGTCGGCCACACATAATACCGACGACATAGCTGCCTCCTGAGCCGAGCGCCTAGGGAAGAAATTTGTGGACGGCCCTTGTTCGAGCCGCCCACAAAACCATAACAAGACGGCAGGGCACGGTGACGGCGCTCTGCCATGTGGGTCCTGCGGACCAGTTGAGGTACCACGTTGCATACCTTTGTGGTCAGTCAACCAGAAAGCCGACCACACTGCTTCTTCTATGTGGACAGCCTTACTGTCGGCCGACCACATTGCTACATTTTTGTGGACGGCTATATCTTTTGCCGACGACATTGCTGATTGTTTTGTGGACGGCATATACATATGCCGACGACTATACTCTAAGCTTTGTGGAAGACAGTCGTTTGGCCGCAGAGAAAAACCTGTGATATGCCCCTTGCAGGACTTTGTGGTCGGCCTTTACATAGGCCGACGACATTGACAGTGTGCCAGTAAGAAAAATTGCTGGTAATTTATAAAAAAGCTTAATTTTAAGATGCAAAAAAACTGTATTCCCCATTGTTTTACATACCCAATTCCCTGTAACAATCACAATATATAGCGACCACATTTGCATCCACCGATACATTTGTCAATCAATCACATATGAACGCGAAAACATATAAACAAAGTGTGACATCAATACACATTATCCAAAAATTCACATTACATTCATCATCGATGCATCGTCTAACCCACAAGTTCACATTACATGTACAGAACTCACAAGTTCATCGTCTAAACACGTCGAACCACATATACGAATGCGATCCTGGGAATGGATCGGCAAACATGTCCTCGACGAATTGCTCCTTGACTGATCTTATGGCACTAGAATCACCTCCCTGCGGAGCATTTGTCGTAGCCGATGGTGCAGCTGAGCCAGACACCTGCAAGATTATAGGAAACCGCAATTTTCATCACTTTTATGCATTTGTCTGATTATTTGAAAATGTTGTGTAAACTAGAGAAAAGCATACCCCCGGAGAAGCCGTCGGTGCAGAGCCAAACTGGAGCACGGTAAACGAGGCCAGCGACACAAATGGGGGATGACGGACAGCGACCTTGATGATGCCATCTAGCTTGAATGATGATCTTGACGCAGGCCCCTACCTAGCGCGCTAACTGTCGACTGGTAGCTAATCGGGGGTTACCGTCGGCAATATATTTGTTTTGGCGCTATGCAAAAAAACCAAGCTGAATGGTAACACAAGACAAGTGTTTATATAGGTTTAGGCCCTGAATTCGGAGGTAACACCCTCATCCTGTGCTTTGGAATTATGTGTATGCGTATGCACGAGTTTGCAGATGAGTAGTTGTGTCTAGGACCCCCACCCTTCCCCTTATATAGTGCAGGGAGGATAGGATTACATGATCTTATCCAGTATATGGTACGGAATTCTACTATATCAGTGCATGATGTGCACCAACATTTACCGGTACAAATCTCTTAGCCCGAGTGGTCTTCATCTCTATCCAGTCTGTTTGGGTCGCCCCTCGGTTGTTACCTCATGGGCCTTCTATAGGATACCCAGGGCCCATGTAGTCCACAACGCGCCTCTCATCTGACGGCCAGCGCCGGCCGTTGGATATCCATCCAACGGCCGGCTATCCATCCAACGGTCGGCGTTAGATCTTAAATTTTTTATTATTATTTTTGTTTAATCATAAAAATTCACAAAAAAATCAATAAAAATTAAAAATATTCTCTGCTGCCCTTTGAGCATGTCGTTGCTCACATTAACAGCAGCAGCGGCAGCAGCCACTGTACCATTGAATTCCTTCTGAAAAACGCGCTTCCTAGGCCTAAGCTTGTCCGCATGCTCTCTGATCCTGAGGCAAAAAAAAAAACAACGCATGCGATATTCTGCAACCTTCAAAGACTTAACTGCTTGCTCACTGATCATGTTAAATACAATGGTCCCGGCGGGGCTCGAACCCGCGACCTTCGGCTCATAAGACCAACGCTCTAACCAACTGAGCTACGGGACCGTTGGTGAAATTCGTTTTGATAAGATTTTACTTTGTTTAGTTCAAATCTTACCGTCGCATCCCAGGACACTCCCCCTCTGAAAATTTGACCATCGTTAGAGTGGTGGTGGTGGGACATAACATGATACGCTGAATGGCCAGGTTATTATCCCCTTCTTACTTTCTCATCTTGACACGACAATACCATCTTTTCAATTTGTATAATTATTGCAGCAGTATTATTTAGCTAGCTGATCGACAAAAGGTTTATCAGATTCGGCGGTTCAGCCACGTACAAGTCAATACTGCGTATATATACTTGGCCTCGTGCATTAATGGTTTATTAACTGCCAACAAACACCGGCTAACAAGCTGTCGATGCCTCGTCGGCCATCGTCCACCCCTGTTTCGTCCGTGGTATGTCTGGATCTTTTGCGAGAGATTCACGAGCAGCATGCACGTCCATCATAGATGATGGATCACCTACGTACATGGATCTGCAGCTTCCTACCTAGCTTGGTAGCTGTGTAATTAAATAAAGCAAAGTTACGTAGACAGTAATGCAGTATATATTCGATGGATGGATCCACGCAGTACTGCAGTAGAAGAAGAACAGGGGATGATGATCATGAAAATGGAGATGAAGCGCGGCCGCGGACTAGCTGCTGGGGCGGTGGCGGTGGCCGTGGCCGTGGTGGCGTGGATGGCCATGGCGGCGCAGGCAGCGGCGGCGGAGCGGCAGCAGCT
The DNA here is from genome assembly GCA_036346415.1 of Raddia guianensis. Classification (NCBI taxonomy): domain Eukaryota; kingdom Viridiplantae; phylum Streptophyta; class Magnoliopsida; order Poales; family Poaceae; genus Raddia; species Raddia guianensis. The sequence continues at coordinate 55,390,838 of CM070536.1, forward strand.
GGCGCCGTGCATGTACATCTTCGGTGACTCGCTGGTGGACAACGGCAACAACAACAACATCGTGAGCCTGGCCAGGGCCAACTACCGCCCCTACGGCATCGACTTCCCCGACGGCGACGGGCCGCCCGGGCGCTTCACCAACGGCCGCACCGTGGTGGACCTGCTCTGCGAGCTGCTCGGCTTCCGCCCGCCCCTCATCCCGGCCTACGCCATGGCCCGCCGCGCCGGCCTCGAGCGCTCGCCGGGGCTCAACTTCGCCTCCGGGGCGGCCGGCATCCGCCCGGAGACGGGGAACAACCTGGTACGCATGCATGTTAAGCTGCCTCATTCTGCTGGTTAATTTTCCGATCCTTAGGTTAAACACCCACGTAAGACATAGTTAAAAGATACTATAATGAAATCACCTAGGTTATTCTCACTCTCTCAGTCGTATGATTAGAAAAAATGGTAAATTAAAAGTGGAATATATACAGGGCGGACACTACCCTCTGTCGGAGCAGGTGAACCACTTCCGAGCGGCCGTGCGCGACATGGCCGGCGGCGGCGGCGGCGGCAACACTACCAACCAGCTGCAGCTGGGCCGCTGCATCTTCTACGTGGGCATGGGCAGCAACGACTACCTCAACAACTACTTCATGCCCGGCTACTACACCACAGCCCAGAACTACGACCCGCCCACCTTCGCGGGCCTCCTCCTCCAGGACTACTCCCGCCAGCTCACCGACCTCTACCACCTCGGCGCCAGGAAGTTCGTCATCGCCGGCGTCGGCCAGATCGGATGCATCCCCTACGAGCTCGCCAGGATCAACAGAAACAACAACCCCCGCCCTACAGGAGGATCAGGCCGCCGCCGCCGCCGGTCTAGCAACAGCAGCAGCAGCAGCGATGTCGCCATTAGCATCGGCGGCGGCGGCATCGTCGTGAATATCGGTGTCGGCGCCCGGGGAGCCGCAGGCGATGCCAGGCCGCCCGTCTCCAGCGGGTGCAACGACAGGATCAACAGCGCCATCGCCATCTACAACAAGGGGCTGCTGTCCATGGTGAAACGCTTCAACCGCGGCAAGCAGCTGCCGGGGGCCAAGTTCGTCTTCCTCGACACCGTCCAGACCGGCAAGGACCTGGTCGCGAACGCGGCGGCGCACGGATTCACGGTGCTCGACCGTGGCTGCTGCGGCGTCGGCCGCAACAACGGCCAGATCACGTGCCTGCCCTTGCAGCGCCCCTGCCAGGACCGCACCAAGTACATCTTCTGGGACGCCTTCCACCCCACGGAGGCGGCCAACAAAATCTACGCCGCCAAGGTCTTCAACTCCACATCAACTTCCGACGCATACCCCATCAACGTTAGCCAGCTCGCTGCCATATGAATCCTACTATCCAATCCAACCCCCTCTCTCTCCCGAGTCTCGATGCACATATATGTATCATGCTTGCATTATATTATGTTCCAATAATTTATATCACGCATGCACGCAAGCTTGTACTTGTTTCGCGACAGCATCACTCTCACGTACGTGACCCTCTTAATTTAGTTCACCGTTTTGTTCGGTCGGGCCAAAATTTATTTTTTGTAAACTATTCGGTGTAATATTTTATAATAATTATTCAGAGCTTTGTAGGATTTTACTCAAAGGGCTTAAAAATATTTTTTACATAATTTTTTTAATCTTTTCATATTTTTATTTATGGTTTTCAGCTTTTATCCCAACCAAACCAAACCGAACAAAACCGCAAACTAAAGAGGGTTAGTACAATCTCTCACATGTCTAAACTAAATAAGTTGGATAGTCAACACAAAAAGCTCGCACTCATCTAGTGCTGGGAATTGGGTGGTGCTGTGCCGCCATGGGCCTAAGTGAATCGGGTTGACACGGCCCGATTATTTATTTGTGCCATGTCAGGCTAGTCTGAAATTCAATTTGCAGGGCACGACATGGTCCAAAATCATGCGGTGCCTCTTTCAAATCGTTTTGTCGGCCTGAGCACGGCATGAATGTTCCAGCTCTAATCCAAACACAATTCATAATTTAGTTATTTACAAAAACTAACTTTGAGGGAAAAGAAAAATTTTATTAGATGGCCCGCCTCGTTAAAAACCTTACACCCCACCATGAAGCTCCCTCGGTAAGGACAAGAGTATAGACCAATATGTGTTATCCATAGTCCATATCAATTCACAGATACATCATCAACAGTTTAGTTCACTCAAACTGCAAATAGAAACTAACAAGTAAAATCTTCTCAATGTTGAGATCTGCATCCGCAAGTTCAATCTCAGGATTTTCAAGTTGATGTTGCTTCCCTTCATCTGCTTTTTCTCAATTAACCTTTGAGGCAAGTTATTGCCTCCACTGTCTCAGGTGCAATAGAAGACCTCCGTTCTTCGATAATCCTTCCAATTGCGTTGTATATGTTGCCTCTGAAGAAACAATTGAGACTGGCACAAGTAAAATCTCCCTAATAAAATGACTTAAAAAAGGAAAACTATACTGGTGTTCCCGCCACCATTCAAGTAGATTTATCCTAGCACCCCTCAACGTATGATCAGTAGCCGCGAAGTTAGTACTAAGATAATGATTCAGTTCATCAGGGTTCCACCTTTGACTTGAGGTAGAGGTAGCAGATTCTTTGCCCTTCGCTTGCTTCCACAGGTGTGACATTAAGGTGTGATCAATTTTTGTCTCCTCAGCAGCAGCACGAGACTCCACCTTGCTTTCGCCATATTTCCTATAATGTGAGTTAATACTAAAAAAAGAAGTCATCTTTGACGTGATTGAATGAATCTGAAAAATCCATATCCAGTGCCACACCTGTACCCTCCATAGCACATTGCAATCCATCTAGTATTTTGCATGGATCAAAAATGGTAGCAAAGCAATAAACATGTGATATACAACCAAAGTATTTAGAAACTGTACCTCCATGAGTGCAACATCAAAGGAATTAACTGAATCGTATCTACACTTAGCAAATGAATCAACAATTAACCAAATTTACGTACTTAATAACTAAGCATGAATGATGTAAAGTAATAAACACCATTAGTTGCTGCATAGAAGTTCTTTTATGAAATCTCAAAAACGACTCACAACACTCCAATCATAATTAGGAAGTACCAAATAAATGTATTGAGTATTAGCATTCACAAAACACAGTAATTATTTTCATACCCCTCTAGCTTCTTAAGCATAAGGTAGGTGGAGTTCCATCCACTACTACGGAACGGGCCTTCCATCCCGGCACATCAGTCCAGGTTACCATCAAACCGGGACTGAGGTTAACTTCAGTCCCGGTTCAATGGTAACGAGACAAAAGACGTTTTCAGGCCGGTTGGTTCCACCAACCGGGACCAATAGGTCGATTAGCGTGGGTTTGCGGTGGGAGTACTAGTCGGTTGGTGATACCAACCGACTAACACCGGGCTCCGATAATTGGCGCCATTTCTCCTGTCACAAAAGGCCGGTTGGTGTTACAACCCGGATCGATATTTACTATTAGTCGGTTGGTGTGACAAACCGGGACTATCTTCGGCTCCGATAATTGGAGCCATTTCTCCTCCGGTAACAAAAAGTCATTGCACGCGCGCCAGAGGAAGGAGCGGAGACCGAGCCGAGGAGCAAGGAGCTGCGAGGCGAGAGCAAGGAGGAGTGGGGAGCCTCTCTTCGCCCGCTGGGAAGCGGTGAAAGGGGATCGGAATCATCGGATCATCATCGAACAACGCTCGTGTCGCCGCCGCCGCGTCGTCCTGCCTGACCCCGCCTCGCCCGCTCGTCGTCGCAGCGCGCTCCGCCCATTCGTCGGCGCCTCTCCGCCACGCCGCTGAGGTACATTTATCCACCGCATCGCGTCCTCGTTCGATCCCACCGCCACCATCGCCACGCCGCCGCCCGAGCCACCGCCGCCATCGCTACGGCGCAACTACAAATGCCGACCTTTGTCGTGTTTTTCCATTAAATTTCCGTCCAGATTTAGGATGTCTTGTTGGACCGGTGACAACGCCACTAACATCGAAACCACGCCCTCCAACTAGGTCCAAAATGTGCTGTTTTCTAAAGTGTTTTGCCCTCCACCATTGCTTGTTGTGGGGAAGGAATACCCATAGAAAAAGCGCAAAAGACAAAAATACGTGGCGACCAATGATGTGCCACGTCGCGACGATGGCGGTGGCGGTGGTGATGAGGAGGGCGAGGCGAGGCGAGGGCGAGAGCGATGGCGACGGAATGGTGGTAATGAGGGCAAGGGCAAGGGCAAGGGCGGCAAGGGCGAGGCGAGGGCGAGGCGAGGCAGCGAGGCAAGGGCAAGGGAAGTCACGTTCCCATAGAGTGTGATTGAGACATCGAGATCACATTCTATGTTGTACTTTTTAATTTAATTTTTATGCATTTAAGAATTGTTGTTGTCGAACAATTATTATAATTGTGCGTCTACGCAGACTTTGTATGTTTATTGATGTATTTTAATGTGTACTATCATTGGATGCTTGTATGTGAAGTATCGGATTATGTTTGTATGTGTATTGTTAAATCATGTTTGCATGTGTACTAGCATTGATTAATGGAGGGGACAAGGATTGGGAAGGGTATTTCATGAATGATGGATGTTAAAAAATATTATTATTTTTAATTCCACATATCTACACCAAATTCCTAATAGTATCAATGATGGATGATCTTTGCTGATTCACCCGGGAGTATTTAGCCTTGCAAGATGTTTGTTTGTATGGTATCAATATGTGTATTTGATCACAAGGTATCGTTACACTCAATGCTATGAATATGTATAATGCAGATGGATCGGCGATGGATGTACATGGACCGATGTTCCTCGCATTCGTGGAGGGTTTAGAAACTTTTATTCGTCATGTTGAAACCAATATTACCTTAGACTATATATGTTGCCCATGTATTGATTGCAAGAATCAAAAGGAGTGGGTAAACCGTGAGCAAATTCATTTTCATTTGATCTCAAGAGGTTTTATGGAAAATTATACTGTTGGACCAAGCACGTAAGTAGAGATTACACGGTGAAGAAGAACAGTGGACGACAATATCTCGAAGCGGCCAACACAGTTATTTCAACATATGCAGGGGAGTTTGGCGGCGATGATATAGACCAGATGTTGCTTGATGGAGAGGAGAATACGTTGATAAAAGGCATTATGAAAAGTTTCAGCGCCTTTGGGAGGACTATGAAACACTTGTTGTATCCAAGCTGCATGGAGGGGCACGTAAAGTTGCGTACCACACTAGAACTAATGCAATGGAAGGCGGCAAATGGATTGTCCGATAAGGGATTCAACGAGTTGTTAGGCCTCATGAAGAAGTTGCTTCGAGAGGGTAACACATTGCACGAAACTACGTCTGAAGCCAAGCAAGCTCTCGTCCTTTGGGCTTGGAGGTACGAAGATACATGCATGCCGTAACGATTGCATCCTCTATCGCAATGAGTGTGAGAATTTAGAAGCCTTGTCCGGTGTGAAAAACATCGCGGTATAAGACCAAGCGTGATGACGCAGGTGAGGTAGAGGGGCACGTAAGGTGAAGAGACCCCCCGCTAAGGTGGTGTGGTACTTTCCTATAATTCCTCGGTTGAAGCGTCTGTTTGCGAACAAAGAGCATGCGAAGATGATGCGTTGGCACAGCGATGCTCGTAACGTTGATGGAAAGCTAAAACATCCCGCAGATGGGTCGCAGTGGCGAAAACTTGATAGGAAATACCCGGAGTTTTCAAGCGATGCGAGGAACATACGGTTTGCGTTGAGTACAGATGGGATGAACCCCTACGGCGAGTTGAGCACCAATCACAGTACCTGGCCAGTGACTCTATGTATCTACAATCTTCCTCCTTGGTTGTGTCAGAAGCGGAAGTATATTATGATGCCATTACTCATCCAAGGCCCCAAGCAACCAGGGAACGACATCGATGTGTATCTAAAACCGTTGATCAAGATCTCGCTAACATTGTGGAACGATGGTGTACGTGTATGGGATGAATACAAAGAGAGTACTTCACCCTACGTGCATTACTATTCGTGACCATCAATGGTAGCCAGACTTGGTAACCTGTCGGGCCTATCTATCAAGGGATATAAAGCCTGCATCGAGTGCTTGGACGATATGGAAGACAAGTACCTGACAAACTCTCGGAAGGTTGTATACATGGGTCATCGTAGGTTCCTAAACTCAAGCACCGTGCTACGGAGTAACTTAGTTAATTTTGATGGGACGGAAGAGAACCGCAAGAAGCCTAAGCATCACAGTGGGGCAGATTTATTTTCCATGGTGAAGGATCTGAAAATCGTATTTGGAAAGGGTCATGGTAGCAAACCTGTCCCATCACTCCCTCCTGAAGAAGCTAAGAAGAAGGCTAGTTGGAAGAAGCAATCAATTTTTTGGGATTTGCCTTACTGGAAAGACTTAGAGGTTCGCCACTCATTAGACTTCATGCATATAACGAAGAATGTTTGTGTGAACTTGCTAGGATTCCTAGATATGTACGGCAAATCAAAAGATACTATTCAGCCACGGAAGGACTTACAACTATTAGGACTCAGGCAGGAATTACATCCGCAAGAAAGAGACAAAGGGCATTACCTCCATCCTGCGAGCTACACTCCAAGCAAAGAAGAGAAAAGAACATGATTAAGTTGTTAAACAATGTTAAGGTCCTTCCGGATACTCGTCGAACATAAGAAGACTTATAAACACAAAAGAGAATAAAATCGTAAACGTGAAATCGCATGATTGTTACGTGTTGATGACCCAGTTTGTTGCCAGTGATGTTGAGAGGTGTTCTGCCAGACAAGGTACGAGGGACAATCGTGAAGGTGTGCTCGTTCTTCAACGCCATATCACAAAAGGTCATAGATCCAGATAAGTTATGTAATCTACAGGATGATATTGTCGCTGCTTTGGTCAACCTTGAGATGATCTTCCCTCCGTCCTTCTTTGATATGATGGTCCATCTCATGGTTCACATGGTGAAACAGTTAGAAATTCTCGGACCCGTCTTCTTACACAGCATGTTCCCTTTCGAGAGGTACATGGGTGTGCTAAAAAAATATGTTCGTAACCGGTCTCGCCCAGAAGGATGCATTGCCCAGGGTGTTGGCACAGAAGAGGTGATTGAGTTTTGCATCGACTACATTAATGAATTGAATCCGATTGGCGTGCTCGATCACGCTATGAGGGAGGCTACAAGGAAAAGGCACTCTAAGGAGAAAAGAATCCTTTTGCAAAGATATCATCATTTAGACAAGCACATTTCACAAGATTGAAGCAAGCGACTTTAGTGGCTCCATATGTCGATGACCACGAGAAGATTCTACGAGACGAATACCTAGGGAGGTCAGAAAAGTGGATCGCAAACAAGCAAGTAGAGAGTTTTGGCGGTTGGCTACAAAAGCAGCTGTTGGGCAAGGAGGGTGTCCACGAACAATTGCAACTCTTAGCTCGGGGACCATCAATGACAATCGTATCATGGCAAGGGTATGAGATAAATGGATACACATTTTACACTGCATCTCAGGATAGCAAGAGCACGAACCAAAATAGCGGTGTTCGAATTGATGCATTGGACAAAAATGGAAACATGGACACCTATTATGGTTTTATAGAGGAAATCTGGGAGCTCGAGTACGGACCTTTGAAAGTCCCTCTATTTCGATGCCAATGGGTCAAACTGACAGCTGTCCAGATTAGCGAGTACGGATGACAACCGTGGACCTTAAGCAAGTGGCCTCTGAGGGACGAACCGTTCGTGCTTTCGCCAATGATGTCACACTGATTTTCTATGTGATTGACATGGATAGCAAACCGAAAATGCAAAAGGGACGAGTACCAAAAGCGAAGGATAATACTTGTAATACTGATAAGCCAAGACACCATGTTGTTCTTCCTGGTAAAAGAAGGATTGTCGGAGTTGAGGGCGTAACGGATGAAGAAGAGTATAATCAGTTCAACGAGCTGCCGCCTTTCTCGGTGGATGTAGACATTACTATCCTCAATGGTGATGACGATGCCCCTTACGTACGCCATGACCACAACGAAGGATCACTTGTAAAAACAAAGTAGTTGCATATATGTACTATCATTATTTTTCTGATAATCATATATGTACTAAATTATTTTTTCCAAGACACCTCATTTTCGACAAGCGTTTTGCGTCCGACTGGTTAGTAGCGCAGCAGTAAAGCGTATTCTTGATATTTATTCTATTAAACGGAATTAATCGGAATTTTATACTAGTTAATGTAATTTCTAGTGACGACGAATTTAGATATTACGATGAATATTTCATAATATTTAAGTATGTTATAATGATAATAAACTATTTACGAACAATCTTTACAATATTACAAGAAACCTCATTTTCTAGATATTTTCAATCCATTTAAACAATGCGCCCCCACTTATACCGACAAGCGTATAGCGTCCAACTGGTTAGTAGCGCGAGGCAAAAGCTGGCTCATCGTGTCGCCGCATGTTCGAGCCCCGCTTCGCCTACACAAACACATTTTTGGAAAAATGGGACCATTACTCGGTTTAAACCACAAACCGGATCAAGGCACACCAACGCATGCAGAAAACTTGGGCCCACGTCGGTAAAACGTTAATCCCGGCTTTTATTTTTAACCGGATTGATTGCTCTCACGCCGGTTTAAACCACCAACCGGACCGATAGGCGTCTTACGATTACGTAATTTTGTGACCATCGGTTGTCCAGGCCCATGTGTCGCTTGTCTCTATCAGTCTCGGTGGGTGTTTTAAACCGGGACTGAAAGGCTTCGCGGCCCCACGCGTCAGTTCTATCCCCTTCCTCTGGTTCGCTAAGCGTCGCTCCTGTTCGCCTCCCCGATGTAATTAATCGGGGAGGCGAGCCGCGCGTGCAGCTACATTTTCCAACACACGAGGGAAAATGGAAAGATCAGTCAGGCCCCTTATAAATTTGGACGGAATCAACATCACAGAGCTTATACCTCCGCCGCCATGTCTTCTAGCTCTGATTCATCGCCGCCTGCGTCGCCACCACCGAAGCGGTGGAGGCTCTCTGAGTTTTGCCACTCCCCTGGGTGGCATCTCTCAGAGGGTACCAGTTCGGAAGAGGATGAGGCGCCATGGTGGTCCGACGACGACATGTACGACGATCTCTCCGACGATCCGGAGGGCGCCGACGACTCGACCCGAACTCGACGGTGATTTACGGCCAAGCCGGCAATGGCTCGTCGTCGAGACCACGGCAATGGGACGAGGGTGACAAATGACGATTTATTTACGATTTACGAGGAGGATAGCAAAGATTTATGAGCGCATAATGGCGCCGATTAGACATTATGTAGTAGTTTTAGTTTTTCTTAATTTCATGCGAATCTTCTTTTTTAAGTCCAAAATGTATCCTGTGAGAATTTTAATGGAATTTATTGATATTTATTCTACTAAACGGAATTAATCGGAATTTTATACTCTTTAATGTAATTTCTAGTATTGACGAAATTTAAACATTACAATGAATATTTCATAATATTTCGTATGACAGAGTGATAATAAACTATTTACGAACAATACTTACAATATTAAAAGAAACCTCATTTGCTGGAAATTCTCATAATACATATTTTCAATCCATTTAAACAATGCGCTCCCTTTGCAAAGACGCATATAGCGCCCAAGCCGTTAGTAGCATGAGGTAAAAGCTGGCTCATCGTGCCGCCATGTTCGAGCCCCGCTTCTGCCCCCTGCAACACAAATTTTTTTTTGGGAAAAAAAGGATCATTAATCCCGTTTAGTAATCCAACCGGGACTGAAGGCCTACATTGCTCCCGGTTGAATATTCCAACCGGGATTGATAGTGGAGTTAATACCGGTTTTTAGAATCAACCGGGATTGATGCCCCTATATGTCCGTTTTCCCCCAATTCTTCAAAACACTCACCCTAAACCGCGCCAAATTAACCCTAGGTCGACACCGCCGCCACCGGATTCGCCGCCGCCTAGAAACCCTCCGACGCCACCGTCCCTGTCGCCGCCGCCTACAAACCCTCGGACGACGCGCCGCGACGCCGCCGCACCTGTCGCCGCCACTCACGACCCACCGACGTCGCCGCCGCTCGTGTCGCTTCGCCGACAACCCCCTCCGACGTCGCCGCCGCTCGTCGCCACGCCGACAACCCCCTCGACGACGCCGCCGCCACGATCGCCGCCCCTACAACCTCTCCGACACCACCGTCCGTGTCGCGCCGCCTACATCGTCCGACGACGCCCGTGAAGTCGCCGCCGCCACGACAACCCTCTCCCGGCGTCGCCGCCGTTACAACTCCTCCGACGAGAGGTCATCCGTGTCGCTGTTAATTCTCGACCTATTTCGCATACAAAGATTGCTCTAGCCTCTATTCGCTGCAAAGATTGTTGAATTGTTTGTTCTGTGACCTAAAGCATGCAAAGTGTTTATTTGATTTAGCTTCACAAGTTAGTTAAAACTTGCAAGCAATTTATCACTGCCTTATGTGAGGATGCACTTGTATTTTCAGTGCCTTTATTTGTTACAATGGCGAGCAGAGGGATTGGTGATGATGAATTTTTGATGGAGATGTTTGGGATTCATCCGGATGACAGAGTTGAACCTGCGGCAGCCGGTGAGGCCGTAGAAGCCACCGAGGCCGATGAGGAAGCCGGTGAGGCCGTAGAAGCCACCGAGGCCGATGAGGAAGCCCGTGAGGCCGTAGAAGCCACCGAGGCCGTAGAAGCCATCCGGTCCGATCAAACCAGTACCCAGTCACGTCAGCGAGGTCAAAGTAAGAGGCCGAAGTCAAGGCACATAATCACCGAAGTCAGCGAGGAAGGCGAGCCTCTGAAGCCAGCATCGGCGATTGGGCCGTTTAGATCGACTTTCGGAACGATTGTTAGGGACCACGTGCCTATTAGCATTGTCAAATGGGACGACGTACCTGCAGACCTCAAGAACACCTTATGGACCGATATGAAACAAGTTTTCACCTTCCCCGAAGGGACAGAACAGAAGGTGAAGAGTTACACATTGAAGAAGATGGCAATGGCATTCCAGACGTTCAAGAAGAAGTTGAACAACGAGTACGTTAAGAATAATGTACTCCCTGACTTCAATAAATATCCAAAGCTGCAAGATCATTGGGATGAATTTGTAGGGTACAAAAGTTCTCAACAAGGTCAGAGTATGAGTGAAAAGAATAAGCAAAATGCGGCGAAGAAGCAATACCACCATCGTCTCGCCCGGTGGTTACCGCAAGGCGATACCCAAATGGGAGAAGAGGAACATGACACGCTTGTAAAGGTGTCGAGCCCGTAACAATGAGATGGTCCGACAGATCGAGGAATTGGTTCTTTGGTCATGACGGCGGCCTTGACGACGACGGTAGGCCAGTTTTTGGTGAAAGAATCAGAGATGTTACAAGAAGGCTTCAAGAGGCGCACGAAGAGTCGGCCCAAGGCATCTTCGTGCCAAATAGGGAGAACGATGAGCTAACCAGGGCCCTACAGAACCCTGAGCACCCTGGACGTACACGAGGCGTTGGCGTCGCCCCGTGGAAGGTTGGTTTCCGCAGGATGCGAGACTTACTGAGTCGGTTGAGGAGCAAGGGCCGACAGCACAACACCTCCTCGACCTTGAAGAGCAATCACGCGCAACACAAAGCGAGCATACAAGAAACAATTCAAGAGAGGTGCGGCTAGCCTTGAGCCAGCGCGGAGGCCGATCACCAGAACCGCCCGAGAATCCCAACGTCATTAGCCCTCCATGCGGCGGAGCATTGTGCTTCCGTGGGCTGCTCAAGAAGACTTGGCCCGCTATCCGTGGGCGACATCACGCAACCGACACCTTGTGAGCTGCACTCAAGCGCGGAACCTCTCCATCAAGGCATTTGTAGGCATGGCTTTCCCAATAGAGCGAGGCGGGTCATCCATGGCCAACAGATACCCCGAGCCACGCCAAGGTCTCCGTGGAAGAGGTATGCTGTGGGTACGAGGACCTTGACCTCGACATTGAAGGGGTGATGGGACCACGAAGCTAGGAGAAGCGATAGACACAAGATCGCCGTGTGGCGCAAACGGTTCATAATTTTAAAGGTAACATGCCCGTGTCCTCTCCACGGTCTCTGTATCAACTCTGAACGAGTCCTCTCACACGAAACTCCAACTAACACACCGCCAAGACAGACCACCCTACTAAGCAAATAGCTCCCAAGAAGGTGCGGCTAGGTCAAGCCGGCGTGATGGGGGCCTTCACCTCTCAAGAAGACAGGCCTAGGTCATCCGGAAAAAAACACCTCCAAGTGCCGTATGATATGACCAAGAGGAAATCGAGCGGATAGTAAGAGGCAAGGTCACCGCACATTTTGCGAACAAACCAACTCCATCGAGGGTCCGGCCAAATGCGGACGAATGGCACAAAGGCAAGAGGTGTATCTTATCGTTGAAGGATAAGATCGACAAACCGAAAGACCACCAGCCGTGTCGGACTACGGCGCATCTTGCGTAAGGAATCGAGAAGGAACATCGAGGAGCAGATTCCGAAGAGGAAGCGCAAAGGAATTTCTACATTGAAGCGGGCTTGATCCGAAATGGTCTTGGGCCTTAAGGACATCCCGCTGCAGAGGTACAATGGAAATATGTGAAAGGTGGATCGCTCGAAGGCGTGAGGAGCTTCCCGCCTAACAACGAAGATGCGGCAACTCCATGATTGGTATTTTGCGCAAAGAAAATGGTATGGAAATGTTCGGCGTCGTCTTCAAGCAACACCATTTCTACCGGGGACTTTGAATTCTTCATTCAATTTGAGGTTCGCATTACCTATATCGAGGATTGGCGGTCGGCGCCGCCATGGTGGTTTGTTGGGAGTCGTAAGTGTATTCTTTGTAAATTTCGATCGTGCCACCGGTATACTATACTAACTTCGAGGCCTAAATCAATTTTCCTTATGTAGAATGGAGATTAAAAGATGCGACCTTGGAGGAATCCATGAATTTGGCTTTCTTGACCCATTGGTCATTAACTAGTACATTGCTAACATGAGGGCACAACAAGCGAGACCACCATTTACGAAGGGCTAATGGCACAACGACACAAAAGATATATACTTACCCCTACGAATTTAGGTGCGCGTTGCATCGCCTTATTTTAATTCCTTTTGTTAACACTGTTGGAACTAATTAGTAAACGCGTTGACATATATTTGTGCGACTTTCTTTGGATCCTTTTTATTATAGAGCTAAATCATAGCAGGATCACGGTCATGGACTCGAAAAGGGACCGGTTGAAAAGTACAAAGACTTCCTCGCCATGCTCAACCGGTACATTCCACTTCCATTCATATCTTACTATTTGCTTTCTCCATATCAAACAAACTCAATTATATATAACTTGTAATCAAATGTGCGGTGCCTTCATAACGTTCCGCAAGAATACCGTGGGAACATTCAAGACACGTTTCGACTTGCACATCGCTAAACATGTATGTATATCATATTATAAGTATTTTGTTAGTTAACGTAATTTCCATGATCTATTTCACGATTTCAACTCGTCGAATTACGGTCTTGTATCAACCACCGCAAACAATTTATGCGGATACTATGTGTGCGAGATGATGCACAACTTCATCGGGGCACCTGTGAGTACACAAGAAAAATGCGGGGTTTGGGGTGAGTAATATATAATTACTACCTTAATAACGCCTAGGTAGCTACTGCAAACATTTTCTATAGTTTGAAAAATTGATATGTTAATTCCTATTTAATGATAGATTCCCTAAAGTTGGCAAAAAAGGTTTGGAAAAAGGTCGGAACTATCGCGGTGCGTGTCAAAGCAATTCAAGAGCAAATCGCGGCTTCCTTTTAGATGAGGTCATAAATCCGATGGGCGAGCATCACCACCCTACATTTAATAAGATTCCGAGCCTTCAAAAATACTAGCCAACCGTCGAGGAGTGATGCTCGTAAAAGATCCCGATAAAAAGTGTATGTGCACTGTGTACATTGTATGATACTTATGTCTAGCTAGCTACCTAATACATATTTGTTGTTTAACAAAGGAGCAGATTGAAGATTTCATGGCGTGGAGTCCTGGAGTCTTTGGCCCTAGAAGGTTATCTTTTCGTAATCGCCTTCCCTTATGTTCTTGACGAAATCTGAAAGATAGAAGGTAAAGATCAAATTTATATATCCGTTCTGTTGTTGGTTACTTGGTTTGGTGGTGTAAAATATGTGGCGCGTAAATTTTAAATAATAGCATGTTGCCATTTCTCTTTTTTTGTTAGATAAAATTGTTTAATTTGGGTTGTAGGAGGAGGTCGCTAGGGTCAACGATGGTGCAAAGGCATGATACAAGACAATGATCTCGAGAAAGTGACAACGCCGAGTTTGACAACGCCTCAAAGTGGCTCGGTGTGACCTGACCCAAGATTGTTTGATCGATGATCTTTGTCCAATGAAGGTGTGTTAGCGGAAATCTGAAATCAAAGTTAAAAATGGGTGCCACCGTGAATACTAGTGATCTTGCCAAATTGGGAGAAAGTGTATTGTAATACATATTTGTAAACTCGAATATTTGTAATTGCACAAGATGGATGATTGCACGATTGCCCAGAGCCGATCGACGTAATACATATTTGTAATATTTAATGCTATTTCGATTTTAGTTATCAACCATTTGTGCATCGCTAATTGTGTTAAATGTGGTTTAGTTAGTGACTAAATAAGCATAACATTCAAAAATACACCTCGATCCGGTTGGAACAACCAACGGGACCAAAAGTGTCCCAGCGTCACTATTTGGTCGCCACAGATGCATATTAGTCCCGGTTGGTAGTTAAAACCGGGACTAATACTATATCTTCGATCCGGTTGGACCAACCAACCGGATCAACAAAGCTACCGCATTCGGCCTACCTATCGAGGAGAGATTTTAGTCCCTGCTCAGAATTCTGACCGATGCCCAGCAGCATCGATCTCAAAGGCCGTCCGGTTCAAAACCGGATGAAGCTCGTTCAACCGGATCAACGCCTTTCCGTAGTAGTGATCTAACCTTCATATCAAGCCAAATTTTCTTGGTCTCATATCATTGACCCTACAATATTCAGAAAATTTAGAAACAACTTGTCGGCTACTTGATATGTACCGAATAGCACCAACAGTATTATTTAAATATTTGTTCATAACTGATAGACCATCTTGAATAATCTCTACTCCTTTAAAGAGAGAGTAGGCCGTGCGTCGGCTCTTCCTCGCGCCCCCACCCCCGAGCCGTTCAGCCGCTCGCCCCCGAGCCGCCCGCCCCTGAGCCGTGAGCCGCCTAACCACGCCGCCCGCGTGCACGCCGCGCTCGAGCCGCCCTAGCTAATAACCGCACCACCACCTCCCTCCCCCTCCCCTCCACTACCGCCCGCCTCCCGTCGGCGCCGTCCTCCCCCACCCGCAACGGCCGTCCCCCGCCCGAGCCGTGCCGCCGCCGTAGTCGTCCCTCGGCGCCGCCCTGCACTGCTGCCGAGCTGCCACCGCCGCCCTTCCCCCATGGGAGCCGCCGCCGCGCCTACCTCATCGACATCCGCCTCCCAGGTATACGCCACGTCGCTCATTCGTTCGCTCACTTTCTCTCGCCCACCCGCCGCCGTCGCTGCCTTCTCCCTCTCACCCACCCGCCGCCATCGCTGCCCTCACCCTCTCCCCCACCCGCCGGTTGCCCCCTCTCTTCCCCTTCCTTGGTCTCTCCGTGCTGGCCGCCGCATCGAGCCGCCGCTATTGCCGCATCGGGCCTCCCCTCGGAGTCGTCACAACCGCCGCTCCCTCCCATGCCCTCTCCTCCCGCCCATTTTTTCCCAGCGCCTCCTCCCGTCCAAGCCGGACCGCCACCACCTTGGGTCCTCCCGGCGTCGTCTCCGTCCCTTTCAGCCCGCCGCTTCTGGTCCTTCTTCCGCCGCCTCCACCCTTCCTCCTCCTCGCCCCCATGCCAGATCTGGTAGTGGTCATCCACGCGCGCGGCGCCGTCATCCACGCCACCCAGGTGAGCGGCTCCTGCTACCTCACTGCTCCCAACCCGCCATTGCTCTAGCTCTCCTATCCTCAAGCTATGGTGGGCGCTTCCATTTTTAAGCAACGAAAGGTTTCACATTTCGTTTTGTTCTTTAGATTTGAGATCTCTCGAGTTGCGGGGAATTGAGGAAAAAATGCTCCTTTTATAGTGTTCTGCAGCTTAGTTCTCTTCAAAGTTCATACTTCATGTTGGTTTCATGGAATTAAACTAGCACTCATGGATCTTGGTGAACTAATATGTGTTAGTTCCTGTGCTACAAGCCTGCAGCTCACACTTCATTAATATTTAGTTTAGCATTTGTTAATGTGGACCACTTGGAACTATGGGTCGTATTATAGTGGCGAAAGAAGGTTGAAGTCTTATGTATAATTTGTGTGCTATTGGAGCAGGACACCTTGAGTTGGCCGCTGATTGAGTTACTGCCATTGTATGGGAAAGGACGTCAGCTGGCGGACAGAAGATACGTAAGTTTGATCCATGGCAATGACCTTCAGGATGTTGTCATCACAGGTTCTTACCTTACACCGTTAAATTTCTCATACTTGATTTGGTTACTTAGTTGCTGCTCTAAGAATATTTTTTTAAGAAAATGCCATACCTGCATCTTCCTGCCTGCCATATAGTTAGACTAGAAGCTGCAAAAGGCCAGGCTTTTTCCGTAATAGAAATGCCATGTACAGACAACAAAAGAAGAAGATAGTTTTGATGCTTGGAATTGTTAACTTGTGCAGGAGAGATAAGTTTTACAAATAAATGTTGGCCTTATTTGGCCACACATTCAAACTCTACATTTACGGAGCATCCAGGTTGTTCAGCAGAGGCAAGGAGATGGAGCTTAAAGGTTGTGCTCTTTGTATAGCTGATGGTGAATCGATGATAGAGGATGCCAATCAATTTCATTAGTGGAAATATGGGTATAGAGATTTATTATGGACCACAAGTAATTTTATGAGACTATATTTTGGTTCCATTGTAGCTTTTGCTTCAGATGAAGAGAAAATTTTCACCCAAACAAATTGGAAGTGCTTGAAAAAAAGTTGATTAAATAATGTCCTGCTCCTATTTATCTCAAGTCACTAGCTCTTGCTTACATGGATTTCATTTGTCTTTTCGTTCATATCTTTTTTAGAATCTTTCTTATTTATTCATTTAGGTGTGTTACGCACTACCGAACTATAATTTTGAGAATCATTGATGATTTCATTATAATAATTGTTTGTCTTTAAAAAATGCATAGATAAACAATGTTTATGAATTGTTTATGACTTTTAAAAAATGCATAGATATAAAATATTATAAATATTATAAAATGTCAGCGGAGGAACATCAGCTGCCAATGAACGGGTGCAGTTCTGTCATCCACCAAAATGTAGTGCTTATATGATAAAATATGCTTCTTTTTTTAGAGCAAAAGATGTTTATTATACCTTGATCTTATACATACGGGTGGATGTATAATGCTTTGACAACTAGAAGCGTCAGGAAGGAGTATAGATGGAGAAAAGAGTTAAGCAAATGGTGGCCAAGTGTGTAAGTAGGTCTTTTTTTTTTTGTTTTGGATGGATAGTATAGTTGCTGTCCAAATTGAACAAATGTGATGTTGGAGCATACATAATTGCTAGAACAATCATGTAAATGAACTACTTGACCAAGAACAATCATATAAATGAACCGTTTTAGTTGCTTTTCTTGAAAGCAGACAATGCAAAGTTAGTAAAAAAGGAAAATCCATCAAAAGTTGTGGTCAATGGACGCCTTTCAAGTTTAGCTATGGTTTTTAAGCATAAGAGAATTGTTGCTGCCACGCCATCTAAGCGGGCATTTACTTAATGAGCTATATTTGCTCAGATATATTCATTACCATGATGGCAGGACTGCATCGATTAAAGAGTATAATCAATTGCATTAATTAAGTATTCCATAGGTTCTATATTCCACTTATATGGTTTGCATGGTAATTCAGCAACATATATGGTGCTATAAATGGCTTATCCTCAATTCTTTGTTTGAATTGATGTTCCTGTTCAGAGAATAAGTAGCTAGATTGGTCGACCGGTGAAGATGACAGCCACCGGCCACCGCTGAACTGGCTACTTCTGTGCACTGCCCAACAGCTGCTTAATTCTCTCTAAACACTGAAATCAATGTGGGCTGTGGAGTCAGTTGGTACTGTAATTTCCCCATTTTTGAGATGTTGATTGCGATTCTGTTAGTTAGATGCATCTTGACCTTGATTAATGGTCCATACTCCATAGTCGAGGACATGGGGCAATAAGATTTTTTTGAGTATTACACTCATGCTATTAGCATAATAGCATGTTGTAAATCAATCTAGGAGATGTGCAAATTTTTGAGGTTTGTGTCTTGAGGATATATTTTACCCTTTGGTAGTTTGGTGGCACTGGCAATGATATTGATGCGTTCATAGTATTTTAATACTACAATCAAAGTTTGGTAAATAGCAGGCAGCCAATCCTTTCTTTGTGCGGTGCTGGCAATATTATTTTTACTCCTAAAAGAACATGCATGCAATCTACTTTTTGCTGCTAAACCTTTCCATTTCCTAGGATGCAGCATGCCCCATTTGATATCCCTACTCCGTGTGGTTGAGTATGCAAATTTAAACCTACTTTTCTATTGCACTCTCAACCCATTGTTCTGACAACCGATATAAAGCATCATGGATTCTTGTAAAGTAGGGTGTAGACACCACACTGAACCTAAATGTTTAACTTGATTGATTAAGCCTTAGTTTTCTGGTCAAAAAACTCAAGTTATGACCCCATCTAAATGGTTGACTTGATTCATTGGCTCTTTTGCAATTTGATAGCAGTTGTTAGTTTGTGATACTTGATAATATTTTCTGAGAAACACTCCTGGTGTTAACTTCGAATAGCTGGCATGCTATTTTTTTTGCCACAAAATGTTCCATATATTTCAGTTTATTATTTCATTCTGGATGATTGGACCAGAAAAAAAACTATATTTTTACTTTGTGACCAAAACCTTTTGGCCATCTTTCTTTCCCTGTTAATTGGGTTAGTTTAGCTGTTTCACGCCAATAGTGCCATTATTGTCCATTGAGTGGGTAATGAAGTGATTTTTTTTATATGACACAGTCGTGTATTTCGAGCCATCATTTTCTGAATTGTGTATCAAACTTGTGCACTTCGAGTAATGTCATTATCTTGCATGTATCAGAATTATATATTCCAATTTTCATGCAGATTATTTATAAGTATTATGTACTTCAATTATTTTTGTGTTTGCAAGCAATGTTCCCAGAACAACATCGAGCTAAAAACTTATATTATCGGTTGTCATGGTTCATATGCATGCCTAGAGATAGCAAGACATGCAATGTTTTTTGTGATGGAACTCTATGTGTGGATGTGAACTTTTAAGATGAAATGTTGCCGAAATTTGTAAGATCACATGACGGCTAAGTTGGCATGTCTCACCTCATAAATTACTCTTTTTAATTTCATATGTTGTTTAAAATTATGTTTCCTTTCATCCCTTTATAGTCCGTAGCAAAGCACGGGCATTGTACTAGTTAGATTTATAATGTGATGATACGCACATGATCTTTGGTGCATAACATATCCATTAATAAAGGATTCAAGTTGAGGACTAAGGATATCCATGACGGTTGTGTTAGAACAAACATTATCAAGAGTGATAGAAAGGATTTTATCCGCTAGTATAAAATTATTAATTAGCACAAGAACAGTTTTGGCAATGGCATCTCCACTATGTGATTCGTCCATTGACCTAAACCATGTGACTCTCATATTAATAGTATGATTCATCTAAATAATGAGCATCTACACTAAGATACCATGTTCGTTGGTGCGAAGAAGTCCAAATATTAGAAGCTAAAGAAAACAAAAGTTGACCCTTTTAAAAGTTTCTTCTACACCGCAAGATCATTCTTATATAATACTATTAAATCTGGTTTTTCTACTAACATGTTGGCAATGCGTGTAGAAATCATGTTGAATCATTATAGCAAAATTACGGTTTTCACCCATCACAATAAGTAAATATGTAGAGACAATATAATGCGCTATTTCGTTACGCGCTACCTGTGGGTTTTAAACCCACGTACCAATAGACCCGTCTGCAGTGAAGTTCAATTGAGTCTGCACACCTCCTTGAGTTTTTCCTAACTTGATCAGACAAGCTTTGTAGTGCCGATTCAAAATGCCCAATACCTCTAATTGAACCTACACTCAACTCAACTTTACAATAGTTACACAGAGCTAATTCTTGCGGTATACCATCAATAACAACCGCACGTTTCTTCATATGCTTCCAACATCAAGTTTTAAGCTTACCGCCATTGCCACCACCAAATGCACCAGATGACGTTGGCGTAGTTGGAGCTGTGTTACTATCACCTTGCGACTGATCCCCGCTCCCACTACCATCATAGGGCAACTAATCTCCAATAGCAGCACCACTATCTGCAGTTAATACAACATCTTCCTCGCCTCTATACCATCCATATGATGGTCGTCCATGCCATAATCTTCCATGCCTAGGGAGAGTTGGCGAGGATCGATGTAGCCGTCATCACAAGAAATAGAATGAGAAGAACTTCCATTATCAGCATTAGAAACAAAATTTGCAGGGCGTATTTGTCTACGCCCTGGCACCCTCGTAGTTTGTATCTTGTTCTTCATGGTACATTCAGCACCCCTCATAGTCGTATCATTGCTAGGGTCATAGTACTGGACTGCATAGTAGACAATGGAGAGTGGAGACTGGAGAGGGGAAGAGGGTGAAGAGTTTGAGTGATCAGAGAAGATAGAATGGAACCACCAGAATAGCAGTTGAACTCATGTGTCATGAACAAGAACAATTTATAGGCACAAATCGGACACGGGAGCAACGGGTAGTTGCACTTAACAGCAACAACAATGAAGATCGCAAGAGAAAATCAGTAGAGGAAGAGGAGTTGAGGAGCCATGGTCCATGGGCGACGAGGAAAATTAATGCATCAAAGATAAATTGAAGCAAATCATAGGTATAAGGTCAAAACGCATACTTGTGGTTGTAGCTACCATGATGGAAGGTGTAAATTGCGTTAGAAAGGATGAGAACATCATGGAGGCCAAGCTTTTGCTGCATCGTTGCCGCTGGTCCGTGAGCCTAGTAGTAGCCATCGTGTGCCCATTCCGTTTCCTGGTAGGCACTGTCGTGCCACGCGCCCGCACCGTCACAAGGTGATACCGCCCCGCCGCCACCGTCTAGGGTTAGAGATTAAGGAGTTGAGCCATTAGTTAAGTCGAAGGGAGGGGACACAGGAGAGGGAAATTAGGGAATGCAATTATGGAAAAATGGGGGAGGGAGTTGGGAAGGTGGGGAGTTATGCTGTGCTAACCCAAGCAAGATACGCGGCGTTGGCCATGTTGTGCGGCACTCCGGGCCATGTTTTCAGGCATTGCATGCGCACGCCTTTCGAATTGGGCCAGCACGACCCATTCACTTTCATGCCGGGCTAGGCTTCATGCCGCGTTTTCTCGGCAGACAAGTCTGATCGGTCTAGCCTATTCTCCTTGGACTACACTCGACGGATGTGCACAGTGTTAGACAACCACGCTACCGGGTGTAGTCTGAGGTTACCTAGCAGTTCGTAGATCGTAGACGACAAAAAACAATCACACATGAACACAGAGATGTAGGAGAGAAAGTATTCTTTATTGCTTTCTCATGGATACATAATAGATGGGATCCTCTCCTATTTATGCTTGACAGCTAGGGTTTCAGCTGGGTCCAACAAGTGGGCCCCACCCCTAGGTGCACGCTAGGCCCAAGGCCGGCGGCGGCGGGGATGGTTTTCCAACACACCCTTGGACCTTTCCGCGTGATGCATATGCCCCAAAAGCTCCATGAAATCCAGTGGAAAAAATGTCGGAGAAACAGTACATAGCATACGCTTGCTGTGTGTATGGATTTACCTCGTCAAAAACCTCACGTGAAAAACTTCATTGAAAATCACTTAAGGGAAAAAGAGTACAGATCCATCCAGCGTTTATTCATATTCATACATTCATTCATTCATGTACTCAAACTTCATGTACAAAATTTCAATTCATAATATGTGAAGTTTCTCCCCAAAATTCTGCACTTCTCTAAGTCTTTTCATTTCAATTTTCTTTCACGCATCTTTCAAAGATAGATGCAGGGAGTGACTTATTAAAAAAGTCTGCTATATTCTCAACTGACTTAATGTGCAGAAAACCGATTCTTTTCTTGGGGTTCACATACTTCATAAATTTTCCTTCACATACCCAGTCTGCAGTTGTGCGACACATGCTGCATCATTCTCACAAATGATAGTAGGGGTTCATTCAATGTACAATCCACATGACTGAAAATGTGCAATGACCTTCTTTCAATGCCATGCATATTGATAATAGGCTTCATTCAATGCTATGATTTTCGAGTGGTTTGTCGACATTGGCATAAGAGTATGCTTTGATGACTTATACTTAATTCCAATTCTTACCACATAGGAAGCATATTCATATTCATATCTTGATTATTTCATTTCAAGATTTCTATTTCTTCGAGGTATCAGGAGATATTCTTCATTCTTTCAAATGTCCTTTCTTATGATCTGCATTATACCAAGCTAATTAAATTAACGGCAAATACAACGCACAGCCGACAAATGCAATGTACTGCCGTATGCTATTCATGAGGTATATATGAGCCACTCAAATTCTAATACAAAACTTCATATTTCTAGACATCTTCCCCCTCATCCCTAAGTCTGTACAGGTCTAGGTCTACAAGAAATGACTGACCAACCATTGGGTTTTCATGGATACACCTTCTCAAAATCAAACCTTTACAACACAATCAATGTGTAGGTTCGCTGGTGTAACAAGATCCATTTAGCATATGCTCAAGGTGTTAACCTAAGCTGCAATGGCCAATTCATTCATTTCTTTCTCATACTTCTAGTATGTGATTTTTTTTCTTTTCTTCAATCTGTATGGTGATGCAAAGAATTACACTATACAGAATTTTATTCGCTCTATCTTGATTAAGGCAATGATACTCATGTATCTTCATATATATGTCCATCCAAGTCTCTTTCCAGTTAAAACATCCTTTCAATCCATTTTATTTGTCAACTTTCAGTTGAGTACTGCCATTGAGATAAGGGTATCTAAAGGTTACACCACCCATAAACGGGGAATAAGTTTCTTCATAATCAACGCAAAGGCGCTGAGTGCAACTTTGTGCTACCAGCCCTGCTTTATAGCATACCATTTTATTTTTCTTCACTTCTCCTTTCGAACAAAGGCCCAAAGGGCATACACAGGGGACTGTGTGGTGAAGAGGCCTAAGCACTTCTCCTTTGTTCAGAGAGAAAAGATTCATGGTGATTGCCGTCTTCCATTCTTTTCGGTCCAGCCGTGTCTTACATTCAATGCGAGATGCAGGCTCAGGATTAAGTTCAATTGTTTTGACAATCTTCTTTGCAAAGTATATGTCGACATTGGCTGTGATTCTATTCAATATATCTCCGGAGTGCACAGAATTTATGGCCATTTCTTCATGGGGTGCTTTGTGCATTTGTGCTTAATGTACTATTACTTGCTCTGCACCGTTATTTCCCAATCACGGGAGCAAGTACCTTTAGATGGTTGCCGATGTGCGCATTCACACGCTCGTATGCATGCCTTTTGACATGCTCGTTTGCTTGTCTTTCGGCTTCTTCTTTTATTCTTTCTTCTTGTACCGATAAATTTAAAACTGGGGGTGCCTCGCTAGCAGGCTGCTCACTAGCGCTAGGTCTCAACTGGCACCCCTTCTATTTTCTTTGGGGCATTTTCGTGATCGGTTGTGGCAAGCTCTTTTATCCGTTTTTCTCCAGGCGTCCCCGGATACTTGGGATTTAAGTAATCCAGATTTTCTGTCCTTTTATTTGAGACCTCGGAACAGAATGATGGATACCTTTTATGGTATTTTAGCCCTCTCAGGTGAATTATTGTCAGTAATGCAACTTGATCATATCCTTCATATCACAAAAATGATTAGACAGTACATTTGTTAATTGCTTCAATGCTTTAAAAATTTATACTAGTGCATCTTATGCGCGGGAATGCAATAGTGGTGTCTGTGGTTAGCCACATAATTTCCCTGCATTATTCTTTCAGGGTTCTATTCCTCTCCATAATGACAGAAAATTTTCCTTAGTCATTTTTAAATTCATTACAAGTGTGGTATAGGTACATAAAACTTGCATTCAAAATTGGAAAATTTCTTGTCTTTGCACTAGTCGGATGTTGCGGGACTACGTGTCCCTTGCATTAATTGATGAGGTCTGCTTGTCGGGCTTCTATTTCTTTATTCAATATATGATAACTCAGCAAGTGCGGTCGGACATCTCTAGTTCATGATGCTCGGACATGAGATATATAGTGATCTTCTTTAGTATTCAATACAGTTCAATGATCATCAATCAGTTAGCATTGTCCTTCTTATTTCGGACTTCATAGTGATGATCAGATAATATATTCTTTAATTCTTATGATCAGTGAGATCAGCTTCACGAACATGTGGTTTGTGTAGAGAATAAACTCATGCCTTACCACAAAGAAGCAATTATAAGCAATAGAATATCGTCAAGTGCCCTTAGCAAAGGCTGCATACGGCCATGAACCTCTCATAGATGCATTATAGGAAATAAGAAATCTCAACTTGCACTTTATTAGGAGAGTGCCCAGTTCATGATTCAGGAATTTCTTATACTAATACTATGTCCTTGCGAGCTGGTTGCACCTCATCTTTGCCATAATTGAGATGGTAATTCTGCGTTGCCAGATGGAAGAGATTAGAGCTTCTAAATGCATCCTAATGTAGTATAGCCCAAATTCAAATGGAGGGGGAATTTTAATATTCTTTGCTCACATCCATTATGCTTCACAATGCATAACAATTCTTTACCATTCTTCATTGGTCTCAACACGGAAACCGTCAAGATGGATGTCTTTCAAATTTAAGAGAGTTCAAGTGCATTCTGGGTAAAACAATACTTTTTTAAAGTGCTAATGTAAGACCCATAGAATTTATGTCATCTCTTAAAATTCTATTGGTGTTGCTAAACTACCAACAATTCATCTCTCCATAGGACACTACACTAGTTATATTCATAGTTGCAATCAAGCAATGGCAATATTCGTAGTTCATATGATTAAAATATTGATTACAACTTCAAAATATATTGGAATATTGAATAAATTCAGAATGGACAAGAGAATTAAGGTTTGCACTTCGAGAGTTTCAATTTTTCCTTTCAAATAGTGTACTCATCGGGAGCTTCAAATTCCTCATACTAAAATTCAGAAAATTTCTATTAGCGGCCACAATCTATAGGGAGAATGCTAATAGTGCAACTCTTGCATAGTTAAATGCTATAATTATGCACTTTCTCCTAGATTCATTTCTATTTGTCGGGATATTTTCTTCTTTATTCACTTCTTATGGCTTCAATACGATTAATGGGCGACGCAAAGGTGTCTCTTCATAAGTGTATTCTACCAAGAGGTTTCTTTTCTAGTCATAGTGAGACACCTCTACTGTTTTGAAATTCTTTCAGTCTAATAAGCTGCAATTTCATCAATAGGTCTGCGGTGAATCTTCGACCAATGCCCCTAAATGCCACATTTATATCACATCTTGACCAAGTGGTCATATGGCTTGCATTATGTGACTTTATTCTTGTATTCTGTTCCTTTTGGACAACGGACTTTCTTTTCTAGGAAATTGTTTTTAATTTCCCTTCTTTCCATTCTTCTGACGAATGGACTGTTCACCCCAAGTAGCTGCTGTAATTGCACTGAGGTGACAAGTGGGAGGTACTATCCTCTCGTTTGTGATCTTGTCACACAGAGAGGGATCGTATAAATTCTATGCATATCGAGTTGTACTCGGTCATAATTTCATAGTTTGCAAAGCTTCTGTGCACTAAGTCCTGTTTTGCTTATGGCAGGATAACGTGCTTGAGCTTCGTTAGCCACTTCTAGTGCGCGGGACTTAGCAGTAGTGTGCTCCCCCTCAACCATGCATACAAAAATTTGGAAAGGAGGTGGTGCCTAAGAAAGTGCAGTGCTTTCGTTCTGCTTATCGGTAGGTTTATTTCCCTCACTGGGATTTAAAACAATTGACAGTGTTGGGTTTCTAGGGACCGAATATAATCATCACGTCCTATGTTCAAGGGAGATTATTCAGTCCACAAGGGGCCAATTTCTCAAATTCAGAAACTATGATACCCGACAATTTCATATTTCAAAATTCATTCATAAGATCACAATAAGTAATCTAGTGGGGAGAGTGGTGCTAGTTAGACTTCAGTTTATAAATTCTCATGTATATCCAATATTTCTACTTATGTGCCATTACCAATACATATAATAAAAAGGCAAAAACTGATAATTACAAAAGCAAGTTCAAAAGATAATTGCACAAAAGTAATTAACAGTAGATAATAAGCTTGCAAATTCAAAATCGGGGTCAAAATGAACTCCTAGAATGCTTTCTTGCCTGAATATATGCTTTCTTCAATTTCTGATAATTCCAAGGGCCTTTATGGAATTTTCAGTGTTAAGGACATGTTAAGGAAAAGCTATGCGCAATTTCCATAATTCTCAGGGGGTTTTCTACAATATTCTTAAATTCATAAAATACTTCATGTAATTTTCCAAATGCCAAGGATTTTTCTGCAAACAATTTCCTAGAAAATTCCTCATAATTTATATAAAATCCAAGGACTTATTCACAAAAATTATAGGGCAAACAGGTTTTCTTCCCCATTCTTCCTAGTCTGCCCCAGCCCATTGTTTTCTTTCTCGGTCTGGTCGGTTTCAAAACCGGTCCAATGGCCCCTATTTTTCACATTTATTTCATGCCTTGCCCTTGTCCTTCTTTTTCATAAACAAGCAATTTTCTTTTCATATTCAAGCCTATTCACTTTACTATCCCTTTCTTTTTTTTACTTTTCTTTTCATATTACACAATTCTTTTCCAGCCTAAAGACCTTCTTTTCTTTTCTTTCAACGGCCCGGCCCCTTTTTTTTATCTCTCCCCCACCCATTCGGCATGATAGTGTGGGCGGCCTGCCAAGGGGGCGCGTGGCCCGTGCGGGGCAGTGGAATGCCAGTGAGTGCGTGGCCCACACGGGGCGACGGCCTGCCACGAGGTGCACGGCCCACGCGGGGCCAACTATCGGCGGCAGGCGGCTCACGTGGTTCGCCAAGGGGCGCACACCGCTAGGGAGGAATGGCCCACTTGTGCGGCGGCCTGCTAGTGGCGGTATGCGCCCTTATGGCCCACATGGCCCACACGGCTCGCCGAGGAGAGGCGGCTAGGGTTTCCCTAGCCGCCGCCGGTCGGCGGCTGGGCGCGCGCCCGTGGCAAGATGGCACGGCGCGCATGGCGGCCGCAAGACGGCGCGGCGCGGCGGCGGCGACGCAAGACGCATATCTTAAGTCGGCGGCAGGAAGGGCGCTGCCCATCGCGATGACGGTATGTGGCGGCGGTGCAGCCCGCTTCAGCAAAAGTGGGGTAGCGTGTAGCGACCTTCTATCTGTGGCAATGAAAGCCTTCTGAGCGGCATGGCCGACGGCGTAGTTTTCTGGACGCGCGAGTGCGGCCGGCACATGTACTACATGTACAAATTCAATGCAATTTTGCATTCGTTCGTCGCCGATCCGAAGAACCAGCAATTTAATTCAATAGAATCTTCGTAATTCCTGCAATTCTTTAATAGATCTAAATGGGAACCCGAGGAAAAATCGATCTATACCTTAGAATCTTGCTTTTGCAAAGGCGGGATGCGAGGACTGTCGCGTAGGACAGATCGACGGGTCCCAACTAGGCCAACGGAGGGATGACGATTCGATGCAGTTCGTCAGCGACCGATCTCCGGCGTCGTTCGTCAGAGCTTCGTGCTGATAACGTGTTAGACAACCACGCTACCGAGTGCAGTCGGAAGTTGCCCAGTAGTGCGTAGATCGTAGACGACGAAGAACAATCACAAATGAATACAGAGATATAGGAGAGGAAGTATGCTTTATTGTTTTCTCATGGATACATACAGAAATTCTAGCGCACGGGATCCCATCACGCAGGCGGGCGGACGGGACACGCCGTGGCCATCCGATTTTCATGGATCACCAGCGTTCGTATGCATTGGATTCCCGCGCGCGCCTCACCTGCGCTCATGTACACACGTCGCCCGCGTATTTCATTAGCTAGCAACTAGTATTATCACACGAACATGACTATTGAGAGTACACGATTAATTTATTTTCTATTTTTAAAAATTAATATGATCTCAAATATAGAAAAAATAAAAATACCAAAATTCTTATAAAATTGAGATCTAGCTACTAGTTAATGCTCATAAATTTTCCGATACACAGCAACCAGACCCGGTTTTTTTTGTTTGTGATATATGATACCTTTTTTTCGATACCTCAACGATACCATGAAACTCGACGATACCACCAACCTGATACTACCGATACTCGACATATAGATCCAATACTTTTTGTTTGTGATATATGATACCCCTTGATACACCTTATGGTACCTTTTTCCGATACCTCAATGATATCATGAAACTCGACGATACCACCAACCTGATACCACCGATACTTGACACCCATACCCAATACTTTTGTTTATGATATATGATACCCTTATGATACCTTATTTCTGATACCTCAATGATATCATGAAACTCGGCGGTACCACCAATCTGATACCACCAATACTCGACACCCATTTTTTTATTTGTGATATATGATACCTTCTTTCCAATACCTCAATAATACCATAAAACTTGACGATACCAACAATCTGATACCACCGATACTCGACACCCAGACCCGATACTTTGTTTGTTATATATGATGCCTTTTTCCGATATCTCAATGATACCCATGAAACTCGACGATACCAACAACCTGATACCACCGACACTCGATGCCCAGACCCGATACTCAATGATACTTCTGATCCAATACTTGATTTTTTTGACCCGATACTCGATGATACTTCTGATCCGATACTTGTTTTTTTTACTACATGATTCTTGTGTGATACTTATATGATATTACCTATATGATACATATATGATATTGCTTATATGATACTTATCTAATACCACCAATACTGATACTTTTTGAGTATGATATATGATACCCTTATGATACCTTTTTCCAATACCGAAACTCGACGATACTACCAACTTGATACCATCGATACCGAAATTTTTTTATTTGTGATATATGATACCTCTTTCCGATACCGAAACTTGTTGATACCACCAACCTGATACCACCAATACTAATGCTTTTTGGGTGTGATATATGATACCCTTACGATACCTTTTTCCGATACCAAAATTTGATGATACCACCAATACTCAACACCTAGACCTGATACTTTTTTTTATACCTCAGCAATACCATAAAACTCAACGATACCACCAACCAGATACCACCGATACTCGACACCCATGCTCGATACTTTTGTTCGTGATATATGATAACTTTTTTTTTTCTGATACTTCAATTATACCATGAAACTCGACAACATCGATAATCGATAATTTTTTTGTGATATATGATACCCTTATGATATTTTTTTGTGATACCGAAACTCGATGGTACTATCAACCAGATACCACCGACACCGATAATTATGTTTGTGATATATGATAACCTTATGATACGTTTTTTCGATACCGAAACTTGACGATACCACCGATACTCGACACCTAAACCCAATACTTATTTTTGTTATATGTGATACCCTTATGATACCTTTTTTTTTTGTGCGTTGTGTTTCCATCGCGTGGCAATCCAGACGGTATCCCCATCAGGTAGTCGTACCCATAAAACAAAAAAAAAAAGAAAAATGCATGGCACTATATACCCGGAACGCTCGCAGGATATATGAACATACACACATACATGGAAGTTGGGAGTATGCGGATGTACACTAGTACGGAGTACTACGAAGTTGGAACTTGTGCGGATGGTAAAACATATTGTCATATATGGAATCAGGCATACACGCATATGTATGTGTAGGACAGGAGTCGTAGCACAGATACGCAGGAAGAAAACGCGTGCTTTGTCGTTATTTTGGTACCGTTCGCTTCTTGTTTGGACTGTATACCATCTGGTAGCAGCGCCCCGCGCGAAGGAAGAAAATGCAGGTGGGAAGCAATCCCGTCGGGGTGGGCTCTCGAGGGGATACCGTTGTGTAGTCGCCCCCGGATACATAATAGATGGGATCCTCTCCTATTTATACTTAATGGCTAGGGTTTCAGCTTGGTCCAAAAAGTGGGGCCCATCCCTAGGCGCATGCTAGGCCTAAGGCCGCCGGCGGCTGGGATGGTTTGCCAACAAACAGAAGTTCCCGCCGGATGGACCTCTCCGGTGTCTTTGTCTCGCGTCCAAACCTCCCTCGCGTTTGAACCTCCTTCGGTCGGCAAAACCATGCACAAGTATACCGGCCATCATGCATACTCATCAAGGTTTTAAATAGCGGGCTATGACATTTAGCGGTGACTTCATATAAAAGCTATAGAAAGCTATAGCGGGCTATAGCGAAAGCTATTTCATTTAGCGGTTTTGTAAAAAACATGAAAATTTTCAATTATACGCATAGAAACATTGAAGTAAGAAAAATTTATGACCACAAATACTTAAATATATGTCTAGGGATACTTGGAACATGTATCTCGGTCATTACTTCACAGTCATTCGATCAATTAACATACCCATGGCTATAATCAACATTCATATTCATTCAACATCCAACAATTAACAACTCAACAATTATTCAATTGTTTATTACAACATTCATCAAGTAAAGAAAACAACAAAGAGGCATAGATTCTAGTTATCTAGAGTGAGTAATGAATATATGCCTCGATCAGATTAGATTGCTAAATAAATTTCATGCTAAATCAAATAGCGGTATTTAGCGGAGCTAAAGCGTCATCAGCTGCAATAGCGGAAAAATTAGCAATAGCGTAGCGGCAGGCCTTCTAAAAGGCTATAGCGAAGCTATAGCGGAGCTATAGCGGGCTATTTAAAACCATGATACTCATGGGCGGTGACATGCATTGGGCGTTTAAGGCCGAGCTGGGCTTATTAATTTGCTAGTCAATAGTGTGAGCTATTAGCAATCTGCGTGACAAAAATGAAGTAGATCAAACACAAACAGATCGCGACATGATTTTTAACGTGAAAACCTCTCCATTGTGAAAGAGAACAAACTACGGGTGCTGACAAGTGAAACTTCATTATATTGGGAGAAAATTACAAAACACCGGAGAGAACAACTTTCATCCATCTTTCTCAACGGCTTAGAAGAGATATTTATAACATGCGGCTATCTAGCTCAATCATAACGATCCATAACTAGATCAATCATAACGCTCTGCTCCGGTCCAAGTCTACCGGCGACGGCCTCCGCTCTGCTTCGTTAGAAGTTGTTCACTTTTAATTGAATTTGGATCACAAATCAACGTGAGCTAACATGGGTAATTAGCATGGTCTACCGTTGTATGCTGATTATTTTCCTTTTGCCACGCAAAATGGCTTCGCAACTCTATATTTTAGCACAGATTTTAGCCAACTATGTATTTTATTAGTTTATGGTTAAAAACTATAGCAGACAAAATTAGTGTCAACACACCCGTGTTGCCGCCGCTGGCCATGACGTTCGCCGAGTAAATGGTGAGAAATTTGTCCGGGTTCTGGGTTGCGTCGTACTTTCTTGCTGTAAACATTGCGGTTTAAACATATTTGACAAACAAATCACTTTGAATATAAGAAAATAAATCAAACCAACAAATAAATTCAGAATCATGAATTCTCCAAAGATAAGTAATAAAGCACATAAATTCATGATCAACATTGACTTGAAAACAGGCAATTATTAAACCAATAAGCATAAAGCTCAGGCTAGAATGATAATATTTTGCTCTCAGATTGCAATTAATGGGTTTCTAACAGCCCAATTTTGGAGCAAAATTCAAAATTTGTTTGAATGCAAATTTGGCTCAAATTCATGTTGACACGTGGCCCCACTCCCTCTCTTCTCCCTTTCTCTCTCTTCCTCTCCTCTCTTCTCCCTGTCGGTGGCCCTGCCTCTGCCCGGCCGAGCCGCTCGTGTCCCATTGCCGCGCCGCGCTGTCCCGTCGCCGCGTCGCTCGCCTATCTGCACCGCCGAGTGTGTCTTCGGGCCAGGAGCACCGCCCCGCACCTATAAAACCTGGTGCCGCCCCGACGTCCCGTTCTTTCTCCATTTCCCCCAAATCGCACCGCGCTGGCGCCGAAGCAACCCCCGACGGATTCGTGAGCCACTCTCCCATTCCTCTCGCCCCGAGTCTTCTTCACCCATCCTTAAGCTTTCCCCTCACTCAATTTTAGGGAATCCGGTCGGTGGAGCCGTGACCGCGGAGCCCATGTTTCGGCCACCATTGGGTCCTCCGCTGCCAGCCATCCCTGAGCTCGTTCGTCTCCATCAAGACCCGTGGTGAGCACGCCCTTGACCCCCATGAGCTCCCCGTCCATTTTCATAGTGCATAGATCCCTAGCCGATGGGGGCAACACCGGCAAGCCTTCAGCTCCGCCGCCACCTCAGCGCAGCCGCGTCCGGCCGTCCCCGGCCTCGGCGAGGGCACCGTTAGGATCGTAGGAAGCTGCAGAAGCATGGGCGTGTATGCACATGGTCGGATTTCACCAGTAGAGCCGCCGCGTCAAATCCTGCCGCCACCGGCCACGTCACCCGCTCAAGGAACACGACGATAGTGGGCCAATGGATTATGCGCTAAGATTCATGCATAGACATGGCCAATGTGCCACTGACCTACCGGCCCACCTGTCAGTAAAACACCCGCGCGTGTCGGTTAAAACCCGTGACCCTGTTCCTCTGTCAGGTGGGTCCGTGGCCCACCAGTCGGGTTAAGTGGTGGCGCATAATTGATTCACGCCAGCGCACGGCGTTGGCATCCCCGCGAAGTACGCATTCGGCGTAGCCGTCCCGGCCGGCGCAGGCGCGTGCGCCGTGGGCCGATTTCGTCTTTGTGCCGGCTCGTTGGTTGGTTCGGTCTGGTGCGAAATAATCTTTTTCCAGTGAATTTACCAATTAAATAATTCTAGAAGTTGGTTTAGATTTATCTAAAATAGTTAGAGGCTCCCAAAAATTCTAGAAACATTTGGGTGTATACTTTAGGCCATTCCTGATTTTATAAAAATATGAAAACAACACCTTTAGTTGGAGAATGGCACTGTTTAGTTGAGTTAGTGGATTTTTCCTATATAGAAAATGGTTAAACTAATTCTAGGAAGATTTTGGTTATATTAAATAATGAATCTGACCCTAGGTATTCAGTAGAGAATAAAATGGATAGGTAAATGCCATAATAAAGTTAGAACATTTTCAAAATGCCATTCTTGCTTAAATATATTCTTGAATATTTAATTGCTAGACACCAACAAATAATTAGCACATTCCCTATTAAATTAATTAAGGAGCTGACTTTAGAAAATATATTAATGGGAGATATAACTTAGGGTTACCTCATTTACTTAGGAGCACCTAGAAAATGTCAACTCCGATAAACTTTACTCCGTACGTATGTGGTATTTCGACGAGCTGCCACCATATGTCGTTTCCAAAAACCCTAATCATCCTATTATGATCGTATCGTACGATATCGTATTTTGGAGTATAGTTAGACTACTATAATAATATTACTGTTACCTCATAGAGCATCAGAGCATGCATGGCATATCATACGAAAACTAGATTCGTTAATCGATCTTATGCAATAATGCCAAGGGTGAAGCCTAGGTCGTGCGTGCATCATGATTTCTATTTGCACTAGTAAGTAATTATCGGTTTGATTGTATGATTAGACATAGGCGATCCCGAATGGAGGTTTGGTGACACCGAGGAGGACCATCTACCTGAGCAAGGCGAGTTAACACTTACTCTTTAGATGTTGTCCATATTATGGAGAGATTGTGAATTTCTCTAGTGCGGATTAACATCACTAATAGCATGACCATTACCCAGTTTTCTTTTAATTAAATTGTTTATTATTAAAAATTGCATGCTTATTAATCTGCCTATTTGCTAATTATGTAATACTTATGCATGCTTGCCCCTTAATTGTTTAGCCTTAATGACTGCATTGATTGTCATTTCCCTTGATTTAACCTAATAATAGTCTGGTAATCACTTTAACCCTACTTAATGGGTAAAACCTACTTAGACCGGCTTAGGCTTAAATAAATCTTCTGGCAAAGCGCCACGGAACGGTGAACCGATATTCACCGGTCATTCATTCCTTCACTGAAATTGATATGACATGAGATAGTTAGGGCTATTAGTTGCATGTTGGGCTAAATGTGTTGAGGGTATGGTTATATGGGATGTCGGTCTGGATTGGTCGGTTGGTTGGGATAGTCCAAGTGTGGTATGGTCGATGATCGTGGAAGTAGAGATTGATCGGTGAGTTGCCCCTAGAGGACATCCTGATGGATGATTGAGGCACAGGGTGTCTGAGGAGCGCGGAGTAACACAACACAACGCGTGGCCATCGCACGGAGTAGGGGACTTGGATTGCCAGCTGTGAGAGCTATGCGGATGCCCTCTAGGACCATTCTCGATAGGGACCGGCATGGGTCATCACCGAGGATGATAAAGGCCACACTTCCCCAGGGTGACGGTCGGCTAGTGAGGGTTGGCAACCCCTAGGCTGAGGCGGGCATGCCATGGCATGGGTGGTCCACAACAGGATTGCCAAATTCTGGAAGGATGGCGGATCTAGGAAATGTTGGGGGCGACAGGAGGAAAGTCGGGGTGATCAGTTAAGCTGGTTTGTGTATTTGGTTGAGAGTTGGTCTATTGTGGGTTGGTTAGAATGGTTGGTTGATCAGTTGGGTTGATGTGCATCATTAAGAATGGTATACCTCTGATATATATAAACAAGACAAATTCTAGCTGTTGCTAGTTAGGATGATTTCAAAATCTTATAAAACCTGGCTTAACGCAAATAAAATAAACCTTTACTCCCCATGAAGCCTTCTAAACACTATGTGCATTAAGAGAAGTGTTAACTAGCCAGCGTTTGGATGACGCTGACCTCGCCTACTTACTATCTTTAGATGAGGGACTCGAGGATGATCCGTACGAGTGCCATGAAGACGATGGACAGGACTTCGGTGGACACGACGAGTCTTAGGGGTTGCTCCGGTCGCTGGAAGGACTCTTAGCCAATAGGAGATTCTTTTGGGTACATATTCTGGTGATGGCTGCAAACTCTGAAACATGTTTTGTATATTAAGGCGTGTATGGGCCACCCTACTAAACTCGCCTAAGGGCGTAACATGGTATGTAATAATCAAGGATTCTATTTAATCGAGGTATGCTTGTTTCGGCTACGTGATCTTCCGCACTAGTGTACCGATCCAGGGACTAGCGAATGGGATTCCGACCCTCAATGTAAGTTAAAATTGAGGGCCGACAACGTTGCTAAAAATAATTAGCAATCAATCACAGAATGGATAATATGAAATTATGACTTAGACTCTAGTTTAGCACTGCTCACCCAACAGATAAAGATTCTCAATTCAAGCAGTATAAGACTATGCCCTTAGGATTAAGGAGTTAACAAGCCACACTTCGATGTAATTCGGCTTAGCTGAGTTCAGCTCAAGGCAACAACATACAGCCACACAGTGACGAACTGATATGTAAAACAGAGTAGGAATTAAAAGACTAATACCAAAACTGAATCAACACATCACCAGATTTGTGCTAGTTTATCCTCAATTAATCATATAGCATGTGCATAGCCAAACTGATTGAAGTATCACACAAAAGGTAATGAACAGTACTAAACTTGGTCTAACAAGTTCCTAAAACAGATTAATCACTTCTCAATTTATGCAATCATCGTCAAGTAGATTAAAGCCCACAAAACACAGTGCATATATCCTAATTGAAATCGGTCCCTATTTAAGAAATAAGTCTCCAGATTCTCCAATTGGCCTTCTACACAAACAAAAAAACAAGAATACTCATGTACCGCCGGAACCGAACCGTCAAAACAGAGACAAAGTTTGCACAAGCACTGTCCAAGAAATCAGATCGCCGTACTATAGGAGTACCACCGGCGAAGAGACTCGGAGATACGATGTCGTCACCCCCACCACGGCCGAGCCGAGGAGGGGGCCCGAGGAGCAAGTAAGAGCAGCGACGAGCTCACTGTGACCACCCCATGCCCACCGGGAACCAGAGCAAGGAATCGAGCACCGCCTACCACGGCCTGCATAGGCTGCGATCACACCAACACCCGGTGAACAGCGGCAGTGGAAGCACACAATAGTTAGGACGAGGATGGGAAAAATGCAACCAATCGAGCCACAGAGAGAGAGAGAGAGAGAGAGAGAGAGAGGGAGGGAGGGAGAGAGCTTCCCTTATATGCGGCATCGGTGCAACGAACCCTGAGAACTCCGGCCACCACGGCCACGCACGCACGTGCCTCCGCACCAAGCGAAGCTGACCGTTCCAGTAGTCGCCGAAGCCCTCACTCAGGTAGGGAAAACCTACCTGGGTGATGATGCAGCTGTCGCTGCACTTCCCTTCCCTTTAGGCCAAGCAAAAGGGCTAAGGCCCAGTGGCAAAAGCCCAACACTTCTGCATGTGCCAAGCCCTCAAAATTTAGATCTAGGGTGATACAGTTTCAGCAGGAACCCGTGGAAGCCGACATTTCAATATGAACATCGCCGCTTTCAATTAACCGAAAGGGTATGCAACGAGGGACATCGGATCACAATCCAACATCCAAGACTTAAAGTAGTATTTACTGTTGCTTTTCGGACTAGAATATGCTTCTTCCATCCGCAGTTGTGTCTGCTTTCATTTGCTTTTCCTTTTAAGCCAAGTACGGTTGTGTAATGAACCACTCCCCTCCCTACTTTCTCTTGTTCTCTCTTGTTCTCCATATTCCTCATCCTATTTCTTTCTACATTCTATCCCCCAAATCCGCTATATTTTTTGTATATGCATCGAAGCTGTGACAAGTTGGTATCAGAGATATTGATTCTTGGCCTGGATTTGTTACAGATTATGTGGTGAGGATTGAAAGGCCGGTCCTTTTGTTAAAATCCCTAAGCCACTGCTCTTTTTCCATCTGGCGTTGATCTGGGGCAAGGGGAAGGATTTGAGGTTGCAAAGTTCATTACTTTGATTTAAAATTCATCAAATCTTTACCTTCCCTACAATCTGCGGTCTATTAGGTGAGGGTTAGGGTCTAGGTTTTTGTAAAATCCATAAGCCTCGAAACCGACAGATCTGCACCAGGAGATCTTTCTCAAGATGACAAGGCAAGGCAAAGAGGTTGTGGAAGAAGATGAAGGCATGGTTATTTATGCTACTACTGTTGAGCTGGACAAACTAAGAGCCGATATTGACAAGATCCAGAAAGCCCAAGAAGAAGGTAAATAGATCGAACAACTCTCGACTTCTTTGAATACCCTATTGCTCAAGACACTAGAACACAACTGTTGACGATTCTTACGCTATTAGAAATAATCCGCAAGCGGACAGATATCGCTTGTAGTTTTCACCCGAGAGTATTCCAAAGTATCGAATCCACAGGGAACAAGGGAGAAGGATAATTCTAATATCTATATTATTTAACATACCGGCTAGCTAGTTAACAGGGGTTAGCATAATAATAAGATGAAACACCGGCCATTACATTAATCACATAATAACAGATAGCTGGAATCACTCCTACATGATTAAACCACAAGCACACCATAACTATATGTTTGAAACTCGAATAATAAAATTTCTTATTCAAATAACAGTCTCAGTTACAAACAAATGACATTCTTTTACATTAATCAACACACACTACCAAATAATAAGTACATTTACAACTTTATATATACACATACACATACACAAATTACAAGATTATTTCTTCTTTCTTCTTTTCTTTTCTCCTCTTTATCCCCCATTCTAATATTCCAAGGATATATGCCATCCATAATGTGGCAAGCCATCTCCGGACTCCAACCACCTTCCAATTCATCTGCACAGAACCAGCACACAGAATAAACTATTATATGCCCAAGTAAGTAAACAAAGCTGAGATTAGCGGATTAACCAGTTAAAAATGTATCTAGCATTAAGGAGAATGGCTAGGCCGTCAGAATTCCTGTAGCAAGGCGATCATCGGGACACCAGGCCATTCGAGGCCAGCCGGTCTCCCTCATAGCTATAGTGTCATCACCCGGCGAATAAAACAAACCTGAGATGCAGTTCCACTAGTATAGGAGAAGCAGTAAGAGCATTCAAAGCAGGCATAGGGTCAAATGAAAGCAACCCAACAATAAGGTACGCAAACCAACAAACAGCTGCAAATTCCAAATCCCTGCTGACATGAGGTCAAAAACAGCAGAAACTGCCACTAATCAAGGCCCAACAGTACCAACCATACCCCAGGACAGCAGGTACAGTAGCAGCCCTCAATCCAATACAAATTGAGCCACATTTGCAACCAAACCATATCAGCCACAGAGGATCCTTGCCTCCCACAAACCAGCAACCTTGCCATAGTTTCCAAAACAGGAAACCACCCCAAAGGGGTATATTTACCAGCCGTAGGCAGCCCTGCAAGGGCCTTAGAGCCACATTTCAGCAAAGGTAAGAACAGCTAAGACATGGGTAGAATATAGAGAGGAGAGGGAGCTAAAAGGGACAAGAAGGAGAGCCGGAGCTGCTGCCCCATTGTTGCTTTCCAAGCATCCAGGAGCTGAAGAAGGAGAGCTGAAATTGCTGTTCCATTGCTGCCCCCCAAGCCTCCAGGAGCTAAAGGAGGAGGAGAGGGAAGCAAATCGGCCAAGGGAAGGCAGGGAGATTGGAATCACCCCCACCCCCATCTCAGCTCAACAACAACCACAGTACGAGCACATGCATATATAGATCATGCTAGCACTAGCAGTAAAATGCACATGCACCACCTAGACATGCATGCATAGCATTATTTAGCACAGGGATGGACATTCGTAGGATTCTAGTTGTGCATGTCTCACTTAATAACAGCACCTCAACCACAGAACACGCATGCTTGTCCAGATCATGAACATCCCATAGCGAGAGGATGCAAATACACATTAGGCTCACGTGCACACCCCCTTTACTAGCCGCATCGATAATCATCACTAAGGTTATAGCCTGTGCCGATGTATTCCAGCGATATAGAGCATCGCCAAAGTTCACAGGCACATGCACCATTCAAGTATCCAGTCGCCAATGCAAAAGAGAGCAATCGATAACCAAAGCTTAAGCAGTTTAACCTACGGTTGCCGATCGGGACTTCTAATAATCTACTCAAGCTCCCCGGCACTGTTTCCACCATTAAAACTACCACCGAAACTATCCAATAGGTATTTAGCTAGAAGCTTTGGTTAATCTTACCCCCATTTCGATTTTCAGCAAACATGCAAAACAATATGAAGGTAGCACATACCCAATCAGCAAGAAATCACTTAAGCTCTTCCTAGTCATCGCATTATAATGCTTAGCAACGAATAAAGATCAACATACAGAGTAAATCATTTTATCTATCAGATTAGGGTGATAGCAATAGAGGAATTAGGGTTTGAGGAGCATAGCTTGAGAAGGATGTAGGTGGCCACAGGGGAGCCGAGGCCGCCGGCATGGGCAAGGTCGGTGCCACCAAGGTACCACTGGAGCCGCTACCACCTCCATACCTTTCCCCCCAGGAGCATGGGGAAAGGGAGATGTTGGTAGGGAGTGGGGGGAGGAAGCAGTACAGCACTCCTTGCCAAGGCAAACCGCGCCGCGGACGCCGCCGAGTCGCTGCGCTGCCGACATCGCCGGGGCCGCCGCGCCGCCACATCATTGCTGCCGCCGCCGCATCCACGCGGACGGGAGGGGAGGCCGAACTAGAGAGGGGAAGAGGGGAAGCATAGCAGAGGAGAAGTAGGTAGCCGATAAGAGAAAGCCGAAGAAGGAATCTAGTGCTAAAAATTATCTTATTTTGGGAGAAATCTAGTGCTAAAAATTAACACATGAGTAAAATAAAATCAATAATAATGAACTAACTAATATATATATATATATATATACATACATACGGAGGCCCTAATCTACCTACACCCGAGCCTTCCCAGCGAACCGCGCGAGCCAGCCAAACCCAAAAGTAAACGGTCGCATTTTTAAAAGTAATCAGAAATAACCGAAGTGACCATGTTTCAGTATGGAAAGTAATTCGCTAGGAGGCAAGATCCTAGAATCGTGGGGGCATTAACTACCCTAAAATCGTGGGTTGCATGTCGGTTTATTTGAATTTTGAGTTGCTTCTTTTTCAAACGGATTACTTTTCATTACTTATATTTCTTGAGCCAAAATAAGAAAGTAATCTGATTTTTCGACCAGTTACTTCTCATTACTTTCGATTATGCATACATACAAAAGTGAAAAAAGCAGCCAAAACCTAATTACTATGCATTACTTGTCATAATGCAAAGTAAATATACATTTTCACAGCGGGTATCCAAAGTAATCCGGTGGATTTGCTAAGCAATCCCCTAACCAATCCCTAAGTAATCACAGCCGGATGTGGAGAATGTCGAGGGCGGTGCCGGCCGTGAGCGGCGTGGACGGACGAGGCGGTGTTGATCTGGAGGAGGACGGATCGGGCGGCGTCTGGGGTCGGAGGCGGGGACGGGCCCGCCCGGTCGGCGCGAGAGGCGTGCGTGTTTCGGCGCAGGCGGCGGCGCTGCAGCAGCGAGACGGCGCCAGCGCCGGGACGGCGCTTGGTCGGGGAGGCGGCGCCGCTTGTGGCGGGTAGCCCTCCCAGGCGGCGGCGCGGACGGGCGAAGCGTCGTGGCGGCGACGACGAGCGGAAAAGGTGCGACGAGGCGTGGGTCAACGCTGGGTCGGGAGGTGCGCCGCGTGGTGGGCGGCGAGGCCGCGTCAGGGACGGTCGGCGGGCGGCGCCGGGCGTGGTCGTTGGCCGACGGCGGGTCGGGAGGCGGCGCCGTCGGGTGGCGTGGCGAGGCGCCAGGCATGGGTCGGCGCAGCTTTGGCCGGGCGCGGGACGGCCCTCCCCGTGATGCGTGGCCGGGACGGATCTGAGGAGGCTGCTGCCTCCCTCCCGGAGGCGGAGGGGGGAGGGAGGAAGCGTCGATCCGAAATTTCTGGCTAGAGATAGGAGAGAGAAAGAGAGGATGGGGGTGGTAGGTGGTTATTAAACAGGCATTTAATACCAGAAATTAACAAGGTCTGGTCCTGGTTGCGGCATTTATATATATAAAGAATTTATATATATAAAGAATAAATCAAACCAGTTAGAACCATAGTAATGAACTAACTAATTATTAAAAGAATTACATAAGCATCATGTTTTTATTCAATTAACTAAATAATTACCATCTCTTAAAAGCCAATTAATGTCATTTTATGACTTAATCTAAATCACCCGATTGAGAGCGATCAACCGGAACACAGTATCGGTTACTGGCTGGAGATAAAAGGCAAGCATTTCTTTGATATCAGAATATTTCACCTGTTATATAATTATTTTTCATATAATCATCTCTAGCATATATATATTGCAACTCTAGTTATTTAGAAATTAATTGCATTTAAGGATAAGAAGAAATGACGGCTGGATCAATGGAGCGATCCTGTCGGTAGAAATATTATGGTGGGTGAAGGGTGCCCTAGAAGGATATAGAGGCAAGGCGGGCCCTTCACAAGATATCATATAAGGACACACACCTGTCAGTCGGATACCGAGCCGTATCAACTTGTATCAACCTTGGTCTCGCTTAGCGGACAGAGAAGGTTAACTATTCGGTGGTTACATTCTTCACATTGGGTAAGTAGATACTTAGGAGGGGTGGGTGAGCGTATCCAGGGTGAGCGGACCCATGGTGTCCCCGACCGTTGGTACTATACTATGCCAAGATGCTACTCATTGGCCGGCGTCAAGAATGAGTAAAACGGAGACGAGGACAAGTGATGGAGGACGAGGTTTGTGAGTAAGGTGCGTCTAAAGTTTTACGTCATCACCTGTTCTATGACTGGGCTGGAGATGTAACTCATCGTAATACAATAAACACTCTGAGCTCTGAAATTTATTCAGGACGACTACGGGAAAAGTGATACAAACATGCACAGGGTAAAATCATGAATTCATGCCAATCTTCTGGAAGGGAGATTACGGAGGCTAAGTCCGCCTCGTAAACGAGTGCTGGTAGCTTTTCTTAAATTAAAACTGGACAACTCTTTAAACAAAATGATATTTTATTCTAGTAAAGTAGGAAGAAGTGACTGGAGTAGGTATGCTCGGTCTAAAGATGATTTTCTACTGGTCTGTTCAGATTTCAAATGTTGTTATTAACGATTGTTGAGTACTTCGTTCTCACTCTTGCTATTAAACCCTTGCTTAGATGTGAATCCGAAAGACAGCGTGAGCGAAAGCCAAGAGAACCCTGTCACCGAGGGGCATTACAAAATGGGGCCTTATTCTGATGATATGGGCCTCTTGGAAGACTATCTGTAGAACCTTTTTCAGTAATAATACGGGTATCACCATAAGGGACATCATCCTATATATGGTTATGTATGTCTAAAAGTAATTAGGGGTCTTAATTGTAACTTTAGTACATTCAGCCCTGCGTGGCATCTTGATGTAATAAAATAGGAGATTCTCTTATTATTGTTCTGTCGCATAACTCTGATTTGGGCTCGCATCCGAAGTAACATTATAGTGGACATGCTATTCGGGTGTAATAGCCTAAACCCACACAAATTACTTCATGATCTTGGCATAAAGGGGGCCATTAGTATGTGGTAATTGGGTGGGTCCTCTCATAAGATATTAAGACCGGTGACACACAGGGGAGTATAAAAAGATAATTTAGGCAGATAGTTAGGAGGACAAAGAGAAGAGTATAAAGTTACTTAATAGTGCAATCAATTATTAGGATGAACTAGCAGATATGAGTTTGAAGGTTTG
Organism: Raddia guianensis; assembly: GCA_036346415.1. NCBI lineage: Eukaryota > Viridiplantae > Streptophyta > Magnoliopsida > Poales > Poaceae > Raddia > Raddia guianensis. Next base: position 55,434,016 of record CM070536.1, read on the forward strand.
TTTTAAGAACTTCATTGGAACTCGGCCGATTCACTACCACCCGCTATAAGTTAAGAACACCGAATGGTTATGACCACCCCGATTGGGCCCTACTAATCCAATTCTTAACGCAGTGGATTACGGGTGAGATAAATCTCGGATGGATAGGGCTGTCACCACCTATCACCTACCACAAAGTACGTTGGAATGGGTGTAAACCAAGTCAGAGATAATCTCAGACACCACGTCTGCTACTAAATCCAATCACTCCTCCCCAGATCCTAGGAAGAGGATCCAAGTTCAATACTTAGGCTATTCTAAGCATATGAGAATGAACCCAGACTCGGAACCTAATGAACTTAATCAACCGCTCTAATAATTCACACTTCTCACTTAGTGTAAATATGCTCAGTTCAGATAATGAAAGACACTTGTATTATAAAAGCAATGTCTTACAAAAGGGAAAGGATACAAGCGCTATTACCCGAATCCCTAAACACAATTCCAGAACTACGAGCTTCAGCTCGACTCAACTCTAACTCCCAAACTACCTACTTTGACAAGTGAAGAGTGACTCCAAATGAGAGGGATGTGTTGTGTGTGTCATCAAGTGAGGTGAGGGGGTCCTTTTATAGCCATTCGCAACCAAATGAGGAGCTTCCACATCATGGGATAAGTGTCACCTCCACACCAGACGAAGGGGAATCCGATATGGGATCCAAGGGGGTTTGGCCGACCCTCCTTCGGTCGATCCCAACCCTCGTTTTCACCTGGGATGCTTCTTTAACGGTGTAGATCAATCCCCCAGGTCGGTTTTGGCAATTAGAGCCGGTGGAAATGACTTCCTTAAGAGCCAAGTCACCCAAGTGTGAAGGAACTACAACCATTTGATCAAACCGATGCATATGAATGCTTGAGATTACTCCTTGATGCATTTCTTGACAACTGGGAGAAGTTGGAGTCAGTTCGGTGCAGAGTCCTGGTCGGCAGACCTAGGGTAGGTCGGTTGATTGGCTTCTTAGTCCTGTTCAGCTCTGGTTTCTCTCCACTTTATTCCTAAGGACAAAAACACACCAAAACTTGTGGAAATTTATTAGTTTAAATAAAATGCATATATAAATCTTTATTTTCCCTCAAATTACCAGAAAGTTGGCGTATATCGGCGTATGAAATTGGACTTTAACGACTGCCAACAACCACTCATATCATGCATCTAGCTATCATGCCAACTATGTCCATGCCAACTCCCCCGTACCTTTCAATTTGACACCCACATCCATAGAACTGTTTTTAGATCTCACCAAACCTTGCTATTGCAAGCATGGCAATTCCCACCACCACCAACTGGAATCCAGTGCACCTACTGCCAAAATTGCATGTCCAGTTTTCCTGAGCACTCAAATACCTCCACTCATATCAAATCCTTTCACACATGTTGTGCCTTGTTCTATCAGCAACCCAACCAGACTGTACTACTTCAGTTAGTGAACCTCAACACCACATACCAGGGCTTATAACTTAAAATAGGTTCATTAAAGAGGATAATATCTATCAAAGGTATTTTGCCAAGGGGCCTAAGTTAAAATTCCTACAATTTGAAGGTGATGAGGTGGATTTTTGGATAAAAAAGGCTGAAAATGTTTTTTAAATAGCTCAAATTCAACCATGGCAAAGGGTGCAAATTGCCACACTATACTTCAAAGTAAGAGCAGATGTCTAGCTCAACAACAGTGGTGTCAACACTCACACCATTCCCTAGGACAATTTCTCCAAGCCTCCGACAAAAGATTTGAAGGCCAATCTGAATGTGATAAGATAGCCTCCTTCCATGCCATCAAGCAATTTGGCACTGTACCTAAATATATTGACTTCTTCAATAGATTAATGTAGTGGTCAAAAGACATATACTGGACTATCAGAAGAGTATTTCTTAAATAGCTTTATTGGTAGTATGCAGCACTGTAACAAATATCATCTCCAAATACAAAAGCCGGCTGATTTGGATACTGCATATTGGATGGAAAGAAACCTGGGACAATCCAATCCATTTAGAAGAAACACTTTTAGCTCCAACAAAGGAATCAAAATGGCTGGCATAAAGAACTTGACTTTCAACAAGGTGACCCAGAAAGAGAATTACTGAGCCTGACAATAGAGGACAGGAATCATCTCAAACAAACACCCAATCAAGGCAACAGGTGCTACAAATGCCAAGAACCTTGGTTTCTAGGACACAAATTACAATGCAAATGAACAAACAATTAAAGTCCACGAAAGTTATTATGGTTCTCTTCCAAGAGCAAATGGAAACAACATTGTTAGAAAGTACTGCCATGATTTCTGCTCATGCCATCCAAGGTACTCTTCCACACAGGGGAACATTCATATTAAGAGTCCAAATTGGCCCCCTTCATGGTACTGCCGTAGTTGACACTCGAAGCACAGGTATTATCATTTCTGGATTCTAAATTTGTTGAAAAATGCAAATACACCATTCAAGCTACGAACCCTGTCAAGATCATTGTTGCTAATGGAGAAACTCTTCACAGCCAAGCCAAATGCACCAGCAAATCATATATTATTTGAGGGCATCAATTTCAAGATCAGTTTCACCTTTCGAAACTAATGGGCTATGACATTATTTTGGGTGCTGGCTGGATATCCAAATATAGTCCATTATAGCTAAATTTCGAAACTAGATAGATTACTATTGAATTTAATGGTCACCCCATCAAACTACAAGATGAAGCTTTTCCACAAAAGAATGTCTTGATTTTAATGGAGAAGACACAAAAAAATCGTGGATAAAGGAGCTTGTCGACGGTTGAGATAACGATCTGAAGTCGCTTCAAGGTTCTTGAGAAGGGGAGATAGGAGACACGCCGAACAACAAGAACAGCAATCAACGACGAACAGGGAGACAGGGGTTTTTATTCTGGTTCGGGCCTCTCGAGAGAGATAACAGCCCTACGTCCAGCCTTTCTTATATATCAGAGATGAATACAAGAGGTGGCTCGACGAGACGAACAAGTCTCGGCGAGATTATGTGTACCTGGCGAAGATCGGTGTCTACCGGATGCTAAAAACTAGATCCAAGTCGTAAAACTCCTCCCTCTACATGCCGTAGGGGCCTTGTTTATATAGTGCAGAGCAAACCGACCTACCGAGGGAATATCGGGCCGGGCTAACCACGAGATCGTAACGAACTCATACATGCCAAATATATCCCGAGGCAGATAAGGCATACTCCTAGTCTTGGGGATCACGACTCCTACTCCGATCCGGGAAACGACGTCCGGGTCTTCACGTAGCCGTGCAGAACTCCTGTTCGAGACGGACTCAAAACACGATTCTTTGGCCGTTACGCACCATGCTAGTCAGGAGGCTGTTCGGTAGGATGCATATGGGCCAGATAGAACCTTCCAGGGAGCTGGGCCCTGGTAGGCTGTTCAATTGGGCCGTCAGGGAGTGGGCCATGGCAATGGGCCGTGATTTTATCCCCGACAGCTAGCCCCCGAGACTCAAGTGGAAGGACTCACTAGAGTGGGGTCTTCCTCTTGAGACTCTAAGTCACAAAGAGGGTATTTTTCCTGCTACAAAGACGTGCAACAGGCGATCAAACAGGTTATGGTTCAACCGAACAATACTTGTTCGGGACCGAACAAACCCGCCCGACACCGAGCAACTCTGTTGCGTCGAACAGGGAACGACATCTGTCCGAGCAGAGTACCCAGCCTTCGTTTGCAGAAAACAGAAAAAGTGAGATGAATCATCTCCTCGAGGCTGAACGTCATCAAGGAGGGATTGGATTCTTGATAGCGAAGAGCGTACCACCGTATCCGGTAAGATCAGATCTTTCGGGAGAATAAACATAGCAAGTCGCGAGACGGACTCGTGTTGCTGCATCCAGGCATTCAGATGCCTAGGAAAGCATGAACGAAAATAGAGAAACCACCTCTCAGGCTAGAGCTTGCCCGAGGAAATAGAGATTGCGCTCTCGAGCAAACGTTATGCTCAGGAGCGAAGGTGATGTGCCCCCAGACGTAGATCGTGTGCTAGGAGCAGACAATACATACGAGGGGGAAGGTGACCCAGTCCCCGAGCGTAGAGCCCGTCAAAGGAACCAGGTAAAGAGATCCAGCCCCCGAGCACGGAGCTCGTTAAAGGGACCAGAAAGTGCAACCAGGTGAAGAGCTACCCGGTGTGAGGTGATCCAGCCCCCGAGCACGGAGCTCGTCGCGGGGACCAGACGAGCACTCCGGGAGAAGAGCTGCCCGGTGCGATGTGAATCACAACCCGATGCAGTTAGAGCCGCAAGAGAACATGTGAGATCAACACTTTACCCATGACGTATTTCTTGCGACAGTGCTAGCGTTGTCTTGGTAAGTGCAGAACCGACGCTTGGAGTGCCCGTTGCGATGAGAATCGGCTTACGGTGGGCAGGACTCCGCTGGTGGCGCACTATCTTGACTTAGCCGAACTGTGAAGGTCAGTGCCGGGCAAAGGCGAGAAATCATACGCGGGTGGAGTGAATTAGTCCCCGGGCACGCACGGAGCGTACCTAGGAAGGGAGGGACGCAGACATCGGTTTTGGTGGGGAAGCCTGAAACCTCGCCGCGACCATCACCGGAGTCTGACGTTTCCCGTTCCTGTATTTCCTGTAAAAGACAAACAAGAAACAAGCCAGCAAGGGGAAAAAGAGAGCAAGGACAGGCTCTAAGAAGAGCAAAGCGAGTTTTGAAAAACACGCAAAAGACGACCTACCCGCACAAGACATAATTTTTTCCGGGTACGCCCCCCGATAGCGTTAGTGTCATCTCGGCGAATCGGAGGCGAGCGCCAGAGTGCCCATTGCGATGAGAATCGACTACGGTGGCGAGGACTCCATAGGTGGTGCATTGCTCGGAATACCGTGCGGGAAGGGCGTAGCATGGATAAAAAGGCGTGTGCGGGCAAGTGCAGCCCATTGTGGCTAAGACCGCTAACCGGGGAAGGCGATCGGGACCTTAGCCGCAGGCAAAACGTGCGAGGCGAAATCTTATCCGGGCATGGACCCGTGCAGCGTTGGTGTCGCCTCGACGGGTGCGGAACCAGCGCCAGAGTGCCCATTGCGATGAGAATCGGCTTACGGTGGGCAGAACTCCATCGGTGGTGCACCGCTTCGGTTAACCTGAGCCGTACAGGTCGTTGCCAGATAAAAAGACATGCTCGTACGCGGGGAGCGCTACGGGAGCGAAAGACCAACGAGGTTTTGGAAAACCAACGCTAAAAAAAGGAGCAGGAAAACTGAAAACGTACCGGGGTTGCCGATATTCAGCTCAAGTCCAACTGACCGAGGAGAGGCAGTCCTCCGGGGAGCTGGCCGAGCAGCTCAAGACCGCCGAGCAGCGCTTGAATCAGAGCGAGAGTCTGACCGAGCAGCTTTTCCTGTAAAAAAGAGCAGCAAAAGATAAGGACGAACAGGAAACCAAGAGCAAGGCGAACAACGCTAGAAAGTTTTAAGAAAACCAGTAGAACGCTTAGCCTAACTCCCAGCCCCCGTTGTGCAGCTGCTCGAGGACCTGAGTTTGCGAACTCGAACAGGTGCACAAGAGAAAGAGCGACGCCTAGCCCCCGTTGTGCAGACGATACATGAAGACCTGAACTTGCGACTTCAAGCACGTGCGTAGAGAGTTAGCGCGACACCCGTATCCTGATCGACTCGTTCCAGGAACTGCTCGTTAACGTAAGTTAGGCGATTCCGAAGGTAACCGAACAAGGAAAGTGCCTCTGCCGTGGAGGGCTTACGAGAGCAGGCTTTGCCAAGTGGTTGTGCCGTGAGCGGTAAGTGCCTCTGCCGCGGAGGGCTTACGAGAGTAGGCTTAGCGCGAGGCTGGATGCCGTGTTACGCAACTCGAGTTTAGGAACTTGTTGAAACAAGATACGGCAGGAAAACCCTTAAGATTGCGGAGCCAAGAGTTCGCAAGACCAGCGACCATCAAGTGTTACCAGAGAGAAAGAGTAGTCCGAGAAGACAAGTGGTGAGGAGGACCGCAGGGGCCGCGAGCATTCACCGCTCAATGGGTTGAACTTTACATGGCGCCCAAGAAACTTGGACGAACTAAAGCGCGAAATTTGAGAAAAAGCGCCGGTTAGGAAGCGAAAGACCTACGAGGAACCGAAGGCTGGTCGATGTTCCAAGTCTTTGGTCACTCTCTCCGTCATCCATCGCCAGCGAACAGCCCGGGATCCGGAAGGAGTTTTGATCCGATCCCGAGCACGGAGCTCGTCGCGGGAGAGACGCGCCCCGGCGAAGAGCTGCCAGCGAAGTTGATCCGATCCCGAGCACGGAGCTCGTCGCATGGGACGAGACGCGCCGGACGAAGAGCTGCCCAAGACGAAGAGATCGATCCCGAGCACTGAGCTCGTCGCAGGACGAGCGCGCCCGGCGAAGAGCTGCCGGTCGCGAGTGATCGATCCCGAGCACGGAGCTCGTCGTGGGGACAGAGCGCGCCGGCGAAGAGCTGCCGGCGATGATGTGACCCGATCCGAGCGCGAGCTCGTCGCGAGGGACCAGACGCTGTTCCGGCGAAGAGCTGCCCGCGCGAAGAGATCCGGCCCGAGCACGAGTGGGGAACTAGATCTCGAAGGCGATCAAGATCGAAGGGATCGATCCGATCTGGCAGGGGAAGAGACATCCTGCCCTTCTGAGTCGTAGTCCTCAGTGAGAATCTCCTGGTCGCTGATAGAGTTCGACATGCTCGATCTGCGTATCCCCACGGACGGCGCCAACTGTTGACGGTTGAGATAACGATCTCAAGTCGCTTAAAGGTTCTTGAGAAGGGGAGATAGGAGACACGCTGAACAACACGAACAGCAATCAACGACGAACAGGGAGACAGGGGTTTTTATCCTGGTTCGGGCCTCTCGAGAGAGATAACAGCCCTACGTCCAGCCTTTCTTATATATCAGAGATGAATACAAGAGGTGGCTCGACGAGACGAACAAGTCTCGGCGAGATTATGGTGTACAAGCGAAGATCAGGTGTCTACCAGATGCTAAAAACTAGATCCAAGTCGTGAAACTCCTCCCTCTACATGCCGTAGGGGCCTTGTTTATATAGTGTAGAGCAAACCGACCTACGGAGGGAATATCGGGCCGGGCTAACCACGAGATCGTAACGAACTCATACATGCCAAATATATCCCGAGGCAGATAAGGCATACTCCTAGTCTTGGGAATCACGACTCCTACTCCGATCCGGGAAACGACGTCCGGGTCTTCACGTAGCCGTGCAGAACTCCTGTTCGAGACGGACTCAAAACACGATTCTTTGGCCGTTACGCACCATGCCAGCCAGGAGGCTGTTCGGTAGGATGCATATGGGCCAGATAGAACCTTCCAGGGAGCTGGCCCCTGGTAGGCTGTTCAATTGGGCCGTCAGGGAGTGGGCCATGGCAATGGGCCGTGATTTTATCCCCGACAGAGCTATTAGAGCTATCATCTATGTTATTCAGTTAGAACCACCTGATGATAATACTCAACTCTTGAAACTTGAAATTATCTTAGTAATTCAATGGTATGCTACTATCTTTGAAGAACCTAAAGGTTTACTACCAAGGAGAAGCTGTGACCATCAAATTCCACTTATTAAAGAACACAAAATAATGAACAAAAGACCATGCATAATTGCTCATAAGTAAAAAGATATTATGGAAGAACAAATAAATGACCTTCTCAAGAGCAACATCATAAGACCAAGCATAAGCCCTTACTCTTCACCTGAAATTTAGTGAGAAAAAAGACGGTACATGGAGGCTTTGTGTTGACTACAAACAACTCAAACAAAATACAATAAAAAACAAATATCCTATTCCTATCATTGAATATCTTTTGGATGAATTACATGGAATAGTAATATTCTCAAGAGTTGACTTGATATTAGGCTATCACCAAGTTAGAATGTTAGACAAGGATATTTTCAAAACTGCATTCTCAACTCACATTGAACTCTTTGAATATCTAGTTATGCCCTTTGGTTTAACTAATGCTCCAGCTACATTTCAACCCTTCATGAGTGAAATTTTATATCCATTTTTGAGAAAGTTTGTCTTAGTTTTTTATGACATCTTGATATAAAACAAAAGCCCAGAGGAGCATGCAATTTACTTAAGATTTGTGTTGCATAAACTAAAAGAGCATCAATTATTTGCCAAACAATCAAAATGCACTTTTGCCAGAAATCAATTTCAATACCTAGGACATGTTATCAATGCTCAAGGAGTCTCAAGAGAACAAACAAAGATCAAGGATATCCTCTCTTGTCTGTACCCACAAATACAACTCAGCTGATCAAACATTATGGCATCATTTGCAAGCCACTTTTTCTTGCTCTTAGAAAAGATAAATTCACAAGGGATTCCTCTCAACAACAAACATTCAACACACTCAAGCAAGTAATGACCAAGCCGCTTATTCTGGTCCTACCTGGTTTTTCCCAACCATTTATTTTGGAAGCTGATGCAAGTGGACAAATTGTAGGAGCTGTTCTTATGCAGCAAAGCAGAGCCATTGCTTACTTCAGTAAAGCACTTTGCGCAATAGCCCAGGCTTATGATAAAGAAGCTCTAGCTATTGTTGAAGCAATAAAGAAATGGAAGCACTATCTCCTAGGATCAGAACTAATTATCAAGACTAATCACCAAAGCCTAAAGTACTTACAAGACTAAAAACTAGTTGATGGGATACATCACAAGCACCTGGTCAAACTATTGGGCTACAAGTACATAATTGAATACAAGAAGGGCAAACAAAACACAACCGCTGATGCCTTATATGCACCCCCAAATACCGACCAACTACACCATGGGATGCCCGGCCCTGATGCACTGGTTGGTCCAGGATTGGGCCTCGATCCGAAGCCCGGTCGTCGGGTCAGGCTAGGCTTTTGCCCAGGCTTAGGCCTGAAATTGAGGTCCGACGTGTCAAGTTGGCCTGGGCTGGGGCCTGGTCCCGCAGAACCAAGCTTTGAACGGGTTTATGACCAACTAATGTCTATTACATCAATATTCTACTTTGGATCAAAAAAGTTTTGATCAGTTACAAGCAAGATGAATGGTGCGAGAGCTTAACTAAACAGCCTATCTTCGACAAGAAAGAAATTAACAATTTCTCTTCTAATGGAGGCCACCACAGGTACAATGATAAAATAGTTATTGGCAATGACAGCAATCTCAAATCAAATTTATTTCATGAATATCACAAATATGCTTTGGGAGATCATTATGGAGATGAGGATATCTACCAAAGAATCAAAGCCAACTACAAAAACAACATCAAGCAATGGGTTAAAGAATGCCCAATATGTGAAAAAAATAAATCTGAACATGTGCCCTATCCTAGTTTACTACAACCTCTCTATATACCTCAAAAGGCTTGCGTAAGCATTTCTATGGATTTCATTGAAGGTCTACCTACATCAGAAGACAATAATGTGATCTTTATGGTGGTTGACAGATTTACTAAGTTGCATTTATTTGCATTAAGCCATCCCTTCTCAGTGAAACATGTATCAACATTTTTCATGGAAAATATTTATAGGTTGCATGGATTCCTTGTTTACATAGAGACAGAGTATCTACTAGTCACCTTTGGCAATCTCTCATGAAAGCAGTAGGAATCAAATTCAATTCCAATACCTCATATCACCCACAATCCGATGGACAAACTGAGAGAGTAAACCAATGCTTGTAAATATATCTCAGGTGCATGACCTTTCAAAATCCAAAAAAATGGAAAGGCTGGCTAGCATTGGATGAGTGGTGGTACAATGGGCGTGTTTGGTTCGACGCCGTCGCTGCCGTGCCTTCGCCGCCCGATTTGGCCGCCGCTTGGTTGGTAGCCCTCGCCCTGGCGCCCTCGCCCTAGCGCCCTCGCCTAGAGTGTCGAGACACAGTAGCGTCAGCAGCGCCTTCTCGAGCGCCAGATTCTGGCGCCGCCGGATGGCACGGCCCGCGCCCGCGCCCTGAGAAGGCACGGCGTCGATGGCCCCCAACCAAACATGCCCAATACCACCTTCCATTCCTCCCTAAAAATGACCCCTTTCCAGGCTTTATATAGGTTCCCACCACTCATGATCACGGAAACAATCATACCAGAAGAAACTCTAGAAGAAGATAAAGGCTACATTACCGAAAGACAATTAGCAAAACACCATATCAAAGCTATTCTCAAAAGGGCCTAGGACAGAATGAAAAAATACAGTGACAAGAACCAATCTGAAAGGACATTCAACATTTTTGATATGGTTTATCTGAAAATGCAACCATATAGGCAATCAACTCTCAGCCTTCCCAAGAGTTTGAAATTGCATTTAAAATATTTTGGGCCATTCAGAGTTCTTCAAAAAATAGGGAAAGTAGTATACAAACTCATACACCCCAATGGTACTAATCTCCACCCTATTTTAAAAGTGAGCCAACTCAAAAAACACATTGGCTCTAAAGTTATTCTTACACCTGAACTACCTTTGGTGGGAGATGATGGCTATATCCATGTGGGTCCAGAAAGAATTCTAGAAAGAAGAATGATTTCCTGAAACAATGCTCTGATTGTTCAGTGGCTGATCAAGTGGGTCAACTTGCCCATAGAAGATTCAACTTGGGAAGACGACGACTTCATTAGGAAAATTTTCCCAAATTCATCCTTGACGACAAGGATTGTTCCAAGGGGGAGGAGTTGTCACAGCTTCAGCAAGAACCCGTGGACGCCGGCGCTGCAATGTGAACATCGATGCTTTCAATTAACTGAAGGGGTATGCAACAAGGGACATCAATCACAATCCAACGGCCAAGACATAAAGTAGTATTTACTGTTGCTTTTTGAACTAGAATATGCTTCTTCCGTTAGCAGTTGCGTCTGCTTTCATTTGCCTTTTCCTTTTAAGCCGAGTATGGTTGTGTAATGAACCATGAAATTTGGCATTCTGAGAGGATAACTACCACTCTCCTCCCTACTTTCTCTCGTTCTCCAAATTTCTCATCCTATTTCTGTCTACATTCTATCCCCAAATCTGTTGTATTTTCTGTATTTGCATCGAAGCTGTGACACAGGGTGCCTCCCACAACGCTCAGGAGAAGGCTGCACAATCGCGTGTGACATGATCCCCCAATGCCACGAGCATAAGGGTTGTGGCCACTAGGCAACAAGCCAAGAAAAAATTTTACCCCTGGGACAGTCCGGTGTTCGAACTGAAGCGGTACTGTGCGAACGCGGGTAGCAATCTCGCTAATTGCCATCGCGACAACGGCACAACGGGGACGAGGTGCGCCTTGCTCGGTTAGGCGAGCAGAGCCATGCCTACCTCACGATCACGCGACAAGGGGCCACTATGCCTATCTCTGAAGGGAAACACGAGCGCTACACTAGCGACGAATCAAAATTCCACTGCTGAAACCCAGGACACCCTACAAGTAGTTGACCATAAATCGAATTACCTTACGATGTGCAGTGCAACGGAAGATGAGTCGATGAAGCCGATTCAATCGATCTGCGTATAGTCGTATGAAAGTAGTCGTTCACAGTGATCCCATTGCTTACTCCTTGCTTGTCAACAACCATCCGCACGGTGCGTCGTGGAGGTAGTCGCCGAGCTTTACGAGCTTGCTAGGATTCACGAACTTCTTGAGTCATTCGCCTTCAAATGGACTCCTCGGCCACAGCTGGACTCCGTACTAGACGTTCTACTACTCTCAAAAAGCTAATAATATAAGATTCTAATGTATCCAGTCTCACCCCAAAATTCCTTATGGATCAACAAAAATCATGAAAACAAGATCACATCCATAATATGTGCACGAACAGATTTCATCTCCTCGATTAGCGTCACAAGCGTAGTGTCTGTATGGTATATATACACACATACAGGGATTGAAATCCATCCATATGTAGTGTGCTAGCATCGGCGCACAAACATGTGGGTGAGACGACACACTCTCCATTCTCTCCACCGCCTCCCTTTATATAGCACCCACCGATGGGCTCACTACACTAGAGGCTCAACAAAATTCACGTCTGCATCATATGTTGCTCGCGCTATCAATGAGCCCGTATTGTATGCAACTCATAATTTTTGTTGTGCATATCCCAACAATCTCGATGTGGCAGCTCAGATCTTGATGGTCGACTGGGCCTAGGAATCGCTCTAGGAGCGAGCCGGCAAGTCTAAGGCGTAGTCGCAAGGCCTTCCAAGTAGATCACGATCGTGGCCCCTACCCTAAGTCGGCCATGTTGAACCATTGCCCTAGGTGATGGTATCAAAGCGCACAACCCGAGGTAGGCCGAGTACATTAGCACTCAATCCGACTGCACAGCTAAAGAAATCTCTATTACAACGAGTGCGAACTCGGGTACCGGATATGTGCTCGGTGATGGCTCCCAAAATCAGCTACATCACACATATATCCTCACATGGATCGAAATTGCATCACACACATTAAAGGTCATAACTTTATATTACAAAGGAATATGGACTGTTGTCCATACAAGTAAGTTTAACATAGTTCAGGGTTGTGCATAGTGAAATAGATATTTGGTTCACAAAAGCAGCTAAAGATCATTGTCTATAAGAACAATGGCCAGCGTGGTATGCCTCCCAACCCAAGGGCAACCGACTAGAAGATAGAACTCGGCACCGTACTCGCTAGTGCCATCATTCCCCGCTTGATAATAGTATTCAAGTGTGGGGTCTCTATCACCTGCAACAATTAACAGCACATCGGTTGAGTATAGATGGTACTCAGCACTATAGGGTACTTATAGTCTTGTCCATGCATAATAAATATAAAATGGAAGGCTAGCAAGACAGTTTCAACATAAAGAGCATTTTAAAGATGTAAACTTAAGTAGATAGCAAAAGGCATTTGAACAAACATTTAAAGATTGTGGACCAGCAATAACATCATCAAGTGTAATCTTGTCAATTCCATCAAGATCAATCCACGGGGCTCTGTCCGCCCGAGGTCTCTATTCGACCATACCATCAAAGGGCCTCTATCCGTCCCTGGTCTCTATCTGACCGATCACCACGAGCAACCCAGTGCTCGGAAACATAGTCCAATCAACACCATACCCAACCCAGAACCCAAATGCTAACCAAAGTGTCTCGATTTAACAAGCATTTATCCCTAACCATGGGACACGGGTGTTCAAACAGTTCGTAACTCTGTAGAGGTGTACGACTTTACCCACACGCACAGCAAGCCATGTCGAAGCCCTCCTAGACGTGCATGCCAGAACATTGGATCGCCCGGTAACTGTAGCCCAATGTTTCAGGTGTCATGTTGTGGTTCAATGGAGTTAACTGTTGATGTGGATGTTACTCAGGGCCTTCTATCTACTCGTCCCTGAACCTCCATGGAAGCTACCCATGGCTAAGAAGTGGCTTTTCGGGTAGAATAACCACTCGGCTAAACTCGGGGTCAACATGGAAGTTGTAGGGCGTTTCCTGGCTCACAATTTTTATGTAGACAACTTCTAAATCCGAGCTACGGTCGATGTTATAGAAATTATTTATTGAGTGGCTGTTTCTGGGGACGGGCTAAAACTGATTGAGTTTGGGACGGCTGTTCTTAGGCTCGGTTTAACTCAAAGATGAACTTACGAATGGCCTTAGGTGATGCAAATCATGGAGAAGAGGTGTTCTAAGGTTCTTACCAAGCAAGGGATGCCTTGCTTAGGCTCCGACGTCCAATGGATGGATAGATCAGAGAGGAAGAAGCTTGGCTGCGATTTTCACCTTCTTTGCTTGCTGTTGTACGAGTCCAGTCCTTGCTTCTACCTCCTCCCTCCTTCTCGTGGCTTCTCTTAATGTTCCTTGACTCCTTTAGGTGTTGAGGAAGCTCCTAATACACTCCCCTAGGTTTGGAAATATAAGAAATGGCAGCAATAGGAAAAATCTGAATGAGTTCTTGCTGCTGCAAGTTCAGAACATGGGAGGTGACGAAAACGATGGGGAACTCACCAAATCCGTTGTGCATGTGAATGCCCTCGAAGGTGTGGGGAGCTCATGTGATGGAGAGCATGGATCTTGACATGCACAAGCACTCTCTCTCTCTCTCTCTCTCTTCAAGTTTTTAAGTGGATTCGAGAGTGGAGAAGTGGAGAACTACTGCTGTCCTTTTCAGTTCGAGCACCAGGAAGAAGGGACAGAGATGAAGGTGTAGAGAAGAGGAAGATGGCTGCTTATGACCTTAAATAGGACTGCTATGTGTGGGTGACAAGCGGGGCCAGGTCCCACCTATAAACGAGAGGTTTAGGTGAGGGAAATGGTGAGAAAAGTGAGGACGCTGTAGTGCACGAGTTTCTCCTCCACATGGCATTGCTCTGTGCGGGCGCGCGTCACCTGGTTGCCGCTCATAGACCGCTTGGGGACGCGTGGCTTGGCACATTAGTGTACTAGTCGTTTAGGTTCAAAGTCCTATGCTCCTACGAAGTTACCTGGTGCTTATGTGTTACTTCATGAAAAGTTTCAAAAAACCACAATAAAATCAAATGAACACAGTTATGATATGCATGTTTAACTGAAAATAACAACTGGGCTGTTATAAACTTCCCCCTTAAATAGAATCTCGTCCCCGAGATTCAGCCGGCTCAGTAAAGAGGTAAGGATAGGTCACTCGGAGTTGGTCTTCACGTTCCCAGGTTGCTTCATCTTCAGTGTGGTTGCTCCATTGCACCTTCAGAAACTTCATTGTCTTGCTTCGAATTGTTCGCTCCTTCTGATCGAGGATACGAATCGGGTGCTCCGGATAAGAAAGATCAGATTGAAGATCAAGATGTTGCAACTCGGCTGACTCGGTTGGAACTCGAAGACACTTCTTGAGTTGGGAAACATGAAAGACGTTGTGTACATCCGAGAGTGATGATGGAAGATTAAGTTCATAAGCTACGGCCCCTCGTCTAGCGGTGATTTGGAAAGGACCAATGTAGTGAGGCACTAACTTCCCTTTGACTTGGAAATGATGAGTACCCTTCAGCGGAGTCACCTAGAGATAGACATGATCACCGACTACAAAGGTAAGCTAACGGTGACGACGATCAGCGTAACTCTTCTGGTGTGATTGCGCTGTCCGCAACCGTTCTTGGATTATCTTGACTTGCTCTTCAGCTTCGATTACCTTGTGAGGACCATAGAATGGGCGTTCTCCGGCTTCAGACCAGTTCAAGTGAGTCCTAAACTTTCTCCCATAAAGAGCTTCAGATGGAGACATTTGAAGGATGGATTGGTAGCTATTGTTGTAGGAGAATTCAGCAAATGGCAATCACTTCTCCCAACTCTTGCCATAAGAAAGAACACAAGCTCGGAGCATATCTTCTAATATTTGGTTAGTCCTCTTGGTTTGGCCACCGATTTGGGGATTGTACGCTGTGCTGAAGGAGAGTTGTGTTCCCATTGCCCGGTGAAGGCACCCCCAAAAGTGTGACGTGAATTGTGAACCTCGGTCGGAAACAATTACCTTAGGAACACCGTGGAGAGAGACGATGCGAGATAGATAAAGCTCTGCCAAGTTTTTGTTATGATAACCGGTCTTAACCGGTAGGAAGTGAGTAGATTTAGTTAACCGATTAATGATCACCCAGATGGAATCAAACCCTTTTTGCGTCTTGGGCAATCCATGATAAAATCCATGCAAACATCATCCCACTTTCACTCGGGTATGGGCAGCGGTTGGAGAGTACCCGCCAGCTTAAGGTGATCAGCCTTCACTCGTTGCATATATCACACTTGGCAACATACCGGGCAACTTCTCTCTTCATACAAGTCCACCAAAATCTCTGTCTCAGATCTTGGTACATCTTGGTTTCTCCTAGATAGATAGATAATGGAGAGTGGTGTGCTTCACTCAGGATAGATGCTTTCAACCCTCTATTGTTGGGCTCTACTAGTCGGTTTCCAAACCAGAGGACACCTTGTGCATCCTTAGAGAAACATTTGGCCTTGCCCTCCTTCACGTTGGCTCGGATGTATGCTATGCCCTTATCCTTCTTTTGGGTTTCCTTGATCTAATCAATGAGGTCTGGTTTGATTACTATGGTGGCAAGATATCCTTGGGGAACCACTTCCAAGCTGAGTTTCGCCATTTCAAAACAGATGGCATCAAATTCAGGCTTGGCTGTGACATAATTGCATCGTGATTTCCGGCTTAGAGCATCGGCAACCACATTGGCTTTGCCTGAATGGTAATGAAGTCCAAGATCATAGTCCTTGATCAACTCGAGCCATCTCCTTTGTCTTATAGCTCTTTGAGTTGCTTTTTCAGCTCAGCCAACTCATTGCAAGGCATTCTATAGGGTCTTTTTGAGATGGGAGCTGTTACGGGCAACAGCTCAATGACAAACTCAACCTCTCGATCAGGTGGCATACCGGGCAACTCCTCGGGAAAGACATCTGGGTAATCACACACTATTGAGACAGCACTAACTCTAGGAGAATCTTCATTCCTCAAGGCATAGAGATGAGTTGCACCGGTAGTGGATGAAAACACGACTTGCTCGCCAGTTGGGTTGATGAGAGAGATAGACTTTTGGGCACAGTCAATTTGCCCTTGGTTCTTGGATAGCCAATCCATACCAAGGATAACATCGATATCTTCCAGATCAATCAAGATTAGATCAGCTTAGAATTCTACCCCATTGATTTTAAGTTGAACTGCCCATCAAGCGCGATCAACTCTAAAAGATGATCCCGGTGCATGAATGCAAATGGAGGCACACATGGGTAGCACGGTGAAACCATGTTGCGCAATAAACTTCTCGTTGATGAAAGAATGGGTAGCTTCAGAATCAAACAAAATAGTAGCTGGGCAAGAGTTCTGTCGGGGATTAGATCATGGCCCATAGCCATGGCCCACTCCCTGACGGCCCACTCGAACAGCCTACCAGGGCCCAGTCCCCTGGAAGGTTCTATCTGGCCCATATGCATCCTGCCGAACAACTTCTTGGCTGGCACGGTGCGTAACGGCCTATGATTCCTGTTTGAGTCCTACTCGAATAAGAGTTCTGCACGGCTACGTGAAGACCCGGACGTTGGTTTCCCGGATTGGATTAGGAGTCGTGATCCCCAAGACTTGGAGTATACCTTATCTACCTCGGGATGTATTTGGCATGTACGAGTTCGTTACGTACTCGTGGTTAGCCCGGCCCGATATTCCCTTGGTAGGTCGGTTGTCTAGCACTATATAAACCGAGCCCCTACGGCGTATAGAGGGGACGACTTAGACGCATCTGGCATCTAAGATTACTTTGTCGCATACTCTTCGCTTGTACACCATAATCTCGCCGAGATCTGTTCGTCTCGTCGAGCCATCTCTTGTATTCATCTCTGATATATAAGAAAGGCTGGACGTAGGGCTATTATCTCTCGAGAGGCTGAACCGGATAAAACCCCATCTCTGTTCGTTCTTTGTTAAGTGGTTGTTTGGCGTGTCTCCTATCTCAATCTTAAAGAACCTTAGCAACTTGAGATCGATATCTCAACCGTCGACAAGTTCATAGAGAGAGTACCCAGAACTACGTCCAGTGCATCAACAACCTCCTCTGCCTTGACATGATTGATGCGACCTTGTTGCTGGGCCTAGGAATTTCTGGGTATTAGCACGAGGTGGTGCAGCACGTCCGGGTAGAGCAGTTGGTATTGCATTCGTTGCTCATTGGCCCTTCTTTGGGCAACGGTTGGCAAAGTGCCCAGGCTGCCCGCAATGGAAGCAAATAGTATTCAGGTAGGGTTGGACATTGCCCCCTCGCTGGTTGGTAGTAGCAGGAGCTAGAAGCCTTGGCTGGGGAGGTCGTGGAGCATAAGCTTGGGGTCTTGGTTGCATCAGAGCTTGAAGTTGAGGAGGTCGGGTCTGCCATATGCGCTGCACTTGCGAGCTGCTGCTCGCTGGAATCTGGGCGGCCCTCTTGCGCTTGCGCGACTCTTCTAACTTCTTCCACTTCTCTTCGACTAGAATGGCCTTGTTGACCGCATGCTGGAAGTCAGCGTAGTCATTCGCAGCTAATTCCAGCTGTAACTCATCGGAAAGGATACTCATGAAACGATCCTTCTTACGATTATCATTGGAAATGTCGTCGAGAGCATATCGAGCCAAGTAGTTGAACTTGTGAAGGTACTCCACGACAGTCTTGCGACCTTGCAGCAAAGCTAGAAACTCCCTTCTCTTGATTTCCTTGACACTTGTTGGGACATGAGCTGCTCGGAAGGCAGTGCAAAACTCACCCCAAGTGACGACATGGTTTCCTTGCTGCAGGGCTAGAAAATTGTCGTACCATGCACAAGCTACTCCCTCCAAGGGAAACCTTCTCGTTGTCGGGAACATGAGCAAGGGCGAGCTTGCGCTTGCTGGTGCGGAGCCAATCATTAGCTTTGAGTGGATCATCCGAGTGGCTGAAGATTGGTGGGTTAGTGCGAAGGAATTCCGCAAGTCCTCCAGCTGCGGGTTGGGCTGCTACTCCCCCAGCTAGGACATGACCCGGTGCAGTGTTCTGAACTATCTAATGTAGCAGGGTGGTCTGAGCTTGACGATTTTGCTCAATGAGAGCAAGAACTTGAGCCATAGTTGATGGTGGTGGTAGATCTCCCTCCGGATGGGGCTGAGGTAGAGGTTGCTCGGGATTTCCTACAGCCTTGCCCAGAGCAGTAAGGGCAGCAGGTTGAGGGTTTTGGGAGGTCGAAGCACCTCCTTGCTGTGTGCGGGATCAGGTTTGGGCTACAGTCATCCTGCTGCTAGAATAGCAACTTTCAGCAACTAGGATGATGGCAGCCACTAACATAGGAATAGATAAATAGGAATTTGCTAAGCATAGATCCTTAATTATATATGTATGCATCATACAAAAACATCACAAAATGCTTAGCAAAAATAGAGGCAAAACCTAATTAAACCATGCGATATTCCTTGAAAAGCGAATAGTAGTTCCCTATTACGGTAAGTACAAAGCCCACATGCTGGCATTAAGATTTTTGAAACAGCAAAATAGCCACAACATTAAGATACATAGGTCTAGCACTAACCTATTACATAACTGATAGACTACCCCTCTAGGCGATGACCTACATCATCACCAGTCAGCTGGAACATACCGAAGAGTTCTATCAAAGCCCTCGGGAAACTTGTCTAAAAGATGATGGTTTGGGGAACCGGTGTCGTCAGGGTCATGTGGGTTAGTGAGGCGACGAGGGGGACCTAGAAGGATAGGTAGGCCTTCATAGTCACCCATTGCACGACGCCGAACGACATCCGCATGTGGAAACTGAAACTGAGGTGGAATAGGTCCACGAAAAGAAGGATCAGAGGGACCTAATACCTCTCGGGATGCATGTCCCATCTGAACTAGGCGGTGAAGATGCTCTCGAGCCACTCCAAGGCAAGCCTGAGTGGTCCAAAGCTCATGTAGAAGACAACCATGAGCTTGATCTAGGGTACGGACCAAACCATTCAGGGAGTGGATAGTGGATGTATCTACTGATCCTGGTTCTACAACATATTTGGTGTCGGTGTGGGTGTCTAGCTGTGAAAAGAAAGTATATGGCGCTCGGGCAAGCTCCCGATGCTCACCATGAAGACAACACATGGCAACACATGCCACCTCTTGAACAGCCATGGGAATGGTGATACCCCTAGCATGGAACTTATAGGACACACACTCGACACATTCCTTGCGACGATATCCACCATGACGACGTAGTCTTCCATGCCTGGTCCTTGATGACTGGTGTAGATGGCATATACTCTGGAACATAGGTGTAGTTGGCTCTCCAAAGATGTTACCGAAGAAGGGTCGGATAACCTTCAACTCCATCAGCCCGGGTAGCCCAAACGAAATGCCCACAAGTCATCTAAAATATTGAAAGGAAAGGGGTATTAGAGAAATCCAAGTTTATAAATTTGATGAATATAGAGGTAGGAATAAGATCAAGATAGATGAGGAGAACAATCAGCAAGTCACCTTTCCAAATTCATTTGATAGTTAAAATAGTTTGGACTCAAAACATCTTCTATCTAGCTAGCGGCCATGCTAAGTCCTAACCTGCAGTCAGCCTGTGCTCTGATACCAACACTGTCAGTAACCCCTTAGTTTTCACTCGGCTTATTAGAGATACAACTTGATTGCAGTATGCACTGATTGAATAATAACATATAGGCCGACCCGAGGTAAGCTGAGTACGTTAGCATTCAATCCAACTGCACAGCTCAAGCAATCTCTAATAAAACGAGTGCGAACTCGCGTACCGGATATGTGCTCGGTGATGGCTCCTAGAATCAGCTACCATCACACACATATACTCACATGGATCGATAATGCATCACACACATTAAAGGTCATAACTTTATATTACAAAGGAATATGGAATGTTGTCCATACAAGTAAGTATAATATAGTTCAGAGTTGTGCATAGCGGAATAGATATTTGGTTCACAAAAGCAGTGGAACATCATTATCTATAAGAACAATGGACAGCATGGTATGCCTCCCAACCCAAGGAAAACCGACTGGAAGCAAGAAGTCGACATCGTGCTCATTCCCCACTTGATAATAGTACTCAAGCGTGGGGGTCACTATCACCTGCAACAATTAACAGCACATCGGTTGAGTACAGATCGTACTCTGCACTATAGGGTACTTATAGCCTTGCTCATGCATAATAAATATCAAATGGAAGGCTAGCAAGATATTTTCAACATAAAGAGCATTTTAAAGACATAAACTTAAGTAGATTGCAAATGGCATTTGAACAAACATTTAAAGATTGTGGACCAGCAGTAACATCATCAAGTGTAACCTTGTCAATTCCATCAAGATCAATCCACGGGGCTCTGTCCGCACGAGGTCTCTATTCGACCATACCATCAAAGGGCCTCTATCCGTCCCCGGTCTCTATTCGACCGATCACCACAAGCAACCCAGTGCTCGGAAACATAGCCCAATCAACACCATACCCAACCCAGAACCCAAGTGCTAACTGAAGTGTCTCGATTTAACAAGCATTCATCCCTAACCATGGGACATGGCTGTCCGAATAGTTCATAACTCTGCAGAGGTGTATGACTTTACCCACACGGCACAACAAGCCATGCCAAAGCCTCCTAGACGTGCATGCCAGACCATTGTATTGCCCGAAAACTGCAGCCCAATGTTCCATGTGCCGTGTTGTGGTTCAATGGAGTTAACCGTTGCTGTGGACGTTACTCAGGGCCTTCTATCCAACCGTCCCTGAACCTCCACGGAAGGTACCCATGGCTAAGAAGCGGCCCCTAGGCAGTGCCCACCCACAAAACTCAATCGAATAAGCAACAATAACCCCAATGATCACCAATGGTACAAACAAGCCAATAAAATTGGCCAAGTGTTCCCATTCAAACGTGTGGTCGTACGTATAGTAGCTTGAAATGATGGCACCATGTTCGGTCCTTAATCACCAGAACGGGGCTACATGACCGGGATCCTTCCTCCCGTCATCTCCTATCACCCGTTCCAGCACAACTCCAAATCCTCATATCCAATCATCATCAAGATATCATAATCAATTATTGCTCGAAACCACGTGGACTCTAAGCAAGTCTAAACATTTGTGACACAACCATAGATAAATAGTACCCACATAGGCTATCAAGGAATGAAGATGTCAATCCTATTAATAAACTGACCACTAATAGGTCATAACTACTTTCTACCCATCAAATATCATATTAGAAACTAGCACGCAATCGTTGATAGAATATAATCAAAGCGGTGCAAGTAAATAGAGTTCAATATGATTGATCAAATGAGGGGAGTAATAAGTGCCTTGGTGCTGGTCGTCGAGAGGGAGAACAGCTTGCTCAAGTCAGGGCACCTCTGGAACGTCGTTTCCTATCGTTTCGGCAACAATCACATCAAATAAAATCCAAACAAAATGCCAAACACAGAGAAGCATGTAACAACACAATATTTAGAAAGTTCATAAGCTAATGTAGGTTTTACAAAAAGAATCACCCAAATCCGAGTTCGGATGAGGGAGATATGGTCATGTGAATTTGGGGTGCTAAAGATCACTCGGGATAAACCAGTCAGCTTGTCTGCTACTCGGTACAAGCAGCTTGTGGGGTAGAATAACCACTTAGCTAAACTTGGGCTCAACATGAAAGTTGTAGGGAATTTCCTGGCTCACAATTTTGATATAGACAACTTTTTCATCCGAGTTACGGTCGATTTTATAGAAAATATTTACTGAGTGACTATTTCTGGGGACGGGCTGAAACTAACGGAGTTTGGGACTGTTGTTCTTAGGCTCGGTTTAGCTCAAAGAGGAACTTATGAATGGGGCTTAGGTGATGCAAATTATGGAGAAGAGGTGTTCTAAGGTTCTTACCAAGCAAGGGATGCCTTGCTTAGGCTCCGACGTCTAATGGATGGATAGATCGGAGAGGAAGAAGCTTGGCTGCAATTTTCTCCTCCTTTGCATGCTGCTGTACGACTCCTGTCCTTGCTGCTGCCTCCTCCCTCCTTCTCGTGGCTTCTTTTAACGTTCCACGACTCCTTCAGGTGTTAAGGAAGCTCCTAATACAGTACTCCTCTATACTTGGGAATATAAGAAATGGCAGCAAGAGGAAGAATCTGAATAAGTTCTTGCTGCTGTAAGTTCAAAATATGGGAGGTGACGAAAACGATAGGGAACTTACCAAATTCTTCCTGCATGTGAATGCCCTCAAAGGTGTAGGGAGCTCAGGTGAGGGAGAGCTTGGATCTTGACATGCGCAAGCTCGCTCTCTCTCTCTCTCTCTCCAAGTATTTAAGTGGATTTGAGAGTGGAGAAGTGGAGGAACTGTTGTTGTCCTTTTT
This sequence comes from Raddia guianensis, assembly GCA_036346415.1. Taxonomy (NCBI): domain Eukaryota; kingdom Viridiplantae; phylum Streptophyta; class Magnoliopsida; order Poales; family Poaceae; genus Raddia; species Raddia guianensis. The sequence continues at coordinate 55,456,852 of CM070536.1, forward strand.
AGTTCGAGCAGCAGGAAGAAGGGGCAGAAATGAAGGTGTAGAGAAGCGGAAGATGGCTGGTTATGGCCTTAAATAGGGCTGCTATGTGTGGGTGACAAGCAGGGTCATGTCGCATCTGTAAATGAGAGGTTTTGGGTAACGGAAATGGTGAGAAAAGTGAGGGCGCTGCTGCTGCATGAGTTTCTCCTCCACTTGGCATTGCTCTGTGCTGGCGCGCACCACCTGGTTGCCGCGCACAGATCGCTTGGGGACGCGTGGCTCGCTGTTTGCTCCACCGCCCACTTCATCCAATGAGGGGGAATTCATCGGGTCTTTGTCCAGGACAAAAAGAATAATAGGACCAAATTGGATTCGGGTCACTCGAATAGCTTCTAATATGAGAGATATCCCTCCTAACTCTACTCGGGCTTCTCCTCACTTGGTTAGTCTCCCCCAAGCTTGGTGTTTCCTGGTGAAGTTCAGTCGGGAGTGGTTGCTCGACTGCTCTCTATGCGGCCACGTGTCGTGCTCGCCTGCCTGCTCGCCCTTCACTCGGGTGTGGTTGGGGAAGCTCGGCCGGTGCAAGGGAGCACTCGGCAGTGCTCGGCAATGGTGCCTACTTGCTCGGCTAACTAACAAAGGCACTCAGTGAGCTATGCAACTGCTCACCAAGGCTCGGCTGATCTATACCTCACCATTCTAGTGGCTTGGTTCATTAGTGTACTAGTCGTTTAGGTTTAAAGTCCTATGTTCCCACCAGGTTACCTGGTGCTTATGTGCTACTTCATGAAAAGTTTCAAAGAACCACAATAAAACCAAACAAACACAATTATGATATGCATGTTTAACTGAAAATAATAGCTGGGCTGTTACAGAAATCGAGGAAAGGGATGACGCCACCAAGATGGAAATCTTCAAGCGAAAATGGCCACCCACCGATGGATCCAGACACTACCAATGAATCGAATGCCGCTGCTCGAGCTTGTTTGCGATGCCTCGATGTCAACAAACACCCCGGGGAGAGGGGGTGCTCTGTGGAACGGGGAATGAAGGGGGAGGTAGCCACACTAGAACGCAGGTCACCCTACCACCAAAAACGGGCCCATCGCCGCCGGAGCAACCTGTTGCCACCGGCACCACCAGACCTGGCTCGTACCCGTGCGGACGGCTTGCCGCCGCCATGCAGGGGAGGGAGGATACGCCTACCCCATCTCGAAGCCTAGCACCACCAACACTAGCCGGGCTCCCGTTGTTGGAAAAGGGCCCACTGCCGGTGATTACGGGCTCACCGCTGTCGGATTCGCACAAGAAAGTTGGATCAGGCCAACGCCAATGAAGGAGGGATCCCCACCACCGCCGCACCCAGACGGGAGGGGCGACGACAAGAAAGGTCTCTCGGCGGCGACGCTGGATCGCCCCCTGAGTCATTCAAGGGGAAGCCTCAGGGGGTCAAGGGTTCGGTTGCCCGTCAGTCCCCCTCCAATAAAAATGCCATCTTTATATATTGCATTATGTTCTTTGCATATCTTTACATTTCAGTTGTGGCAATACTCGATGGCAGCATTGATGCCAGCGATATGCACACACCATAAGCATATCGATCACTGCATACACAGCATGTAAAAAAAGGAACCATCAAAAGGTTTGAATCAATAAAGTCAAATTTAGCTTTCCTTTATACATTCTAACTGTTACATGTTTTAAAAATGTTGCATTTTTCAATAGTTCAGACCTATGAACTGTTTTTGTCTAGTTTCATAGCTTAAACCCTCGCATTATTTTTGCTTTATTTTTATAGGTGAAATTCCTGTACATATATGAACATGAATATCAATACAAGTGTTGGCTAAATTCAACCCCTGTGGTTGGCCTTTGGCTGCCCTTGGAAGCAGAGAATCATCAGTTGCTAACGATGTTTTGTTTCATACTGCCACTACGAAATTCACGGAGTACAATGTCGTGCATGTGGTGGCGGAGGACAAAATAAAAGTATGATATAACAAAAAATCATCATATGATAAAGTTATCGGTGCATTAATCCTTGCATGAGCATTGTATGAGCACTTTGATTTGAGTTTGATCGACTAAACACCTTGCTAAATTAATTTGTCACGGCAAGATCTTGGCTTGGGCGTTTGCTTTGTGAGTGGGTGTGAACTCGTGGCTTGGGCTCTTGCCTCGTGGAAATGTGTCATGACTCCAGCATTCCGATCCAGCCCGATATCTAAACATTTAGTATGTAGTTAATTTCTATATTGGCTCAAATCACTGATACAACTACATGTTGCTCCATTAAGTTATTTTGGGCCATGAGTTGAGCGCGACATGCAGTATTAATGGCTATATTAATTATGATGGTGTTCTAATCGCAAATTTAAGGTATGGTACCTCATCATAATGGGGATCCTCCCCTGCTTTCATGTTTGGTTGGTATTAATCCACGGGATGTATGTTAAGCAAAAACATATATGATACGATTACGTGGTCATGTAAAAATAAAAAAGCGCAGCTATGCCAATTTTTATAATCTATTCTGTCCGATCCTTTCCTTTATATATATATAGAGAGAGAATCTAAGCGTGCACTTTCGGGTGCGGATCTCTCAAATCTTTCCAGCGTTTTCGAAATTTGAGATGCCTAACAATCGATCAAACCGTTGATCTTGTTAAATCTCACTGAAATATAACCAGTGACCAAGTTTAGTATTTTTTGAATTTATTTACTATTTATTTTCTATTTTCAAAATCAGCCTTCCAATTAGTGGTAGTGCGTCTAAAAAGCTGGTTTTAAAAATAGAAACAAATAGTAAATAAATTCAAAAAATACAAAACTTGGTCACTAGCTACATTTCAAAGTGAGACGAACAAGATCAACAGCTCGGATCAGTTGTTAGCATCTCGATTTAAAACGCTACGAGATCGAAGAGAGCAACGAGAAACGCTTAGCACGCTATATATATATATATATATATATATATATATATATATATATATAGAGAGAGAGAGAGAGAGAGAGAGAGAGAGAGCGGTGGTCGGCGATCCGTCGATCGCGCCGTCATCAGGCGTTTTCTATAAAATCTGTGGTGAAATTCTTCGATCCGAACCGTACATTTTGTTCATCTCGATAAACTCTCCTAGTGTACTAAATTTTACATTTTACATTTTTCTTCTCTCTCTCTCTCTCTCTATATATATATATATATATATATATATATATATAGAGAGAGAGAGAGAGAGAGAGAGAGAGCTAGCGTGAACTCCAGTTCATGAGCCTCAGTGAACTTGACGGGTTTTGAAATCCGAGGACTTTAGTGATCGATCAAACCGTTGATCTTGTTAGTCATGTCAAAGGTAGCCACCAACCAAGTTTCGTATTTTTCAAATTTTTGCTATTTGTTTTCTAATTTTGAAAATCAGCCTTCTAAATAGTCGTGGAGCGTCCAAAAAGCTGATTTTCAAAATTAGAAAACAAATAGCAAAAAAATCAAACAAATACTGAAACTTGGTTGGTGGCTACCTTTTGACATGACTTAACAAAATCAATGGTTTGGATCGATCACTAAAGTTCTCGGATTTCAAAACGTCAAGTTCTTGAGGATCACAAGACTGAGTATTCTAGTATATATATATATATATATATATATATATATATATATATATATATATATATATATATATATATATATATATATATACACTAGAATACTCTTAGAGTATCACATTTATAGCCCGCCACGTGTCCTCTACCACCTTCTCCACCTTTTCGACGCACACAGACTTCGGTAGACATATTATAGTAAATGTGCGTACCGGTTGTAGTAAAACTACACAGAAAAATAGTAAAGATGGACCGAATCTGGTATCCACAGCCCATGTGGTGGGGGATGACGCGAACAATTTAAACTATTTTTCGCTATAGTTTTTAATCGAAAAATCCAATTGATGAACCGTTTTCAGTTTTGTATTCTTTGCATTTTTTCAAATAAAACTAGACCGATCTCACTTTTTAAAATTTTGCTTTACTATAATCATGAACAAGCTTTACTATATTCTATATATACTTTACTACTTTCTTGTGTACAGTGTTTCGCGTGTACAATTACGTGTTTCGCGTGTACAGTTACGTGTTTCGTGTGTACAGTATTGTTTACGTAACACGTTATAGTAAAGTGTTTACAAGAAATAGTAAAGTACTATTAGATTTATAGTAAAGCAAAGTTTTTACGAGCGAGACTAGTATAGATTTGTTCGAAAAATGTCAGGAATTTAATAGTGAAAACGGTTCGTTAATCCGAGATTTCTAAAAATAGCTACGGTGGAAAAAGAAAGTAAATAAGGCTATGAAAGTTAGTTGCGTGGATGATGGAAAGGGACACTTGCCATCATCTAAGTATAGGAGTATCTTAGTTAAAATACTTCTAAGAGTATTTTATTGCTACCCTATATATATATAGAGATCATTACAAAACGCAATGAATATGCTCAAGCGCGTGGGCGCGCAATCATGGCTAAGATAAACAATGCACACAGCTCAAATCAAAACACTAAATGACACGTGGCAAGGTGTTTAAACAGGTCACATATGTTTTCCCCGAGACGCCAAAACGGCTAGTAGCGAGGCGGGTACTCCAAATGCAACCCCACACGGTTTGTCTGGTCCGTCTCGACCCGCTCCACCTGCTGCCGTCATGCCGGGGCCCACCTTCCAGGCTAATCCCTGCCGAATAGTACAATAATCATCACAAGGCTCTATTAATAACCACCTCCCCCTCGCCCGCTCCTCTCTCCCGTCGACTCGTTCCGCACCAGGGAAAAGGAGTGCTAAATCCGCCGCCGTGATGAGCTACTACGGCCAGCAGCAGCCACCCGTCGGCGTGCCCCCGCCGCAAGGTACGCGCCCTACGCTGGATCCATCTCTCGATCTAGCCGCCGGTCTCGCGATCGATCTCCTTTCTCTGACGTGCCTCGGGGTCTCTCGGCCGCGCAGGGTATCCGGGGAAGGACGCGTACCCGCCGGCCGGCTACCCGCCGGCAGGGTACCAGCCGCCGGCGCAGGGCTACCCGCAGCAGGGGTACCCGCCGCAGGGCTACCCGCAGCAGGGCTACCCGCCACCGTACGCGCAGCCGCCGCCGCAGCAGCACCACCACCAGAGCAGCGGGCCCTCCTTCATGGAGGGATGGTACGCACGCGCGCGCGCGCCCCTACTCCCCTTCTCCCTGATTCTGGATTGCATCTTGACTCCGTGCTGTAAAGGAAATCGGTTCTTGTGTGGTGGGGGGCGCATGGCGCATAGCGCATAGCGCAGCCAATTGGCGGTTGGCGTGGTGGGTGGTGGTGGGGGCTCGCCGCTCGTGAGCTGACCATGACTTTGGACCCTCGAAAAGCTCGGCTCGTCCCCACCTATTACCTGCTTATTCGGTGTGGCCAAAGTGACCCTCCACCTTCTCCGTGAAGCTGACATGTACCTGCGCTGCTGCGCATCGACCTTCCTCGCTGTCACACTAGTTTTTTTTTTTAAAAAAAAAAAATTCTGGTCTTCAGGTCGATAAGAGCTGGGGAACTAAGGTAGAACACATGGTTGCAAGTCTGTATTTACACCCTTTTTCTTTATAGATTTGTGAAGTTTTTTCTCTTTCGTTTTAGACAATCGGCTTTGGCAACTGTGTTTCTAAAAAGGTTTTAAATAGCGGGCTATGCCAAATAGCGACATCATTTTTTCAGAAGCTAAAAGGCTATAGCTAAGTTATGGCAAATAGCTTTTTTTTTAATAAAAAAATGTGAATAATAGATGCACAAAAACATGGTAATCGAGAAATTTGATGAACACAAATATGTTTCCGGGGCTCCAGGAGTCCATGAAACATTACTGAAGTTGGCATTACAACATGATTCACAAGGTTATGAAATTTTTGCATAATACCAGTCATATTCTTTTGAATAAGAAACAAATACATTAGTTTATAACTACATGTAGTCTAATGTATACCCACGATATCATAATTAACATGTACAATAAGGGATTGCGATATATTGTTCTTCAATTTCATATAGAGAAACTTATTTATGTGATTATTTAGTAATTCAATATTTATAGTGTTACTTTTAATGTTAGATAACGTAAAAATGAAGTAGAGCATAACAAAATAGATTAGTGACAGTTGGATTTTCAAATGAACTTCAAAAAAGTAGCATAGCAGCGCTACAACGGCTACAACAATAGCGGAAATAGCTGTCAATTTTGGCAGCTATAGCGGGCATAGCTATCTTGGCTGAATTTTAGTCCTTAGCGTAGTGTTTTACGTCTGAAAAAGCTATAGCGGTGCTATAACGGAACTATAGTGGGCTATTTAAAACCATGGTTTCTAAAGCATTTCTGTAGTATTAGCTGCGAGCATACTGTGCTTAGCTGCACGAAGTTTCATAGCTAGTTCGTCACATCCAAGTTTTATATTTTTTTTGTTTAATGATTACATAACCACTTTGGGAATAACAAACTAAAGTAAAAAACTAAGGCATTGTTCCCTATACCCTTCTTTTCTTTATCTGTTAATGTCTGTATCATTGTGAGAACCAGGATGGAAGACAAAATTGGGACATAAATTACACACCACATGGAGTGCCGACTAACTATTGATTTGGAGATCTTTAGTTCACGCGTGTTCTTCAACTTAATTTGTAGGAGAATCATTTCTCGAACAACTACGCGCATTGTCGTTCGCAGTCTCGCAGAATCTGATTTTTGCCCCCTTTCCCAAGTCTGTTACTCATGTTCTATGTTTTTCATTTTATCGTGTTTTTCTTTTGGTGCTAAAAAATTAGTTTGAGAAGAATATTCCCAGAAACAGTGTCTTAGTGAGCCCATAATTTAAGAACCATTGAAATATGCTGATTGGTATTTGGTTGTACACACTCGACGAGATGCCATGGGAATTTGCACAAGGAATTGCTCATGTTACGCCCCTGTAGTTCTTATCTGCCTAGGAAGTTTTAAAACATAGAAGAAACAGAATATTATGCCGTGACAGTTCATCAGTTTCCTTTTCTCTTTCTTAATTAATCTATTCCCGATTTTGACCTGACAGCTTGGCCGCCCTGTGCTGCTGCTGCCTCCTGGAAGCGTGCTTCTAATCAACAGAAAAGATTCGAAGGACTCTTCCCATGATATGTAATTGGGTTTGGCTTGTTAATCACATCCTGCGCCTCAGTATCTCACCATTCTGTAATTCTGTCAGATGTTTGGGTATCTAGCATACTCTTGATCAAAGTCTTTCTGAATGGAAATTATGATGAATTTATTGGTCTAGCATTGCGCAATTCCATTTCTTTTCCTCCTGTTTGGTTTTCGCTGCATGGTATACTGGTACTATCTGTGTCTTGTATTTTTCCGTGCAAATTAATCCTGAGCCCTATATGGAAGACGAGGTTGTGGGATTTAGTTCAAATTTGGACTGCACTCCAAACTTTCTAATAAAATTCCCATAATCGAAACACTACAAACAAAGTTGTGTAAAATCAATCAAACTCTTGGGTGAAGAATATTCTACCTGAACCAAGGTCTCACGGACTCACTGCCGCCCCAGATGGCTAGATCTGGTGTTCCGCCATAACTGTAGGTTAGAGGAGTCGGTACCACAATTACGTGCAAACTTTCTGATGAAATACCCGTAATCCAAACACCTGAAGCAAATTTGTGTGCAAAATTCAAACATAGGTATATACTCCATCCGTTATGAAATACTGGTCGTTTTGAACAATAACAAGGTCTCCAAAATAGAACTTTGATCATAAAAAACTTTTTAAAATTTATTTATAATACATTATAAATTATAATATTATGAAAGTTCTTATTTACAGACGAATCTATATATATGTTCTTTAATATTTTCAATTTAAATAGTTTAAAATTTCTCTATGAATAAAGTTTTAAAACTTTAACTTATGACAAATCTAAAACGACTACTATTTTATAACAGAGTTAGTAAGGTTTTACACTAAGGTTTTACACTTACCGACGATAACTAAACGCAGGGATAGGTAATGTTCGTTGTGTTACACTGACTTTAAGGGAAAAATTGATTGTATGACACTCGGTTGACGCACCTCGTAGAAACTAACACTTAGTTGATATGCCTTTTGATAAATAACATCAGGCACACCTATTCCTTTTATATATGGCATTTTAAGCATTTTGCTGGATTTTCCTTTCTTTTCCTTGTCCACCAATTTGAGACATGAAAAGACCAAAATGCTGCTACCTTAAGTACTTGTTATTCACTAAATTAGTGGCAAATATAAAAACAGATTAAGCTAATTGCTATGCTCCTCTAGGCTCCAACCGAATCATATATCCCTATTCCAATCAGCCAATTGATTTCCCGCCATATATAGTTCATATATATTTGTCAACTAATCTAGTGAATAACAAGTACAAGGCAGGGGCATTTCGGTCTTTTTATGTCTCAAATTGGTGGAAAAGAACAGAAAATGAAGGGAAAAGACAACAAAATGCTGAAAATGTCATATACAATAGGAATAGGTGTGTCCGGTGTTAGTTATCAAAAGGCATAAACTGGGTGTTAATTTCTGCGAGGCACATCAACTGATTGTCATGCAACCAATTTTTCTGACTTGAAGTTACTGTCGGTTGACCCCTTTAGCAGCTATTCCTGGTCGTCTCAATTGTCTGGCATCAACATCAGGAATTGGTCACAATGATGCACGCATATGAACACGGATGAGTGGTCATAATGATGTACGCAATTTGTTTTTGTTTGGCCAATCTCACATGTCACGGACTCACGGTTGCGCAGAACTGATACGGAATTGAAAAAAGCAACTGGCTTGAAACGGTAGCTATGCCAATAATTTTTTTGGATGGAATCTTACAACTTGGCCCTACAAAATTTTGAGTTGTTAACAGTTAGGTAGTTCTTATTAAGCTTGGTTATATAGTATTTTCAATTTGCATGCATCATCTCCAACTAACCAAATCTCTTTGAGCTAGAAATCAAGGATGCATTTTGGGAGGTACTGTTTGAAGAAAGTTTTACTGATGGGAGTATGTATCCCATGGTTCCTGACCATATACCAAGATGGGTAATGGTGGTAAGGTCGTAGTGGGGAACCGAAGGCAGCTACATAGACTACCGAAATAGGGCGAGCTGTAATTTTTTTTTTTAATTCGATAATGTGGTGATATGTATTTGTTAATATATCAGGTTGCTTTTTGCCTTTTGTTTTGTTCGACATGTCGATTTGCACTGCGAAAATACATGTGTTGAAATAAGCGCAGTAACTGAGGAAAACAATGACAAAAAGAGGGACAGGAGAACTGCATTTCTATTTCATTGATTAGTAAGAGAAAATAAAACAAAAGGCCTGTGCAAGCACGGGTTACAACCACAGCGTCCCGCTGCAATCCTTGGCAAAGCCAGACACACCACCGGCGATCGCTAGAAACACCACCCACAGAGAAGAAAGAAGGAATCAGGCCCACCGCTACCACCTAGGCCAAAGGCTGAACATGAGAGAGATAAAAGGAAAGGAGAAGAGGAAATAACACCAACACTCACAACAAAAACCCATAACACAAGACAGCGACTATGATACCTCCAATAAGGTAGCGACGGGAAGGATCTGCCACTGTCGCAAAACCGCTATGGTTTTCACCCAAAACAGGGAAATGTTTGAAAGGTGATGTCTCTAACGAGGGAACGACATCAAAGATGATGCCGTCATCAGCATGAAAGGGAGGGCTTTAGACGACAAATAGTTCTATTTGGAAAGATAAAAGCAGCATGTATATTTTATATTCAAATTACAGTATCATACTTGTTCAGATGATATACATGAAGAGGATGTGACCGTTCGTGTTAGTATGCATTAGTCTGTGCGATCAAGTCATGATTTACATAACAGATAAAAAACAAAAGGTGACACTGGATATATGCTTTGTTCTTTCCAAATTAAATTAAATTAAATTAAATTAAATTTGTTATTTTTGTAAAAGCCAAGTGGTTTTTTGTAATTATTTTTATGGGGTTTTAAATAACTTTATTAAAATTACTGAAATATTTTTGTTTTTTTACTCTTCAATACCTCTCTTGAGGAATCACAACATTTTTAGATTTAAACTTCTCACAACTTAAGCCAAACAAAACAAGGCAATAGAACTGTCTGTGCTCACTGACGAGGAAATCATGAGCCGTTACGGTGGATGATTCCCATCATATGCGACGGTATGCTGATATGGCCTAAGTCTAACAAGGTGACCTTGCCAACATGAAATGCGAATAGGAAGGTGCGCATGATTTTGCACACAAAAACATGTACCTCATAGATAAGCGAATCATGTTTTTTCTTCGGCATGAACAATGCTTTCATTTTTGCTTTAGTCAGGTCGCGAGGAATAGGAAGGTGAACAAAGCTTCCATGAGGAGAGCAGTCTACCACTGACATGTGGACCCTACGTGGGTCCACCATCCAATGGATCCACATGCAGTTGACAGAACCGTAGAGTACAGTTTCTACAATGGATTACTTCCATCATGGAATAGACTATACCAAGCTTAATCAATTTGCAGTTCCTCTGTGCTATGGCTAAGGCCCACTTTCATTCACCATTCGGTTTCATGCTTTGGTATATTTGTTTTGTGCTTTGAACAAAAAATTAGGGTTCTGAAATAATCATGAAAAAGCCAAAAATATAAAAATATTTTTTAAAGATTTTTATGAAAAATCCTAGTCTTCAAAATTATCACAAAATGTTACAATGAATAAGGTGTAAAAAATAACAAATTTTGGTTCGGCCGAACAAAACACAAAATTTTGCCGCTGCCATGGCTCAGAATCTTGGAGCTCTTGCGTATGTCGCATTCAAGCTCACCACATGGCGCTCTCACTGCACCCATCCCCAATCCCTAATCCACCATCCATTTTTCACCGATTCTAGAGTGCCGACATCAATCCCTTGCCGACTTGCCGCCAGGAGCTAGAGACCCATTCCTCGATCTTCGACAGGGAATTCCCCTATTAGGGGATGGTTATGGGGAAATATCCTGCCCGCGGGGACTGGGACGGGGCAAATTCCTCCCCGCGGGGATTGCAATGGGGCCCCGAAAAATTGGCAGCCCACTCCAATTTTTGTAGCTAGCCCATCCATTTCTTTTGTGCGACCCACTCCACCAAACCCAGCTCCTAGTCCTAGCCAACCCTAATACCATGCACAAGCATAATGCGTCCCTCCTGCCTACGCACGTCGCAGCCTCCCTTCTGCAAAGCCTCCTCCAGTGCTGCTCCTTCTTCTTCCCATGCGCGGTCGACAGAGAGCGGTGGCGACGGCAGGGGTCGACGGAGAGCGGTGGCAGCGGCGGTGGTCGACGAAGAATGGAAGCGACAACGGCGATAGACAGAGAGTTGCGGTCCTAGTGGCATGGAGGACTAGGCCGCGTCGGCAAGCGCAAGGTTAGAGCTCCTTGTTCATTTATGCGGCAATTCCGGCGGTGCCCGCGCTCTCCAATGGATGGTGACCCATTGTGTCCCCGCCACTCTAACAGGGATGGGGACGGGGACGGGGGGAAGTGTTCTCTGGATTGAGGATGGGGACGGGTCGTGGGGAGAATTTTGGCTCACGGGGACGGGGATGGGGTACCCCTCCTTGCCGAGGATTGGCCCTAGGGGTGGAAATGAGCCGGGCCGGGCCGGGCCGGGCTCGGGCTCGGCCCGGTCAGGCCTGTATTTGGACGGGTCGGGCCTGGCTCGGCTCGACCGGCGAGCGAGCTTGGAAAGGTGGCTCGGCCTGGGCCATTAATGGCTCATGAGCAGCCCGTCGGCTCAGCGAGCCAGTGACCAGAACATCCAGGCGTCCAGCTCCTACGAATCGAGGGATCGATCCCTACTAGCCACCGCCGACCGATCGATGGCGACGGGATCCGAGATTGAGTAGGAGGAGGGCTCTGCTCACCTCGGGTTGTGGAAGGGCCGACCTTGTCGACGCAGAGCGGGGACGGCGTCGCCGCCTTATAGCGTGGTCGGAGCCGTTGAGACCACGCCGCCAGCAAGGCGAGGAGAAGGAGGAGAGGGCGCATGACTCTGCGGTCCATCGTTCTCGGTCGCTGGGCCAGCGGCAACGCCGAGACGAGGGTTTGGGCGGGGAAGGAAGAAAGCCGAGACGAGGGTTTGGGACTTTGGGCGGGGAAGGAATAGAGAGAGAGAGAGAGGTGGGTAGGGATCGGGGACGACGGGAGGTACAAAGACTGAGAGGTGAGAGCTGAGTGGGTGTGCGTGACTGTGGCTTCGCCTGTTGGGCCGTGGGCCGTGCCGTCGTGGAGGTACTGGGCGGTGTTGCTGACTTGCTGTGTGGGCTCGAACGGCTCGCCGAGCCGCCCGTTACTCGAGCCGGGCCGGCCCGTTTCACCAGTGAGCCTTACACATTGGCTCGGCCCGGGCCCACAAACACCTCCGAGCCGATTCGAGCCGAGCCGAGCCTGACCGAGCCCGAGCCGAGTTGCGAGCCACGAGCTTTTTTTCCAGTCCTAATTGGCCCCGTTGCCACCCTAAGCTGGAGTACTGAAGCTAAACTGCGCCCCCATGCCATCAAATCTAAACGATGTTGCTTGATCTGGAGTCTGGACACCATTGCGCTAGATCATCAAAGCACAAAGCCACCAAGCGACTAATGTACTCACTAATTAGTGCCAAATTAAGGTTGTGCAACATGTACAGATTCCTGGATGCCATGTATATGTACGTTTGAAAATTGGATGCCATGCATATATGCAGATGCCTGAAATTTGATGCCATGTATATGTAGGGATTTTTTAAATCGGAGGCCATGTATATTTACTAATTACTAGCGGAAATACCGTGGTGTTAAGTTCAGCAGGTGTTGTTGCTCCTGATAACAGTGAAGGTGGTGCTGATTTGTTCAATGACTATGAACAATACATGGTATCTAGTCGTACACATGTAAGTGAAGTCATAATTGGATAATTATTTAGATGAACCAACTAAAGGTTTGTGTCGGTGTCCTAAACCAGACAGATTTGTCTCGTGGGGAGATTCGTAGTTCGGTCAGGGGGAATTTTTGCCGCTCGCTCGCTCGAACAGATGGTCAGAGAGAGAGACAGAGAGACATTCCATCGATGAGACTCTGGTCACGGCACCTCCCACTTGCCCCTACTGACGTTAATATCTTTAATGGCCTCCTCCAATTGCCGGGCCAGATGGGACATGGGAGACGCCTGACACAAGCGCAGCTTTGCTCTGCCATCGCACAGTGAAGGAATGACCGCTACAGTGCGTTGGACAGGGCTGTAGCTCAGGCAATCATCTCTCTCAGTCTCGCACGCCTGAATCCTTGCATTTAATGCCGCTGATACATTGAATATAGAGGAGGCCTTAGCCGGGAAGCTTCCTCCTCCTTTCGCGCGGATGCCCGCTGAGTGGGGCCGCAGCCCGCCAGCTCTACGCCGAGCTGCCACACATCCTGCTCTGGCTCGGCGTGAGGGTCTGATTGCCCGCTCTAAACCGAGCTGCTACTCGTCCTACTCTAGCTCGGTGTGGGGTCTGGTCGCCCGCTCTACGCGGAGCTCCCACGCGTCCCGCTCTGGCTCGGCGTGGGGGTCTGGTCGCTCGCTCTACGCCGAGCTCCCACGCGTCCTGCTCTTCCTTGGCGTGGTTACCCCGGTGCGCAGTGCACCGACAGTTTGCATGAAAAGTTGGATGTTTAGGAGTAATGGAGTAAGACATCTATGTGATATCCTGAGCTAACGTCAATTGCTCATGATATTATTGTTGTTCCCGTGTCAAGTGTTGCTTTGGAATCAACCTTTAGCATGGGTCGTAAGGTTTTAACTACATGTCGAGGTTCGCTTAAGCCAAAGACAATTGAAGCTTTGATATGTCTTCAACATTGGTATCGTTCAAAAATTCAACAAGGTGATTTCTAAAATCTGTCTACATTCTATTGTGTTTGATAATTGTTGCTATGTTTCATATCCCAAGTTCTAACTGCTGAATATTATAGGAGAGGCAAATGAGCAAGCTGAGTCTTCTGATGTTCCTTCTACAGGAGAAGATTCTGAATGTAATACCTAGCTGAATATTTCAACTCATATATAAATATTTTTAACTTTCAAGTTATTACTTGTTGCCTATGCTATTTTGTAGAGATGAGCCGATTGTATTTTCCATAAGCACCATGAAGAGATGAAGTAGGTTGTTGGCAGGTGGCACTTGTCAAGTTGGCATCATCAAATTCCAGCAAACAATGGTGTCCTTTGATCAGTGGTTTAATATGTTTTGTTAATGAATTGATGATTTGTTGTGTACAGGAATCACAAGTTTGTATGGTAGTGTGTAATAACTAGATTCGGTGCTTTGCACATTTGACCATATCATATATATTCTGTTTTGGATAATAATGGATATTCTGTACTTCGATGCAATTGGAATTTTAGATCAGTAAAGTTGCAAAGTGTATCGATGCCGGACTTAGGGTCGGGCTTCAGGCTTTTTGCTGGCCTGCCTCGGGCTTGCTTTTATAAGGTCGAGCTTTTCGAAGCCCGGCCTAAAACCTAGCCTGGCCCAAGGTATGATCAGGTCTAGAACGGGTCTGGGTCCGAGAATAGACCGATGGGTATGAAAGTTTGGGAAGGTTTATTTTTGTACCCAAACTATAGCACTCACATGTGGGGCCTCGTTGTCATTCATACATAGTTACATACTACACCTTTTGATTTCCAAATCACTCATTGATTTCCAATCCGCAAAACCGCTCTGCCGATCTTGACTCCCTCTCGTCACTTGTGACCTCCGTCCCTTCCTCCCCTTTCAACCCTAGCCACCGCCAACGCCAGCCACCGTCGACCACCAGTACCGCCGGGATCCCGCCACCGCATAGCCTTGTCGGGGTACCTGGATGGTTGAATGGATTTTGTGCTTACTTATATGCTCTTGAAATGCTACTAAATTGTTATATATGTGACAGATTTGTAATGTATATTTACTATTTATTCTGGAATGGTATTTGGGGTTTTTCTGAATATTTGGGTCTGGGTCTAGGTCCAAGTCTAGGTGTCGCGACCCCGGCTTCACCAGGATCCACTCATGATCGATTGCTAGTCACACAGATCAATGCTAGTAACTCATGAGCGACATTTGTCGAACATCATCACACAATCACATAATATGCAAAAGTAATTGTTGCACAACCACTTATTACAATAGTTTGATTAAAACGATATTATATAGTTCACAGTGCGGAAATCCAAATAATGGAGCAGAAATAAAGTATGACGATGCTCTAATCCAACCCTTGAACATAAACTAGTATTGGTCGAAATCCGAGACAGAATCCTCCTGATCCTGTAGGCAAACCGGACCCGATTCTTCTACTAAATAAAAATATATCTGTGGATTGTATAGTGAGTACACGGCTACCCAGTAAGAGTCTTTATAATGAATGTAGGAATATAAACAAGAACATGATGGCTATTTTGCATGAGACCTATTTTAATCAATTAATTAGTTAAAGTGTTGTAAAACAATTTGTTGAATAATTAATAATGGTAAGATTCCCAAAGTTAACAAACAGATCTCGGCTTCCAAAACACCTCTGCAGGCTTCACAAGCCTCGAATAACTCAAACCAAATCAACCCATCATGTTATTATTAACACATGAGACTACCATGCACGACCATGGGAATGACTATCATGATAGTTTTTAAAACAGGGATTCCTCCGCACGGGATACCGTTCCCGGATGGGATTGCCCCCCCCCCCCCGGCGACATGTGTCCACTGACCCCGCGCCCAGCTCCGCTTTGCTCGCGCGCGCTATGTAGAGGAGGAGGAGGAGGAGGAGGAGGAAGGAGGAGGCCTACCTTGCCGCCGTCGCCCTCGCCCTCGCCGCCGTCACCCTAGCTGTCGCCGCCGTCGAGCTCGCTGCCGCCGTTTCGGGTTAGGGTTAGGGAACATTTGGGTACCCTCGGGGTTTAGAGGGAGGTCGGGAGGCAGCGGACCCGGCGGTGGGTGGGGCTCGTCGGGCGGCGGCGGAGGGGCGGCGGTGGCGTCGCCGAGCCGGGGAGGGTGAAGGCGGTCGGTCGGTGGTAGAGGAGGACCGCTCCTCACCCCTTCGGGTTAGGGTGGGCGGCGACGGCACGGCGGCGGGGGGCGGGGGAAGGAGACGGCAGGGCGGCGGGGGTGTGCGAAGCAAGAGGCGGAGCCAGCCGGGGCGGACGAAGGAGGCGGCGGGGGCGGACGAAGGATGTGGAGGGATCCCGTCGGGTGGGCTCTTGACGGGATATCGTGGGCTAGTCGTCCCCTGTTCAAAATTCTACAGAGTGTAGCACACTTTACCCATAAGCCTAGTGGTACTTTTATTTCTTAGCTCTTTCTTTGTAGCCTCGACCAAGTAACGATACAAAGCGATTTAGTAGTTTCTTCTGTTAACACCGATAACCCCTCTATGGTTTCGACACTCGGGTCCCCCCTCTTGAGCCAACAGACGGCAGCCCGATCTTTTCAAAGTATCGTTTGCTAACAGTTTTCCCTAACTACTAAGATAGGACTATTACATGTTGGCTGACATGCTAGAGCTAGCACTTATGGTTGCACTTATATGGTTTGTCACGATAAGCACACATCAAGGGTCCTTAGACCAAGGTGACTACCTCCACCACAATCCTCATTCCATAAAACCACCCGACTTGCCGCCTTTAGTCAACACACGCAATGTAGGTTTTAGTTGAATAGGTTATTAAAGTAACTCAGCACCTCCAATTAAATCAAGTCACAAGAATAAATAAATGATGAATAATCTAAACAACTACCAACCCACGAGCAGTAGCATCTAAGCATAAGGATAGGCTAGGAAATACTAAAGCCACAATAAATATGCTAAATTCACATGGTATATGACTTAGTGTGAATATAATAGGATTCTAACTATTCCCTTCATTTCATGCAAGAGAAAAGTAAAAAAGGGTAAATTTTGTAAAATAGGAGAGCAAGATGCAATCTATCTTGCCTTGGTAGCACACGGCGTCCTAGGATCCTCCTCCAAATTGCTCCTAGAACCCTGAACAGTGCACACAGGTGCGATATACACATAGATGCAAATGTATAAAAACAGAAACATATTCAACGGAACATATATCTCAATAAAATATATAAAATTCTGGGATATTTATGGAATTCAATGGATTTGGAATCATCTAATTTGAAGTTCGGATACTCTCTAAATAATTTCTAGAAGTTTTGGATAAATAAGAAAATCCAAAAAAGAATAAACCGGTTAAACCAATCAAAACCGGCCAAACCGGCGCGCAGCGGCTACTGGGGACACGCGGCGGGCTGTGATTGGCGGGTGCGGTCGTGGAGGCGTCTGGACAAGATGGCAACGCTGCAGCAACAACGACGCGGCAACCGCCATGTGGCGTGTTGGATAGGTCGTTCTTGCGACAGGTGGGAGCGGGCGCGGTGGAGACGCGTGGCAACGGGTGATTGGGCGACAGCGACGGCGAACCACATGCAGACACGTGGCATGTGAGGGGACAACGCGCAGGAACGGGCACGATGGCGACATGTGGTGACGGTTGATTGGGCGGCGATAACGACCAATGCGGAAGCGACCCGTGGCAGGCGGGTGCGAGACGGTGCGTGAGGGGGCGGCGATTTCGGCCAGGTGGCGAGCGGCGGTTGGGCGCAAGAATTTGCTTGGCGGGGCACGCTGGACGAGGTGATCGGCGGCGAGGCAGCGACGGCGGCGACGCCCGACAACTCCGGCGAGTGATTTTTTGCTCAATTCTACACGAAAACCATTGATCCATGTATCCATCTTGACCGTCTCGACGAGCTCTACACAATGGCGTTATCTACTCTCGGGTTTATGCAAAGCACATAGACGAATACCTCAAAAACTCTTCGACGAATATGGTTTTGACGGCTAGGGTTAGGATCTAGGGTTTTCTCAAGTTGTGGACTTGAGGGGGGGTCTTGGGGGGTATTTACACTGGTGTGGTCGATCTATGTCAGGCAGTAAGTTGGGTGGACTTTGAATTGGGCTCAAATTCTAATCTGAGTAGGATTAGGACTCTCCCAAATCTAGAAAATACCTAAATCCGCGAAATATGGCTTGGGCTTTTGTCCTAGCACAAGATTAGGCCTCTAGATTCGCTCTTCCAAATTGGGGCTTGGTTCTCCCACGTTTTCTCATCATTTCATGGGTTTGACGAGCTCTCGGCAGAACGGCAACACTTCATGGGATCATGAGCTAGCATTGGGCTTTGGGCTTAAAATTTGGAGGGTGGCTAAAAGATGGCTTCTAAGAATTACTGGAATATTTCCAGAAGTTTTCCAAAAGGTTTTCTAGGGTTTTGGCTTAAGCCTAATTTGAAATAATTTAAAATAGGGTTTTGTATATAACGATCCCCTTTTATTTTACTTTTAGGGTTTTGAAAATACAAGTGATATACGATAAAATAGAGGATGTTACACTAGGTCTGGGTTGAACTTTAGACTCATGACAATTTTTGGACCTGGGTCTGTGTCCAATCCTTAGGTCTTGGGCCTGGGTCCACAGAGGCTAGACCCGAACAGCACAGACCCATTGTGTCGACGGTTGGGATATCGACCCAAGTCAGCCAAGGTTCTTCAAAGAGGAGATAGGAGACACGCCGAACAACCACTAACGAGCGACTAAGCAGGAGACGGGGGTTTTATCCTGGTTCAGGCCTCTCGGGAGAGATAATAGCCCTATGTCCAACCTTTCTTTATATCAAAGAGAATACAAAGGGGAACTTCGGCGAGATCAGCGAGGTCTCACGAGTAGTATCGAAAATCTAAAGTCCGAGGATCTAAGCTAGATTCGAGATGTAAACTCAATGCCGTGGTCCCTCTAAACGCCGTAGGGCCCTGTTTATATAATCTTGAGCAAACCGACCTACCGAGGAATATCGGCGGGCTAACTACGAGATCGTGAATCTAACTCAAGACATGCCAAATATAACCTCACGGTAGATAAGGTGATCTCCTAATCTTGGAGATCACAACTCCTAATCCAATCCGGGAAACCACGTCCGGTCTTCTCGTAGCCGTGCGAGTAACTCATTTGAGTCGGACTCAAGCAGAAGTCTTGCCATTACGCACCGTGTCGGCCAGAAGCTGCTTGGCAGACGCATATGGGCTGAGATAGAACCTTCCAGTGAGCCGGGCCTGGTAGGTCGCATTCGATTGGGCCGTCAGGAGTGGGCCATGGCAATGGGCCGTAATTTAATCCTGACGGCTAGCCCCCGAGACTCAAGTGGAAGGACTCACTAGAGTGGGGTCTTCCTCTTGAGACTCCAAGTCTCAAGAGGGAAATTTTGCTGCTCTGAGAGAGGCGTAACGATCGAATCGAACAGGTTAAGTTTCAACCGAACAAGACGTGCTCGGTCCGATCAAACCCGCCGAGGTCGAAGCGGACCCGCTTCGTCGAACAGAAGCAACGTCTGTCTGAAAGCGAGGCACTCACCTTCATCAGGCGAACTTTGGAAAAAATAGCCGTTAGCGGAACTCCACAGTAACTTCCTATTGTCTTCAAGAATAAAAGCGAACGACCGTTTACCCGGCCGTTGTGGTAAAACTAGCCGTTTGTGACAAAACCGCAGTGAGCCACTCATACGGGACTATAAAAGTACCCAAGCTGCTCGCGGCTAGCCATACGCTCTCACGCCTTTCCTCTCTAAGCCTTAGTTCCAACGGCGCCAAAGATCAAGTACCCAAACTCCTCCACCAACCCCGCCTGTCCATACTCGGGAATCGCTATGGCCAAGTTCACGGCACTAGCTTGACCGAGGAGGACTGAAGGTCTAGGAGGAAGAGCCCTACATCGACACCGGTGGTGGAAGTCGCCCGAGAGGAGGATACTCCGAGCCGCCGAGGAGAGTTCGTCAACTTGAGCAGATTCGCACTGCTGGGTTGAGGTCTCCGAGAGCGACTTCATCGAGGCCTTCTTGAACATCGGCGGATTAGAGGTGGCGAACCTCAATCCGAACTCCATCCTCCGGATGGCGTCTTCGCACACACTGTGCGAGGGCTATCTGAGCATCGATCCACCGGTGGGGATGTTCCTCCACTATTACACAGTGACGAGGAGCAGCTCCGCCGCTTCGGCGCTGGGGTGCTACTACCTCAAGCTCCGGGCCACCGCCGACGACGCGCCGTACCCTCGCCCACATTGCTTTCGACTCGATGGGCGCGTGGTGGTGAGGTGGTTCTACAGAGACAAGCGGAGCGGCGACAACAAACTCGTCTTCACCGGGAAGGCGCCGGCAAAGGGAACCTCAATGCCTCGGCCGGAGATGTCCGCCGAGGATTGGTACCTGACAAGGAAGATCGCCTCCCTCGTGAGCCTCGGGCACAGCAGGGAGATCATTCGGGACTTCACGTGATAATGGATCTCGTCCGGTGCGGAGGAGGTCCTATCCCGTCTACAAGATAGAGGGATGGGAAGACATCACAAGGGAGGGCACGGGTAAGTGCCTTTAAGACTCAACCTCTTCATTGGTCATTTCCTTCGAACAGGAATTAACGACTCCATCTGCCCGGGCAGAGAAGCCAACCGACGCATGGGTGACCGAGCGGGTCGACGCCATGCTGAAGGCGGTGAAGAAGGACGGGGAGGTCACCGGCGAGGTGGCGACACTGTCCGCATAACGTTTTCGCCCGCATGAGCGAGGTAAATTACTTACCCCTACCGTGTTGCTAGACTTGCAATGTTGTTTAGTGCTAATGCTCACTTCTGAAAACGCGCAGGAGGACCAGCTGATCCTTGGAGGGATCGTAGAGGAACTCTCCGGGTCTGAGAAGGAGAAGGCGAAGAAGGGCAAGGCTAAGGCGGCCACAAAGCCCAAGGTGGCGGCCGAGCCGACGCGAGCTCGCCATGCACACGGCGGCCGCCACCGTCGAAGAGACCAACCTGGCGACGAACGCATCGAGACTAAGCGGGGCGTGGTCAGCCCAATGGGAAGAGACTAAGCCCTCCTCCTCGCCGAAAGCAGAGCGACGAAGAGGTAAAGACCATGGCCCTCTGGCTTAGGCGTTACATAAGCTCACCCTGGCCGCATGGATCGGCCGCAACAGTCGTCACGAGCGAGGAGGCTCGAAGAAGAAGTCGCAAGAAGAAAAAAATTTCTTCTGCGCTGAGAGGAGTGCTCACTTACTGTGGAGCTGGCGATCGCCGAGAACACCTAAGGGCAAAGCGAGAAGCCGCCAAGGAGCCCCCGAGGAAGAGGCGGAAAGTTCGGTGAAGAAGATCAGGATCAAGCCTCTCACGGCGGTATGTAGAAACCCAACTTCAGATCTCCCACCCACCGACCGCATTAGACTTAACGATGATCTCTTTTTCATCACCGCCCAAGGAGAGATCGCCACAGATGACGCGTCGAGGCGCTCGGAAGCGGTCGCTTTGCCGAAACATCTGCACGGCGATCGCGGCAATGAGGCCGGCATGCCTCAAGGACAAGTGGCGGCATGGAGCCCGCTCACGTCCAACTCGGCTGGCGACTCGCTTAAAATGCTGTGGAGCGGCTGGAGACGGAGAAGCGGGCTGGCGCCACGGACAATGGGCCAAGACGACGGCTCGAAGCCGCCCGAAGGCGGGACCGAGCAGCCGGTTCGCGCAGTGCCGTCGCAGGGCAGCTCACCCCGAGGCGGGAGGATTCTCTGGCGCAGGTGGTGAAGCCCCGCCGCCAGGAGCAGAAGAAGCCCCGAGCAGCAGCCGCGAAGTCGTCCCTTTCATGGGGACAACGGCACCACCCAGCAGAGTGGCTCGGCCTCGCCCAAGAAGTTGGCGGAAGAGGAAAAGGAAGAGAGAGGGAGCGGAGACGAAAGCGCCGCCGCCGCTCCCGCTCCCGAGCAGCGCGCCCGCAAGAAGAAGGAGCGATCAAGACGGCGACGGCAAGAACGCGCCGTCTCATCGCCTGACGAAAGGGCTTCGTGGACGCATGGCCTCGAGGACCGCCTGCGCCGCGGACTGAAACGCCGACTTGGCAAGGTAAGCACCAGGACCAAATCTTGTTCAGCTTAGCTACATCATCGCAAAGCGGTTAACTTGTTCTTCCCTCTCAGGTCTTCAGGGACACCATGGAGGAGCTCGAGGACGGCGTCACCATCGAGCGGAGCGCCGTACTGGCGTCGCTCCGGGAGCACCTCTGGACGAGGGAGTCCGAAGCGGGGCCCTCTGCACCAGCCCAAAGTCGAAGCCGGCTGAAGGCGAAGGTGAAGAGGCTCAAAGTCCAACTGGCCGAAGAGAGGCGTTCCTGCGAGTCTCTCCTAGGAGAGGCCGAGGAGCTTGCAAGCAAGCCATTAAGACGAAAGCATCGGAGGAGAAGCCGCCGCTCGAAGTGGCTCGAAGGGCGGCCACGACGCGTTTCCCAACGGCGGGACCAGCTCGCGGCGGAAGCCAAGAGACTCAAGGCCCAGCTCGCCAAGGAAGAGCAGACTTCCGCGGGTCTCCAAGCAAAAATCTCGACCCTGTGGGCTTCACAGGAAGAGATCGAGGAGATGCGCGGGATGACGGTGAGGGCGATCACCGCAGAGAAGAAGGTCAAGGAGCTGGGCGAGCAGCTCAAGACGGCCGAAAGGCCGAGTCACCAGAAGCGAGGCTCGACCGATCGGCTGCGCGCCAAGGCCGAGGAGGTCGAGGCCATCCGGGCAGAGGCTGCGGCGCAAGCCAAGCGGAGCAAGGAGGAGATTGAACGCCTCCGAGCTGAAGCCCGGGAAGGAATCAAGGCTCAGGGCGAAGTCGTGCGCCTCAAGTTAGAAGTTGAGGAGCTGAAGGAGCAGCTTGCTCCTAAGTAGCACCGCGGCTGTAACCCGAAAGGGCCTTGTACCTGAAACTTTTGAGTAATGTAATAAAGTACTTACCTTTTCTCCTGCAAAAAAGAGCAGCAAAAAGACAAGAACGAATAGAAACAAAGAGAAACGAACAGCGCTAGGAAGTTTAAGAAAACCGGTAGAGCGCTCTGCCTAACTCACAGCCCCCGTTGTGCATCGCTGAAACTCGAGCTTATAACCCGAGCAGTGCACAAGAGAAAGAGCGACACCCTAGCCCCGTGCGGACGATGCTCGAGAACCTAAGCTGCGAACTCGAGCACGCGTGAGAGAGAAAGAGCGACACCCGTACCTTGCTCGATTAGTTCCGTAGTCGCGCCGCTGGCGTAAGTTAAGCGATTCAGAGTAACCGAACAAGGAAAGTGCCTCTGCGCGGGGGCTTACGAGAGCAGGCTTTACCAAGTGGTCGCGCCAAGCAGTAAGTGCTCTGCCGCGGAGGGCTTACGAGAGCAGGCTTAGCCGCAAGGTGGAAAGGCCGTGTTACGCAACCCTGAGTTTAGGAACTTATCGAAACCAGATACGGGTAGGGAACAAACCTTAAGATAGCGGAGCCAAGAGTTCGCAAGGCCGGGCAGCCATCAAGTGTTACCAGAGAGAAAGAGGTGGTCTTCAAAAGACAAGAAGTGAAAAAGGCGCAGAGGCCGCGAGAATTCACTTAATTATTGGATTGAACTTTACATGGTGCCCGAGAGACTTGGACGGACTAAGGCGCGAAGTTTACAAAAAGCGCAGGGCTAAGAAAACACAAAAAAGACCTACACAAAGAACTTACGAAGCTGGTCGATGTTCCAAGTGCTGGTCAGCTCTCTCCCGTCCTCCATAGCCAAAGTGAACAGTTTCGGCGAAAGGAAGAAACGACCGTGAACGGGCCCTCCCAACGAGGAGTTAACTTGTTGGCATTGTACAAGTTCTGGACACGGCGCAGAACGAGGTCGCCCGCCTTCAAAGCCCTTGGTCGAACTGACTTGGCAGCGTGCCGGCGAAGATCTTGCTGGTAGCGCGCCATTCTGACTTGTGCCCGGTCGCGTGTGCCTTCGAGGAGATCGAGATCGAGGAGGCGCTCTTGCTCGTCGTCAACTAAGTTGACCGAGCTCGTGCGAGGCGAACCGAGTATGATTTCGGCGGGCAGGATGGCTTCTGCACCATAGACCAATTGGAAGGGAGTTTCCCGATGCCGCCTGGCCGTCAGAAAAGCGAATCGCCTGGAGGACGGAAGGAACCGTCAACCCAGCCTTGTTGTGCTCGGCCGAGAGCAGCAAATACCCGCCGTTTAATACCCTGGACTATCTGTCCGTTAGCTCGCTCGACTGCTCCATTGCTCTGTGGATGTGCCATAGAGGTGAAACAGACCTTGGTGCCCAGCTGTTCGCAGTATTCCTGGAATAGCTCGCTTCGGAACTGGGTACCGTTATCTGTGATCAGCTTATGGGGCATCCCAAAGCTGCGTGACCACGCTGCTTTTGAAAAAGCGAAACCGTTTTGGCGTGAAGAGGCGACACGTGCTCTGCCTCAATCCACTTTGTAAAAGTGTCTATGGCGACAGCGGTGTGTATAGCCCTTGTACCCCTTAGGAATGGGCCGAGAGATCCGCACCCCATGTGGAAAAAGGCCAAGACGGGGATTGTTTGGAGCTCTTGGGCGGGCTTGTGTGCCTTCCAGGCGTGAAATTGGCAAGCCTTGCATTTAGTCACGATGTCCGGGCATCTTGTAACGATGGGCCAATAATAGCCCATGCGAAACGCTTTGCCGACGTAGTTACGAAGGAGGCGTGGTTGCCCTGAGCACCCTCGTGTATGTCCCTAAGAAGGAACACACCCTCCTGTTGCGAGATGCACTTGGAGAGAACTCCCAGAGCACCTTGACGGTAAAGGGTGCCATCCACAAGCTTGTATGGAGCGGCACGCCTTGTAAGCCGGGAACGCTCGGCTTCGTCGTCGGGCAGGGTCCCATCTGCGAGGTACCGGACAAATGGCGTTGTCCAGTCCGCAGCCTGCTCGATAACGGAGACAGCACCACCTGTCTCTGTTGCCTCGTCCGGAGACGTGATTGAGGGCTTGTGAAGGTGCTTGACGAGCACCGGCACGGAGCAGATTCTCGTGAGGATCCATACTTGGATAGTTGGTCGGCCGAAGTTGTCCTTCACAGGCACGAAGAGCACCGAAGAATCGAAAATGCCGCTCCAACTTCCTCACTTCAACCAGGTATCGCGCCATTGAGTCATCGCAGCACTGATACTCCTTGTTAACCTGGTTGATGACCAGCTGTGAATCTCCCTTCACAGTTAGCCGTTGGACACCAAACGACTTGCACGCTCTTAGTCCCGCGAGGAGGGCCTCGTACTACTCGCAACGTTGTTAGTCGCGCAAAGTGTAGTTGGATAGAATCTTGGAGTTGCTCTCCTTGAGGAGATGAGAACAAAACCAGCCCCGAGTTTCGGTCGTGAGCCGTCGAAAAACATGGTCCAAGAGGGTTCATCAGGTTGCTCGGGAGCTTTCTGGGATTTGGGCGGGCAAGTCCATTCAGCGACAAAGTCAGCTAGGACCTATGACTTAATAGCAGTTCGGGCAGCAAATAACAGATCAAACTCTGCTAGTTCCATTGCCCACTTAGCTATACGTCCGCTAGATTCCTTGTTCCGAGGATTTCTCCCGGAGGGAGCGTGGTGGGACCAGTATTTGATGCACCTGGAAGTAGTGGCGAAGCTTCCTGGAGGACATGAGCAAGGCGTAGAGTAGCTTCTGGACCTTAGGGTAGCGCTCCTTTGATCCGTGAAGTACCTCGCTCACGTAATAGATTGGTCGCTGTATGCCTTCCCTTTCGACCGTCAAGACCGCGCTCACCGCTTGTGGCGTGCAACCTAGGTACAGCAGGAGCTGCTCGCCATGCCGCGGGGTAGTCAAGACGGGAGGATTGGACAGGTATCGCTTCAGATCTGGAAGGATCTATCGGCTTCTTCCGCCCACGAAACCATTGTGCTTGCGCAGGCCTTAAAGAAGGGCAGCCCGCTGCTCGCCTTTGACGGAAATAAACCTGCTTAGAGCAGCCATCCGCCCAGTGAGGCTCTGTACTTCCTTTACGGTAGTTGGAGCCTGCATATTTTCAATGGCCTCGATTTTTCGGGGTTGGCGTAAATACCTTGTAACCAATAACATAACTGAGCAACATTCCAGATCGAACACCAAAGGTACACTTCTCTGGATTTAATTTTATTCGATGCCTGGTGAGATTACGAAAAGTCTCTGCCAGGTCTCTTGCATGATCCGGAGCATACTTGCTCTTTACAACTATGTCGTCGACATAGACCTCCAGGTTTTTTCCATATTGCGGGAAGGTCTTCTCCATTAATTACTGGAACGTGGCACCGACAGATTTGTGAGACCGAAAGACATGGTCGTATAGCAGAAAGTGCCGAAAGGGGTGATGAAAGCAGTCTTCTCTTCATCCTCGGGGGAGATGCTTATTTGGTGGTAACCGGAGTAAGCATCTAAAAAACTCAGAAGCTGGCGTCTCGCAGTCGCATCGACCAGCTGGTCAATACGAGGCAGCGGGAAATTGTCCTTAGGACAAGCAGCGTTCAGATCTGTGTGATCGACACATCCTCCACTTGCCGCCTTTCTTCTTTACAATGACAGGTTGGCTAACCACTCGGTGTGATCAACCTCGCGGATGAACCCGGCAATGCGGTTTGCAAGCGATCTTTGATGATCCTGTTTGAATTCAGCGGCGACGAAGCTTCCGCGTAATGGCTTTTTGTCGGTCGAACACCGGTTTGTGCTCGATGACCTCCTTGGGACTCGGGCATGTCGATGGCTCCTGTGCAAACACATCTGCATTAGCTCGGAGGAAGGCAATGAGCTCGCTTTCCTATTTGGGGTCCAGATTGGCCCTAAGTGAACTCTTGGAAGTATCGTCAGCGGCAATGAACTTCCTTGGTTTCTCCCCGGTGAAGGGAGACAGACCCTAGGGCGTCAGTGACTTGGTCTGCGGAACTTGAGACCGCAGGCGGAAGGTGATCGACTAGGGCAAGGGCGCTCGTCGCAATCGAGCGACCTTGTAGTTTCCCTTGACCGTGATCACACCGTTAGGACCCGGTATCTTCACGCAATGGTAAGCGTGGTGGGACACGGCCATAAACTTACCGAGAGATGGCCTGCCCAAGATTGCGTTGTACGCCGATGGGAAGTCGACCACGTCGAAAGTGATCAACTCTGTCCGGAAGTTGCTTGGGTTGCCGAAGGTGACAGGCAGGACAACCTGTCCCAACGGCTTGACAGCTTCTCCCGGAACAATCCCGTAGAAGGGCATTGCGACTTCCTTCAGCTTAGAACGAGGAATCTGCATCTCGTCCAAGACCTTAGCAGAAAGCAAGTCCAAAGCGCTCCCGCCGTCTACTAAAACACGGCCAACTCTTGCGTTGCTGATGGTCGGGGCGACCACCAGTGGGAGCCGCTGAGGCTTGGTCATCCCAGTGGGGCAATCCTCCTGAGAGAAGGAGATGGGGACCTCGGTCCACTTCATCGATTCAGGCTGAGGTTTTGCCTTTTCAACGTTGTGGACCTCCGAGCGAGCTTCCTTGAGGTTGCGCGAGAGGTATAAGCCGAGAGCCGCCGAAGATGACGGGCGATATGGTTCACGGGCTCTTGATATTCATCATCATCTTCCCGATCACCATCGTCGGTTTGGCGCTTGGCCTTACCGGCATCACCTTGTTCGGGCAGGGTGGGCATTGGGCCCTTGCCGTTGTAGAAATCTTCGAGCTTTGCAGCCCAAGTTCTACAGTGGCATATATCATGCCCGTAGTGTTGGTGGAATTTGCAAAATCGGTCGCTCGAACCTTTCTTGCCTTGTCCGCCTCCCGAAAGGTGCTTTTTGCCCTTGTAGTTATTGTTGGGCTTCTTCTGCCCATCCTTGGGAGGAGGTGCGCGATCTATACCAGCGACGGTATTGTTCGCATCACCTTTGTTCTTCTTCTTCTGGGACTTCTTGTCACCAGGGTTGCTGCTGCTCTTCTTCTTCTCATCCACACCAGGCTGGGCGGGCAGCTCGCCCTTGTCAAACGCCTTTTTGTACTGAACACGCTCTGCCGCGTTGGCATAGCGGTCAGCCGCCTTGAACAGGTCGTTGGCGGTCCAGGTCTCGTTGATCTCGAGATCCTGGGTGAGCCGCTCGTCGCGGACTCCATTTTTGAAGGCGCGGACAACAGATTCATCCGAGATGTTCGGGATCGTGTTGCGGATCTTAATGAAACGCTTCACGAAGTTGCGGAGGGCCTCCCCGTTCATCTGGATCATCTGGTGCAGATCATCCTCCTTGCCCGAGACGCACGTAATGACTCTCCGAAATTGGCGATCGAGGCGTCACAAAGCTGGTCCCATGGTGATGGAACCCTCTTGCTGATTGAACAGACCACGTCCGAGCAAGCGGCACCCTCAAGGACGATCGGGAGGTAATTAGCCATAACGAGCTCGTCACCCCCGGCCGCCATGATGGCCGTAGCATAGATGGAAAGGAATTCATCCGGGTTACGAGTCCCATTGTACCTCTCCATGTGACCGGGCTTGAACTTTGAGGGCCATCGGACGACCCAAGCTCGTCGAGAAAGCCCCGCTGCCCAAAGCATATGACCGCCACCTTCCGCGGAACCTAGTCTTGAAAAGGCGTTGGTCTGTTGCGCGGAGGAACTCCTCGCTGAAGCAGGATGATTCGGCTGGAGAAACTCTCTCGGGACAATCCACCACGCTCCTTCCTCGTGGTTGCGACGACGCGCTCCTCACGAGGGGACCGTCTGTGATCATTGCGTGCGCGCTTGCCCCTGTGGTCGCGATGACTACGAGGACTCGGCGAGCGACGGCGACCACGGGTAGCCTGCTCATGGGCGATGATCGCCGACGGTGACGAAGGCCACGCGATCGATCGAGTCTGTCCGAACCATTCGGGCGGTTTGGGCTGCTTTTGCTGGAGGAGTTGTTGACTTCTCCAGAGACTTTAGGCCTTCACCAATCGTTCTAGGTTAGAAGTAATAAGATCGCCCATGGCGCGAGGTCGGCCTGGTTGGTAGATCTAATCACCGAAGCCATGGCCGCGAAGTCGTTTCCGACTCTGCTCTAGGGGTTCTGGGACCCCGAGGCATCCGCGTTCTGCCCGACCGGAGTCCGGTTACGCGGGGAACTAATCCGGACAGGAGAAACTTCTGCGGGAGACTTGGCGAGGGCACGCGAGGTGGAGTCGCGACACGGTCGCCAGACCGATCAGCGGAACCGTCGACGGTCGATTGATGGAATCGTCGAGGTTGCGGCGAATGACTTCTTGCTCGCGGCGGCCGGTAGCGACCTCGTCTTGATGCGCAGCGAGTTAATCCGCCCGACCTCGCCCGGCCGCCCACGGCCGTCACGTGATCCTCGGAGGTTACTACATCGGTCATGTTAATCTGCGGGGCCATGCGAAGGTATGCTAGACGGTGTCATCGCTGTGTCTCCACAGGTAGAATCTACCGACATAGCCTTGGAATCCGATAAATCTAAACCGTCGTAAAGATCATCGGTTCCGTAGTCATCGTCAATAGCGGAGTGCGATCTGCGGCAATCTACGCCATATAGGCAGAGACCTCCGTCCTAGATATGAAAAGTGTTGAGACCGAACAGATCGTCTGAGCGACGAGGGATGAAAGCGTCCGTTCCGAGTCGTAGCCCTCGTGAAGTATCTACAGATCCGACGGAGTTCGACATGCTCGACTGCGTGTCCCCACAGACGGCGCCAAATTGTCGACGGTTGGGATATCGACCCAAGTCAACCAAGGTTCTTCAAAGAGGAGATAGGAGACACGCCGAACAACCACGAACAAAGAACGAACAGGAGACAGGGGGTTTTATCCTGGTTCAGCCTCTCGGGAGAGATAATAGCCCTCGTCCGGCCTTTCTTTATATCAAAGAGAATACAAAGGGGAACTTCGGCGAGATCGGCAGGTCTCGGCAGTAGTATCTAAAATCTAAAGTCCAGGATCTAAGCTAGATGTTGAGATGTAAAACTCAATGCCGTGGTCCCTCTAGCGCCGTAGGGCCCTGTTTATATAGTCTTGAACAAATCGACCTACCGAGGAATATCGAAATTTGGGCTAACTACGAGATAAATTAACTCAATTACATGCCAAATATAACCTCTAGAGATAAGGTGATCTCCTAATCTTGGGGATCACGACTCCTAATCAATCCGGGAAACCACGTCTGGGTCTTCGTAGCCGTGCGAGAACTCGCTCGAGTCGGACTCAAGCAGAAGTCTTGGCCATTACGCACCGTGTCGGCCAGAAGTCATTGGCGGGACGATATGGGCGGATAGAACCTTCCAGGAGCCGGGCCTGGTAGGTCATTCGATTGGGCGTCGGGAGTGGGCCATGGCAATGGGCCGTAATTTAATCCCCGACACATTGCTATCCCGAGATGTGAACAGTTGTTTCTGCCTGAAACACATGGCGAAAACTTGAAAAAATGCAATGCATAAACATATAATTTAATGGATGATGCAAAAAAAATGTATGGTAAAGGGGTTTTTATTTTATGTAATGTGTAGATGATGTGTTTACAGCCGGAACAATAACATATTGCTCCACCTGACCAGCTTCATTGTCTTTTTAATAGGGTGATTATAGGCCCTCAATTTTTGGTAACCCGAGAGCCCCTGCTTTACTTGCACTAGACTTTAGATCAATATACTAGTGTCCGTAACACATAACCAAAATCATTCATACATACAACGATAATATCAACTTGAATATTACAAAACATGTTTTAACCTATGGGCTTTAATAGTATGGTCAAACATATTATAAAAGGACATCATCATGGCCGTCTTAGCTTGGATCTTCATCCTCGTGAAACTCAAAGGGATCCACATCATGATTACTATCTAAAAGAGTTTAAGTATGCGATGTCTATGTCGTCCAAACACTGGCTAATTAACACCTCTCTGAATGCATTTAGTGGTAGAGGCTTCAAGGGAAGGAGAGAGATTCTTTTATTTATATAAAACCAGTTTTAAAATATTCCAATCCACCCTATGTGGATAACATAGACCCCGAGTACCCACACGAAGGGCCTAAGAGACCACCCGACAGGGAATGGACCAAGCCGGGTGGATAAGGACGTGTACCACTCAGACTCTAGAAGGCTTGCCCGGCAAGGAAAGACATAAAGATAGAAGTCTATCACTAATTAATAGGGAAGATACAATTGTAATCCCGGATAACTACATATCTGGCTAGAGGATAGAGATAGGAATCCTACCTCATTGATCATCAGATCACCATTATAATCCCAGAGCACAGGACTATGGTATTACCTCCACCGCGAGGGCCTGAACCTATATAAAAGACCCCCTGTCTTGTGCTACCATCGAGTTTGGATCTTGTGCATATATAATCATTGCCGACGATAACCCCCAGTTAGACACCCGTTGACAGTTGGCATGCTAGGTAGGGGCAGTGTCAAGATCAATCTCATCAAGCTCGAAGGCATCTATCACCGGAATTGCCGTCATCTCCACCCCCAGCCAAACTTACCGCTTCGGGAGTCGATTACGTCATCGACGACTTCAACGAACTCTACCTCTCGGATTCGGATCAGATCCAATCTCAGGGGAACTATAACGCCTCCTGCTCAGGTTGGGGAATTCCAAGGCCATCTACTCATGAGTAAAACTCCAAAGGCTCACTTTCCGAACCGGATACGGCGATCGCTCGAAGACAGATTTTGGACGTCATTTTGTTTTGACTATTCTTGATGATGTATAAGGAATTTGAAGTCGGGACTAGATGCGTTAGAAGGATAATTTCATCAACTTTTTGTGAAACCCAAGAACACCCAAAACGAAGTCTGGATGTGTCTGGGTCGTCTGCTTGAAGGCAGGCTACGCAGGAAGATCGCAAATCTCAGCAAGCTCGTAAAAATCATCTGCGGAGGCTGTGGCATGTGAAGAGGTCGTGGTACACCTCCAAGGACATCAAGGATCAGCAAGGAGCTTATCCAAACAATCGCCGACCAACACTTCTTCCGGACTCGGATCCGATCTAGTCTGAGGAGTACATCGACATTGATTCGTCCCGACTCTCAGTCGGGTCGAGAAACGCCGCTGCCACCTACTCCCGAGTGGTGTGCCGAGGGCTAAATTCTCATATGGCGAGAACCTAAAAAAGAACAAATTTTGAATGGTGGCTGCCTTCAGCAGCAAACCACACGTGCTCGACGACCAAGTCGCTCTTTTACACTGGCACCAGATCCGATCTAAAGAGAGCTTCGTCATCACTATAATTCAACTCCCGTTCGATTTGAGGAACGCCGCCGGCACCTACTCCCGTGTGGTGTGCCGCATGGCTCAATTCCCAACTCGGATATGTCGAGGACTTAATCAAGGACCTCTACAACACTTTCAAGGGTTCGGAAATAATCCAATCCATGGGAGGAATCGACATCGCGTCGCTCGGGCGTCCGTTCAGGTTATAGAATGTCGCTGCTACTTGTACATGGATTGGTTCTCGACTTGGATACGGAGAGACTCAAACCGAAGATTCTCAGGTGGTGGCCGCGACTACGACAACGATTAACATATTTATCATCGCCTTTATATTCGGCAAGGCTTATCGCTTTGGGAGCATCGACTTCGTCACGGCAAATTTCGACAAGCTTGCGCTCTCAGACTCGGACCAGATCTGATATAAGGGCAACTTCAGTAATGACCGGCCCAGACTTCTCTTTAGGTTCAAGGATGCCGCCGCCGCATACCAACGTGTAATGCGCCGGAGGCCTAAGCTTGCTCTTTTGGACTTGGATTAGATCCGATCCGGGAGAGACTTCACCAACACATCAAGATCCACTCGTTTGGACTCGGACAACATCCGATCCGGGAGAGAATTCCAATGCGGTTCGCTCGGACTCCCGGTCGTGTTGGGGAACACCGCCGCCGCCTACCGACGACGACGAGTAGTGCGCCGGGAGTTTAATTCCTGACTCGGATACCGCAAGGTCTCGATGGATAACGAATCTCGAATGGTGACCATCATCAACAGCAAATCACTCGGACTCGACGATCGTGGCATCCATCATGTGACGCCGGCTTCATCGACCGCGAGGCTAACGCGAGAAGATGTGATCTTTTTTCGTTCAAATCTGGACGGAACTTGTGTCGCAATTTTGACTTATAAGGAGTTCCGGGTGATATAAGATGCGTTAGAAAGTTTATCTCATTATCTTTCCAACGAATCCAAGAACGTCTAAATTTGAGTTCGGATGCGACCGTGGTGCCTGTTTGAAGACAGACTGCATAGAGATATCGTGAACTTCGGCGAGCTCGTAAGGCTCATCGGTGCTAGCTATGGCGTGAGGATTGGTCGTGCCACATCTCGTGGGACGTTGAAGACCAGTGAGGCCTTTCATCGACTTTCATCAAGCTACACCAACCGCGTGGAGATCATTTACGACTACGGCCGACTTCGTCGACCACGGGCGAGACATCGGCAAGCATGTGTTGTTCGACGCCGACCACGACATGTGCTGCTCGATGTTGATCGAGACTTGAACGACTACTTCCGTTGACTCGGCCACACGGCTATGCATCCAAATCTATGATTCGGCGCTACTCGGTTACGTCCGTGCTAAGGGTGCCTGGTGTGGCTATACGCCAACGCCTCCAAGTCTACGGCTCGGTGACAAGCGCCCGGTACGGCTACACGGCTGCGGCTCCAAGTCTACGGCTCGGCGACACGCCACTCAACTACTTGTCTACGCCCACGCTTGTACGCCATTGCGCACCATGAGCGCCTGATATGGCTACACGCCTACACCTCCAAGTCTACGGCTCAGTGACACGCCACTCGGCCACACGTCTACACTCGTGCTACAAGCGCCCGAGTATTTGGCTCTGTTGTACGCCATCGTACGTCACGAGCACCGGTACGGCTACACGGCCGCACCTCCAAGTCTACGGCTTGGCGACAAGCGCCCGATACGGCTACACAACTGCGCCTTCAAGTCTACGGCTCGGCAACAGGCCACTCGGTTACATGCCTACGCCTCCAAGTCTACGGATCGGTGACACGCCACTCGGCTACACGTCTACGCCCGTGCCACGAGTGCCCAAGTGTTCGGCTTGGCTGTACGCCATCGCGCGCCACGAGCGCCCGGTATAGCTACATGCCTACGCCTCCAAGTCTACGGCTTGGCGACACGCCACTCGGTTGCACACCTACGCCCGCGCTATAAGCAACCAAGTCTCCAGCTCGGCCATACACCATTGCGCGCCACGAGCGCCTAGTATGGCTACACACCTACGCCTATAAGTCTATGGCTCGGCTACATGCCTAGCCCTATATTAGAGCTAAGTTCTCATTATCATAATCTTTTTTTTTATAAATTTGAGTTGTTTCTTGACTTGCTACTTAGTCGGTCTCCAACTAAGTAGTAAGTCGAGGCTACATCTAATAGGTACACTTGCGTGCACTTTTGTTTCTTTCTCTTAATGATTGCAAAGGAATCCGAGTAATATTCTGAGTAGTGAAGCTGGGACCCACAAATGGTGAAATCTAGTCATTCGATACACGTGCCTGGGAAAAGAGCTATGAGCCAATTCCCAACGCCCGAGGGCTAGACTAGTCGGGCAGAGTGCATAACAGAAGGAAGATTACTTAGAGGAATTAAAAATCAAAAAGGAAAAGGAGCAAAAGTAAAAAATTATCTACATAAACAAAGCAGTTGGTTTTTTGTATCCATATAACTGTTTTCTTGATACTGCCTAAATTCTACATGTACAAGTTACAGGGGTCCATTGGTTTTTACTTCATTAAGTACCTTCTACAACTCCGTATACGAGTATGGATCTGCGCAATGAGCGACAACTACGGCTCGGTGAGCACATGGCACGGCTACACGCTTACGCCCACGCCTCGACCGTCCAAATCTATAGCTCAGCGAGCGCCAAGCATGGCTACGCGCCTAAACCCGTGCCTCGAGCATTGAAGTCTATGGCACAGCTATACGCCCACGCGAACTTTGGTATGGCTATATGCTTACGCCTCTGGCCATAGGCCACCTTGCGCCCTGAGCGCTAACTATGGTGTTCATACTGCGCGTCACAACCATTGCTAACAAGCGCAGCCGGGCTAAGCCAAAATCAGTCTCGGTACACCCCATGTTGGGTCGACTACCGGCAGAGCTACAAAAAATACCCATCACTTGGTATACCCCATGTTGGGTCATGCATGTCAGGATCAGATATCAGTGATGTCGGGATTGAGTTTCGATGGTACCCTCCAGTTGGGGCCGACACTGTATACCGCAACCCGGGTATGGATACCAACGGCCAAACTCTATCCTTAAGGTATGCCCTGTGGTGTTGCTTCCAGTTGTATCCCATTCCGGTCGGGTACAGGTACCGTCTGGCTGACAACAATGATATGCCCCATGTTGGGCCACTAGTTGTATGTCGCACTAGTCGGATACAGGTATCATTGGACCAAACCCTATCCAGATGGTATGCTCCATGTTGGGCCAACAGCTTTACTCTACGAGTACAGGCACCAGATGGTTCGAGATACGGGTACAGGTACCACTCGGCTCTTGTCGGGACACGCCTGAACAAGTCGAGTCCCTTCTGTGCCTTACTGTACTAGTCCCTGGATCAGTAGCTAATACACACAGATTTCCAGAACTTGGATCATAACCATTCTTATTAAAACATTTAATATTACATCAGAGTGCGGCCATTAAGGCTCATAATACAAAAGTTTGGCACACCGGCCATACAACTGCGAAAGCATGGGTACATAGTAAGATCCAAAAGAGAACTCCAACACAAACCCACAGGCAAGGCTGTAGTAGCGATCCTAGGCGTCGGAGAAATCCACGTCCTGAACACCATCGGCGAAGCCATCGTCTTCAGGCTCAACGTCGTCCGAATAGTAACTCTGAGACTCTGAACCTGCTCGTTGGAATGAGCAGCTCCGCGAGTGAACGCGAGGGTGAGTATATGTGCAAATACTCGCAAACCAAATTGACATATGTGACGGCGTGTTCTCCGCTCAACCACTGCGGATCACACCCCTGGTCAGATTTTTACTCTGCTAGCCGACTCGATCAAGCTCGATTCGATTTGAGCGTCGGGCTCAACAAGGAACGACTACAGATTTACCTGTGTTCGACCCCTCGCGGGTAATAGTCCTACTCCTGCCGAGCCTTAGCTCTTTTCTGATTGTGGTTGAAAGGGAAAGTCTTTACAGAGTGCTCTCACGAACTGAGTGTTCGAATCCTACCCAACGTGCCCCCTTCCCTCTCTCTCCTCTCCTTTTATACAAGCCTCGAACCGACGGAGAGAGCCGAGGGAGTAGGCAGTACAGTGCCCTCAGTACACTGACAAGACACGACAGAAGAGACGAAAACGTGCCGCTGCCCACGCTGCGCAGCGCCGCCCTCGCGTGCTCCGCAAGTGGCCTCTCACCCGCACAGTCACACCGGTGAGTCTGCGGGTGGGGCCCTGCCTGCTCCTCCTGACGCGGGCGGCCTCTTCAAGCAAACCTCCTCTCTGCCTGTCAATTCTTCGGCGCCACAGTGACAGCCGCTCAGACCTGCAAGGGCCACTGTAGCGGTAATCATTTCTTCCGCTGTCTACTCGCGCGTGATGTCTCATTAAATGCGCTTCGTCCTTCAAGGGGGGGAGCCGTTCCAAGACTCCTTACGCAATACTCCTCCACGCGGGCCCCGCCGACGCTGGGCCCTCACCGGTCTTCGAGGGGCTCGCCCACGACCTCTTTGGCGTGGGGCCTCGCCCACCATCGGAGGGCTCGCCCACACGCGCTTCGGGCGCGTGGGGCCTCGACTCGCCTCCAAGGGGCTCGCCCACGCACCCACTGGCGCGCGGGGCCCTCCCTGCCTTCGGGGCTCGCCAGCGCTGGGCCTCGCCGCCCGCCGACGTGGGGCCCTCCTGCCTTCGAGGGGCTCGCCCACGCAGCTGGGCCTTGCTCGCCTGGCCGACGCGTGGGGCCCTCCCGGCCTTCGAGGGCTCGCCCACGCCACTGGGCCTTGCTCGCCTGGGCCGACGTGGGGCCCTCCCGCCTTCGAGGGGCTCGCCCACGCCACGGGCCTTGCTCGCTCACCGACGCGTGGGGCCTCTCGGCCTTCGAATGCTCTTTGTACCCAGTATTTATTACACCGACAAGAGCCCCGGTCCACCATGATACGTGAACCGTCATATGGGTTTTTCCGTTTCTTGCGCGGCGGAGACGAATCGGGGAGCCCACCACCGCGTCGCCAGACGCCGATTCTCCACCGCACACGATCTTCCTTGGGAACTACGCCGCTTTTGGAAACCAAAAACGCTGGGCAATGATGGCGCCGCAGCGCAGGGCGGAATCAAACCATCACGCCGCGCCCATGCCTATAAATATTTCACTCGGCGCGCCAATCCTTCAGACGCTAAGTCTTAAAGTGGTCCTTCGCCTTCTTCGCTACCACAAGATCCGCCAATCGCCACGGGCCTTTCGCCGCCACCGCCAAATCTTCCATGGCTCCCTAAGCGCGGGCCGCCTTGAGATGCCGCACCATCTTCGGAGCTGCCTTGCTCGCTTCCACCGCCGATGAGGATCAGTGGTGGCGGCGAATCTTCGTGCCATCGACCACCGCCGGTTCCGCGGCACCATCATGCCGAGTCCTCGCGCGTGGGAGATCGTGACCTTCTCCTGGGCGATGCTGGCGGGCCTTGTCCCGCCGTACTCCGAATTCTTCCTAGGGGTGCTCGCCTTCTACGGGATCCAGGCGGCGCACCTAGTTCCCAACTCGATCATGGCCCTGGTCATCTTCGCCCACCTCTGCGAGATGTTCGTGGGGACGATGCCGAATCTCCCGCTTTGGCGTCGACTCTTCGTCTTGCACACGGGCTCGCGCTCGAGCGCGGTTGGGAGGCTTTCACGCCCGCTCCGCGTTTCCGCCTTTATCCTTCCGCGGTCAAGTCCAGCTGGAAGGATCGGCACCGCAATGGTTGTACGTGGAGGACTCAAGCGGCGCGACGATCTTGCTCTTCCCGACGATCGCTGGAGCCCACGCCCGACCGGGGGCCCGGCTAGACGCAGACGATCCGGGCGAAGCACGGAGGTGATGGCGGCGCGCATTGTCGAGCTCCGCCGCCAGGGGCTCACCGGAACCCACGTGGCGGCGGATTTTTTGCGGCGCCGACTTTGCCCGCTCCGCTTGAGGGCGCGCCCCGGCTGGACGTACTACGGCGATAACGACGGGACCCGCGCTGCTCTTGGAGGTGAATACCCTCGCGCTCTTTTGGATTTTGTACCTTCCTTCTTTCCATTTTTGGCTAATAGCCAACTCTTTGCTTCTTCTTCGGGTGTTCAGCTGATGGGAACGTGCCGGGCGACGCGTTCGTGATCGGGTCAAGGGCTCGATGATGACCCGCGCCGACCGACGGCATCGCCCCGCCGGCGGGCATCCGCCCCCTCTGCGACTGGGACCCGCGGGAGCGCAACCTTCACTTGCAGGCGTTGCCCCCCATGGAGGTCTCTGGTCCTGCGGTCCAAGTGGCCCGGGGACCACTGCAGATCCGCGAGCCGCCACCGGCGACCGCCCAAGCTTCCGCGGCCGCTGCTGCTTCTCTGTCGTGGCGGCCGACTCCGCCAAGGCTCGGAAGCGCCGCCTCATCCTTGCTGTCGGCAGCGGCGAGCGAGGAGGGAGGGCGAGCCAAGAGAGCGCGCTCTTCAAGTCTCTGGCTTCGCCGCTTCGCCGCCCCAACCGGCCGGGGCTCGCTGCTATCGCCGCCGCTCCGCCACTGGGCGAGCGCGGCGACTTTCAGAGCTGGCGCCGCTGCGCCGTTTCTTCCGCTCCTACGCCGACGCTCCCTGCGGCGGCGCTTTCTTCTGTGTTGGCGCTTCGCCGCACGGCACCGCTTCGCGCCGCCGGCGTCGAGTTCGGCGGCGACCGCTGATCATGACAGCGCCGCCACCTCGCCGCAAGCAAGCGACTTGAGCTCCCCCCTTCAGCTTTCGCCTTCAGGGCGCACCGCTTCAGGTTGGCTTTCCCTGCGCTTTCGCACACTTCGCATTAGGGTTAGCATGCTACGCGGTTTTTGCATACCTGAACCCTGTTTGTCCTTCTTGGAACAGGACGGACGCTGGGGCATCGAGCTCCGCTCCACGCGATTTCGCCATTGACTTCACCGCCCGCTGCTCTTCGACGGAGGTCGCCTGCGGGCGCGGAGAGTCCGCGCGCGCGGGAGAACCCTCGCAACCTCGCTTTCTGGCGCGCCGCTTATCTCGGCCGTGACCGCCCGACGAGGGCGCTCCTTTGAGGCGCTTCACACCTCTCTCCGCACTGGGCGACGCGGAACAAGCCTTGCCTTGGCGGGAGCGGTCCGCCGGCGAATCGCGGCGGGCCCTTGGCCAAGAGACCGCGCGAAGGCGATGACCAGCGAGGCTCGCGGCAGCCAAGCCGCCGCCGCGGCCGCCAAGCAGATCGAAGACCTCACTTTGGAGCACTTCGAAGCGCCCCGGACCCTCGCCGACATGCTGCGCGACGCCCTCCGCGGCTTCCGGACGCCTGCATCCACAGGTGTTTCTGCATCCCGCTGGAGGAGACGGCGCGCGAGACGCCCGGCGCCGTGGGGCGAACGCCCGAAGCCGGCGCCTTCCGGCGGCGCTGCGGACGCGGGCGATCAAGACGGTCGCCACGGCTCTTAAGCCGCCGCGGTTCATCTGGCAACCGCTTGGCCCGGACGCGCGTTTGACCTCGACGCCGCCAGGAGAACCTTCGCGCCACCTGGACGGTTCGGCGGTAGCGGGTTGACACCGCCGCCCGACCGCGTGTCCATGATGGGGGCGCCCTCCGGCGAAGGCGCGAACCGGGAGAAGGCGAGACTCTCTGGCTTTTTTGCCTTGTGATTGTTGCCTATAAATGCAAACAAACTTTTGCTCTTTTCTTTGTGAGTCTTATTTGAACTTCGCATACGATTTTGACTTGTTGAATCGAAATGGGGCACCCGCCGCCAAAGGTTTTAGATGAGCGTTCGCCGCAAGTGAGCGCTGCTTCCTTAGCGTCTGGTTACTTCAACCCTTATGGCCTCTCGCAACCCGACTTAAGCGTTACGTGGCGGCGCTTAGCTTCGGAAGTGGTCTAGTCGCTGATGCGCCGTTGGCGCATTGCCTAGACCGAGCCGACACACTGTGCTAGAGCCCGCTTCCGTCATGACCTCGCACCGGCGTAAGTTATAAGCGTTTGTTTTTGCAATCAAGGGCCATCGGCCTTAAGTACTTTCGCTACCGACTTTCGGCGAGAATGTTTTCTAACAGACCTTTCTAAGGCTAAGCCAGCGATCGCCAAAAAGCTTTAGATGAGCTTTCATTGAAAGTGAGCGCTTTTCTCGTGCATCTGGTTACTTCAACCCTTATGGCCTCTTTGCGAACCGACCCTAGACATCGCGTGGCGGAACTTAGCCTTCGAAGTGGTCTAGTCGCCGTGTGTCATTGTTGGCGCATTGCCTAGACCAAGCCGACACACCAGTTAGAGCCCGCCTTCCGTCGCCGCCCGCCTAACCATGAGTCATAGGCGTTCGTCCTTGCAACTAAGGGGTCATCTGCCTTGAGTACTTTTTCGCTACCAGCTTTCGACAGAATGCTTTCTAACAGATTTGAGGCGAAAAAAGAAACAGATGCCCACAAGGAGACAGAACTTATCTCTTATTGAAGATGGCTTTGTA
Source organism: Raddia guianensis (assembly GCA_036346415.1). Classification (NCBI taxonomy): domain Eukaryota; kingdom Viridiplantae; phylum Streptophyta; class Magnoliopsida; order Poales; family Poaceae; genus Raddia; species Raddia guianensis. Next base: position 55,497,436 of record CM070536.1, read on the forward strand.
CAACGCAGCCCCCGAGGCGAGCGGTGAAGGAAGAAGACCTCGCCGCTCGGCTCAAAGGAAGACCTCTTGTTGTGGGAACCCTCTTGCTGGTCCCACAAGACGGCGGCAATGTGATGTGGCGCTTCGGTCGCGACCCTGGAGCTTGTCACGCAGGTCTTCTCCATGCAGCAAGTGGCGGTCCTCCAGATGGGACCGGAGATCGCGGCCACCTGCACGCCTGGCCGGCCGAGCCCCCGTAGGGGTCGCCTGGCTCTTGTCATCTTGGCCCCGCCCCCCCTCAACAGGAGATCTGCGAGAGGAATGCGAGGGCAACAAAGAACGAGAGGACGCGGAAACGCCGGTTCCCCCGCCCCCCGAGACTTGCACCACCGCCGCGGCAGCGTCGACGTAGCGGGCCAAGCTGGCCAACCACGGCGCCGCCGGGGAGTCCGGAGTCACCGGAACCGGTGGGTTTTGCAGGCCTCGCAGCGTGGAGGTTCTCAGGCTTTGGAGTGCACTCCTCCAAGGCAGCGCCGCTTAGCTTGGCCGAGGTGGTTCGCTTTCGCCAGGCTCGGCTTTAGGCGGGCGGCCACCGCCGGTGATCGCCGCCATCGCCGCGGCCGACTCCGGGCCGCAGCTCTAGCGGCCGCTTCTCGCTCCATCGCGGATCGCTTCTCCGCCATCGCCTCTGAAGAAGGGTCAAGAGCTTGAACCGACGCTTAGCGCCCCCTACCGGCGCGCCATCGACGGCGTGTTCTCCGCTCAACCATCGCGGATCACACCTGGTCGATTTTTACTCGCTAGCCGACTCGATCAAGCTCGATTCGATTTGAGCGTCGGGCTCAACAAGGAACGACTCGCAGATTTACCCAGGTTCGGACCCCCTGCGGGTAATAGTCCTACTCCCGCCGAGCCTTAGCTCTTTTCTTGATTGTGGTTGAAAGGGAAAGTCTTTACAGAGTGCTCTCACGAACTGAGTGTTCGAATCCTACCCAACGTGCCCCCTTCCCTCTCTCTCCTCTCCTTTTATACAAGCCTCGAACCGACGGAGAGAGCCGGGAGTAGGCGATCAAATGCCCTCAAGATAATCGACAAGACACGACAGAAGAGACGAAAGCGTGCAGTTGCCGCGCCACGCCATGCCGCCCTCGCGTGCTCGCAAGTGGCCTCTCACCCCAAGATCCACACCGTGAGTCTCTGGGTGGGGCCCACACTCCCTCCCCGACAGGCGGCCTCTTCAAGCAAACCTCCTCTCTGCTGTCAATTCTTGGCGCCATGGTGATGTACCAGACGCAAGGGCCATCAGATGGCAGTAATCATTTCTTCCATTGTCTACTCGCGCGTGATGTCTCATTAAATGCGCTTTCGCCGTCCTTGGCGGCGGGGAGCTTCGTCCCAAGACTCCTACGCAATACTTCCCCACGCTGGCCCCTTTGACGCAGGGCCCTCACCGGTCTTCGGAGGGCTGCCACGCACCGCCTTTGGCGTGGGGCCCTCGCCTCACCATCGGAGGGCTCGCCCCCACGCCCGCTGGCGGCGTGGGGCCCTCGACTTCGCCTCAAGGGCTGCCACGCACCCACCTGGCGCGTTCGGCCTTTCGAATGCTCTTTGTACCCCGGTATTTATTACACCGACAATATGCAAATGAGGGCTTCAGCAAAGGAGGGATCAGGGTTTCATTTGCGGAAAGCCATCTTTATAAATTTTCCTATATCTTTGAAAATATAAAAAGGGTTAAGAAGAGTTAAAACAAATATCTTTCTTTTGAATCTCCAGCTACCCACCGGTTTTAACCCAGCACGGGCAACTCATGGCTACCTGCCATATCCATCCAATGATCACATGGCTATCTGCCATAGAAATCCAATATCAGGGCTAGCCGCCAAATCCAAATCTCAGGGCTATCCGCCATGTCAAAATCATAATCTTAGGGCTAGCCACCATGCAAATCTCATGACTGCCTGTCATGCTAACTTAATCACTTCACAGCGTCCTGCTGCGAAGGCCCAAAACAAGACTCACGACGTTCTGTCGTGGTTTTCATTTAAAACGCCATTTCGAAAACAAAAGTGTGAAAATACTACCATGAGGCAGCGCTCCGTCGCCCGCCCTTGACCGTGGGCACGGCTGTCTAGACAGTTCTACACTCTGCAGAGGTTGCACGCTTTACCCACGAGAGATAATTTACTTAGTAAACCACCACAAGGTCTTTAACCAACTCACTCCTAGCTCAGCATCACCGCTAAGGATTCTACCTCTGTGCGGTACTCGGTTGCGGTGCCGCCCTCTTGCGCCAATAGGTTCAAATTCATGCGACACCGTTATCCACGGATCTTTGCACTCAATTACGTGTCACCGTCATCTGCGGGCACTATCAAAATCTGCTCGAATCGAGCGGTCTCCGTTATCCACGGTTCAATTCCGTTAACCACGGATTTGCGCGACACGTGTGCTACGGATTCTCATTTGCCTATTCCACCAACCGAGATGCCCGAACTAAGAGTTTGAAGGGTACTCAACCAGGGCTGCCCATACCAAAGACTCGTGGTCGACCGTTGAACTTAGTTTGTCTACCTCAAGGACTCGGTCCTAAAGGATTTGGGTGGTTCCCACACTGGCCCGACTCGTATGCTCGCACCAATCCATACAACCATCCACCCAAATCTGGGTTTTCCAAAATAATTTCCCATTATAACAATAACTATTGTACCCCAATAGTCCCATTTTATCAAACATGACAGCATCAACTGTCTTTAAATCACGCATTTCAAACATTGCATTTCACATGAAATAACAATGACGCATAAAGCAACACATAGCAGGGCTAAGCATTTAACGATGAACTAATCAATGAAATGGCAATAAACAAGTTATATATTCCTAGGGTTGACAAGGATCAGGTTTATACGCTAATGATAAATTTAATGGGCTTTTAACTAATCAGCCTAAGTAATTAGCATTTTTAAATTTCAACTATCATGCATATTCACAATTCTAGAAAAAGCATTTATAAATCTAGGTGGCAATATGATCAATAATCATTTGGGGAAAGGTCAACAATGACTTGCCGTAAATGCGGTGTTTCGGGTGCCTGGATTGGTCCTCGGCTCCAACGACGTCGATATTTGGATCTAGCTTAAACAGATAAAACACATAATAAATGCACATATAAAAATATGAATGCAAATAGTGCAATTGAAATTTTTAAATGAGAATATGTATTTTTGTGAATTTATATAAATTTACTTCATTTAAATTGGAGTTGTTTCGCAAAAGATATGAAAATAACAATTTCTGCAGAAAATAAATAAAGGAAAATGGCCATGGGCGACCTAAACATGCTTGGCCCGGAGAAGCATGTGAGGAGGAGCTGGGGGTGCAGGCGTGTGGGACGCGGGCCGGGTTGGCAAGCAGAGACTCTGGGCGCTGCTGGACGCTGGCCCGGCTCGGCTGGCTCGGCTCTTGTCATGGCCTGGTCAAGGCCGGCCAGCTCACCGCTACTGGGCCGATGCAGAGGGGTCGGGAGGGGCCGACAGGGGACCACTGGCGGAGACCCAGAGGGGAGGCGGCGGAATGGCTCGGGAGGCGGGATTCGCGGCGGCGGCGGACTCCGGCGGAGGCGAGTGAGGGAAAGCAAGAGGGAGGCGAGAGGGAGCTAAAGGAACGGTGTGGCTCGGGAAATCGCCCATGGCGACCTAGCGGGCGGGCGGTGGAGGTCGGTGGCGCACGGCGGAGGAGTGGCCGGCGAGGAGAAGAGGGCTGAGGTGCTTGTGAGGGTTCTGCGAGGTGAGGTGGAGCTCAGGAGGCACGGATTGAGGCCGAGGCGACTCCAGATGGTGGCGTCGTGGAGATGGATCGGGAGAGAGACACGACCGGCGGCGAGCTCCGGGCAACTCCGGGGAGAGGGGGCGGCTTACCGGCGACGGTGTCTTACCAACGTCGGCCACGGCACGGTGGCGACGGCGACAGCCCGGCAGCGTCGGGACAGAGAGGAGGAGCAGGAGGACAACGAGAAATATCCACACAATTAAAGAGAAAGCTACACTAGCTAGATAGACAGTTGGGAGGACAACGAGACAAGTTTAAATAAGTTCACAAAGTCGTGTGATTCAGTTTAATTGAGCGAGCTTAGAATATTCTAATAGTGGTCCACTTGATATTCGTCGTCGAAGCTCGGACACTCATTATCACCCGCTATCCTGAATTGGAATCCCGAATGGTTATGATTGTTCCGATTTGGCTCTACTGGTCCAAAACTGGACGCTGTGGGTTACGCACGAGATACTTAGTATCTACAGATGGATAGGGCTGTCACCACCTACCACATATACATGGGCCCGGGTGTAAACCGAGTTAGTCCTAGTCTCAGACACCACGTCTGCGACTATTTCTCATCAATCTTCCTCAGTACTAAAAGAAGTTGATCTAGGTTCAATGCCTGGCTCTAACAGTATATGAGTGAGAACCTAAACTGATTCGAGCATTTAATATAAGCTACGGTAAAGCAAATCTACACAACTCATTTATGCAGATATACTCAGCTCAAATAAAGTTCAACACTACAGCAAAGAACGAAGTGATCTCACTAATTGAAACAATTAGGAAAGGGTACAAGAGCTATTACCCGAATTTCCGAAGACACTTTCGGAACTCCAAGCATCGGCTCGACTTGACTCTAACTCCCAATTTCTACTAACTAAGAGCTACTCTACTAACTAGAATGAAATGTGAAAGTGTTGTGTGTTGTGTTACAAGTGAGGAGAGGGGGTCTATTTATAGTGTTGCGCAGCCAACCGGGGTGCTCCACGTGTAGGGACACATGTCATCCATCCCTCCTCCAAAGGGGAACCCGATGGGCTCAAGCTTGGGTCGGCCGACCCACCTCCTTCATCTCCCGGCCGTAGATTTTGCATGGGATGCTCCCTTGATGGTGTGGATTAACCCCTTAAGCCGGTGCATCAAATGGACTTGCGCAAGAAAGGAATCCAAGGGAATCCTATGCTCATTTGTGAAGTAACCGTGTCCATTCGATCAAACCGACGACAGTGAATGGTCTAGATGGCTTCTGTCGACGGTTGAGATAACGATCTCAAGTCGCTAAGGTTCTTTCGGAATAAGATAGGAGACACGCCGAACAACCACGAACAGCAACGAACAGGAGACAGGGGTTTTTATCCTGGTTCAGGCCTCTCAGGAGAGATAATAGCCCTACGTCCAGCCTTTCTTATATATCAGAGATTCGGGCCGGGCCAACTCCGAGACCATAACGAACTCAATGTGCCAAATACATCCCGAGGTAGATAAGGTAAACTCCAATTCTTGGGGATCACGACTTCTATTCCAATCCGGAAAACCAACGTCCGGGTCTTCACATAGCCGTGCAGAACTCTTGTTCGAGTAGGACTCGAACACGAATCCTAGGCTGTTACGCACCATGCCAGCCAGGAGGCTATTCGGCAAGACGCATATGGGCCAGATAGAACCTTCCAGGAGTGGGCCTGGTAGGGTTGTTCGATTGGGCCGTCGGGGAGTTGCCATGGCAATGGGCCGTGATTTTATCCCGATACTAGCCCCGAGACTCAAGTGGAAGGACTCACTAGAGTGGGGTCATCCTCTTGAGACTCCAAGTCACGAAGAGGGTATATTTCCTGCTACAAAGACGTGCAACAGGCGACCGAACAGGTTACGGTTCAACCGAACAAGTCGTGTTCGGGACCGAACAAACCCGCCCGGCGCCGAGCAACTCTGTTGCGTCGAACAGGGAACGACATCTGTCCGAGCAGAGTACCCAGCCCTCGATACAGAAATCGGAAGAAGTGAGGTGAATCATCTCCTTGAGGCTGAACGTCACCAAGGAGGGATTGACTTCTTGGTAGTGAAGAGCGTACCACCGCATCCGGTAAGATCAGATCTTCCGGGAGAATGAACATAGCAAGTCGCGAGACGGACTCGTGCTGCTGCATCCAGGCATTCAGATGCCTAGGAAAAGATAGGGGAACCACCTCTCGGGCTAGAGCTTGCCCGAGAAAATAGGGATTGCGCTCTCGAGCGAATGTCGCGCTCAGGAGCGAGGGTGATGTGCCCCCAGACGTAGATCGTGTGCAAGGAGCAGACAATGCATACGAGGGGGAAGGTGACCCAGTCCCCGAGTGTAGAGCTCGCCAAAGGAACCAGGTAAGGAGGTCTAGTCCCCGAGCACGGAGCTCGTTAAAGGAACCAGAAAGTATGACCAGGCGAAGACGTACCCGGTAGGAACTGCGCTCGGGTGAAGAGCGCCGGTCGAGGTGATCCAGCCCCGAGCACGGAGCTCGTCGCGGGACGAGAGCGCTCGGGCGAAGAACTGCCCGGTGCGAGGTGAATCACAACCCGATGCAGTCAGAGCCGCAAGAGAACGTGTGAAATCAACGCTTTACCCATGACGTATTCCTTGCGACAGCGTAGGCGTTGTCTTGGCAAGTGCAGAACCGACGTTTGGAGTGCCCGTTGCGATGAGAATCGGCTTACGATGGGCATGCCCGTTGCGATGAGAATCGGCTTACGGTGGGCAGGACTCCGTTGGTGGCGCACTACCTTAACTTAGCCGAACTGTGAAGGTCAGTGCCGGGCAAAGGCGAGAAATCATACGCGGGTGAAGTGAATCAGTCCCTGGGCATGCGCGGAGCGTGCTCGGGAAGAGAGGGATGCAGACATCGGTTTTGGTGGGGAAGCCTGGAACCTCGCCGTGACCATCACCGAGTCGGCGTTCCCGTTCTGTACTTCTGCGAAGACAAACAAGAAACGAGCCAGCAAGGGGAAAAAGAAAGCAAGGACAGGCTCTAAGAAGAGCAAAGCGAGTTTTGGAAAACACGCAAAAGACGACCTACCCGCACCAGACATAATTTTTTCCGGGTACGTCCCCCGATAGCGTTAGTGTCACCTCGGCGAATGCGGAACCGACGCAAGGAGTGCCCATTGCGATGAGAATCGGCTTACGGTGGGCAGGACTCCGTTGGTGGTGCATTGCTCCGGATTACCGTGCAAGGAAGGACGTAGCATGGATAAAAAAGGCGTGTCGCGGCAAGTGCAGCCCGTGGCTAAGACCGCTAACCGTGGAAGGCGATCGGGACCTTAGTCGCGAGCAAAGGCGTCTGGCGAAATCTTATCCGGGCATGGACCCGTGCAGCGTTGATGTCGCCTCGGTGGGTGCGGAACCAGCGCTAGGAGTGCCCGTTGCGATGAGAATCGGCTTACGGTGGGCAAGCCCGTTGCGATGAGAATCGGCTTACGGTGGGCAGAACTCCATCGGTGGTGCACCACTTCGGTTAACCGGAGCTGTACAGGTTGTCGCCAAATAAAAAGACATGCTCGTACGCGGGGAGCGCTACGGGAGTGAAAGACCAACGAGGTTTTGAAAAACCAACGCTAAGGAAAGGAACTGGAATACTGAAAACGTACCGGGGTTGCCGAAATTCAGCTCAAGTCCCAACTGACCGAGGAGAGGCAGTCCTCCGAGGAGCTTCGGGAAGAAGCCGAGGAGCTTCGCGCGCTGTCCGCGAGGACTAGCATCGCAGAAGGAAGGGTCGAGGAGCTGGCCGAGCAGCTCAAGACCGCTGAGCAGCGCCTGAATCAGAGCGAGAGTCTGACCGAACAGCTTTTTCTGCAAAAATGAGTAGCAAAAGACAAGGACGAACAGGAAACCAAGAGCAAGGCGACAGTAGCTAGAAAGTTTTAAGAAACCGGTAGAACGCAGCCTAACTCCCAAATTTCGCCAGCGGTTGCTCGAGGACTGAGTTTGCGAACTCGAGCAGTGCACAAGAGAAAGAGCGACGCCCTAGCCCTCAATGCAGACGATGCATGAAGACCTGAACTTGCGACTTCAAGCACGTGCGTAGAGAGTTAGAGCGACACCCGTATCCTGATCGACTCGTTCCAGGAACTGCTCATTAACGTAAGTTAGGCGATTCCGAAGATAACCGAACATGGAAAGTGCCTCTGCCGCGGAGGGCTTACGAGAGCAGGCTTTGCCAAGTGGTTGTGCCGTGAGCGGTAAATGCCTCTGCCACGGAGGGCTTACGAGAGCAGACTTAGCCGCAAGGTGGAAAGGCCGTGTTACGTAACCCTGTGTTTAGGAACTTATCGAAACTAGATACGGGTAGGGAACAATCCTTAAGATTGCGGGGCCAAGAGTTCGCAAGACCGGGCAGCCATCAAGTGTTACCAGAGAGAAAGAGTAGTCCGAGAAGACAAGTGGTGAGGAGGACCGCAGGGGGCCGCGAGCATTCACCGCTCAATGGGTTGAACTTTACATGGCAGCCCGAGAGACTTGGACGAACTAAGGCGCGAAATTTCAGAAAAAGCGCGAAGCTAGGAAACGAAAGACTTACACGAGGAACTTACGAAGCTGGTCGATGTTCCAAGTCTTTGGTCACTCTCTCCGTCATCCTTTGCCAGCGAACAGCCCGGGATCCGGAAGGAGTTTTGATCCGATCCCGAGCACGGAGCTCGCCCGGGGACGAGCAGCGCCGGCGAAGAGCTGCCCGTGCGAGAGATCGATCCCCAAGCACGGAGCTCGTCGCGGGAACGAACAGCGCTCGGCGAAGAGCTGCCAGTCGCGGCGATACGAACAGCGCTCCGGCGAAGAGCTGCCCGGTGCGGAAGTGATCCAGCCCGAGCACGGAGCTCGTCGCGGGACGAGACGCGCCCGGGCAAAGAGTTGCCAGCGTGAAGTTGATCCGATCCCGAGCACGGAGCTCGTCGCGACCAGACGAGCGTCGCCATGGGCGAAGAGCTGCCGGCGCTAAGTTGGTCGATCCCGAGCACGGAGCTCGTCGCGAGGACGAGACGCGCCCGGCGAAGAGCTGCCCGGCGCAAAGAGATCTAGTCCCCGAGCACGGAGCTCGTCGCAGGGACCAGATGAGCGCTCCGGGCGAAGAGCTGCCCGGCGCGAAGTGATCTAGCCCCCGAGCACGGAGGTCGTCGCGGGGACCAGACGTGCGCCCCGGGCGAAGAGCTGCCCGGCGCGAGAAGATCCAGTCCCCGAGCACGGAGATCGTCGCGGGGACCAGATCTGGAATGCGATCAAGATCGAAGGGATCGACCCGATCTGGCAGGGAAAGAGACATCCTGCCCTTCTGAGTCGTAGTCCTCAGGGAGAATCTCCTGGTCGCTGATAGAGTTCGACATGCTCGATCTGCGTATCCCCACGGACGGCGCCCGGTTGTCGGCGGTTGAATAACGATCTCAAGTCGCTAAGGTTCTTTAGAAATAAGATAGAGAACCGCCGAACAACCACGACGAACGCGAGCGAGGCGGGGTTTTTATCCTGGTTCGGGCCTCTCGGAGAGATAATAGCCCTACGTCCAGCCTTTCTTATATATCAGAGAGGAATACAAGAGGTGGCTCGACGAGACGAACAAGTCTCGGCGAGATTATGGGTGTCTGGTGAGTAGTATGCGACAAAGTAATCTTAGATGCGGATCGTCTAAGTCGTCCCCTCTATCGCCGTAGGGCTTGTTTATATAGTGTTGATGAACCGACCTACCAAGGGATAATCGGTAGGGCCAACTCCGAGACCGTAACGAACTCAACGTGCCAAATACATCCCGAGGTAGATAAGGTAAACTCAATTCTTGGGGATCACGACTTCTATTCCAATCCGGAAACCAACGTCAGGGTCTTCACGTAGCCGTGCAGAACTCTTGTTCGAGTAGGACTCGAACACGAATCCTAAACCAAGACACGACCGTGCGACCAGAGGCTGTTCGCAAGACGATATGGGCGGATAGAACCTTCCAGGGAGCTGGGCCCTGGTAGGCTGTTCGATTGGGCCGTCAAGGAGTTGGCCATGGCAATGGGCCGTGATTTTATCCCCGACAGCTTCCTTTTGTGTTTTTATGCCACTGGGGAGAAGACAGGGCTGGATTGGTGACCTGGCTGGGTCGACTGACCTAGGTGGGTCGGCCGGCTGGCTTTGTTCCGATCTGCCTGGTTTGTCTGTTTGCACTGTAGACCCAAAACTCACCAAAACTTGTGGAACTTCATTAGAATAAATAAAATGTTTGTATAAACCTTGATTTTCTCCTCGAAAGCCGGAATTCCGGAATATGCTGACGTATAAATTTGGTGTTTATTTGACGTCAACAATGCCCTCTAGGGCCACCAGCTGTATCCCACTCTAGTCGGCATGCAGTAATCGCTCGACTCTTCACCGAAATCAATAAATACGCCGTGTTGGGTGCGCCAACGTGACGTTGCAAGACGAGTACAGGTACCACTTCATCCAAATCAAAGTGATGCGTCTTACAATGGGCCAACCGCCATAACTCCAGCAATCCCGGGCTGGGTATCACTAACAACTCTAACGATCTCTATGAGTGCTTCACAGTCTCCTCGTAGATAAAACGAGCAGAAGCCAGTCAGGATTAAGCATCAACAATCTATAAGCACTCGGCATGAAGCATGTCTCAGCCAAGGTGTGGTAAAGAGGAGCAGCAACTCGACTCTGAAGCACTCGGGGCTACTGTGGATAACATAGACCCCGGGTACCCACACGGAGGGCCTAAGAGACCAACCGACAGGGGATGGACCATGTCGGGTGGATAAGGACGTGTACCACTCGGACTCTAGAAGGCTTGCCCAGGAAGGAAAGACATAAAGATAGAAGTCTATCCCTAATTAATAGGGAAGATGCATTGTAATCCCCGATAACTACGTATTTGGCTAAAGGATAGATATAGGAATCCTACCTCGTAACCGACCATGAATCTACCTTGTAACCCTGCCCCCTACTATATAAGGCCTGCAGGGAGCCCCCTGGTTCAGCATGATCTTCATCATCTTCTACATCTTCATATCCACACCCATCCATGGAGAGACATCTCCCTCCTCATTGATCATCAGATCATCATTATAATCCCAGAGCACAGGACTAGGGTATTACCTCCACTGCGAGAGCCTGAACCTGTATAAAAAGACCCCTCTGTCTTGTGCTACCATCGAGTTTGGATCTTGTGCATCTCCCCATATATAATCATTGCCGACGATAACCCCCAGTTAGACACCCGTCGACAACCTAACTAGCTAATTTTATAATTTAGTTATTCTTGAATAATGATTTAACTCTATCCTTACAACTGTCTTAAGAACCGACCACACAACCAACAACCAACCATAACCATCCAAACAAGACAACAACCATAATCGCCCCTAACCTGACCAACCAACCATATGTTGTGAATATGTCATAAATCAATCATATGTGATTATTGTAATACATCTTTGTTCATTTACTTTTGGTAACATTGATTATCGGTTCCCTAAATAAATGTCACAAATTTGTTTCTCAAGTAAGACTTGGTTGTGAAACACAATTGTGAATGTGATATTATTCTAAATAATCCATATTATTGTGGGGAGCAGTAATGATTTGATCGGCACATGTTTTGATTGATGGTACTGTTTCACATACCATAGGTCTGGAGATGTCAAATCAATAATATGGACACATGTTAGAGAACATGGATGGTTGGATTGACCTACTCTAAGACACTGCTGAGATTGTTATATTAAAAGTGTCATCTTATTGTTGTCTAGAGTGGTGCGCCTATATGGTCCTTAGACATAAGATCATCATAGAGTACCAGCATGAATAGTTGCATACTTTGGGGGTTATCAAACGTTACTTCGTAATTGGGTAGCTATAAACATAACCTGCAGGTATGTCACGAAACATAGCGTAGGGGTGTGATAGATCAAGATGGAATTTGTCCCTCCTTAATAACAGGAGAGGTACCTCTGGGCCCCTCGGTGTGGATGGATAAGGAAAAGTGCGGTTGTAGCGACCCGAAAATGGAGTCAGATCCCCTCTATGTTTTACCTGTTCTAATACTTGGATGGCTGGACCAAGTAGCTAAAATACATAGATATACAACTCTTGAATCATAACCGTGAAACGAATAAACTTTGTTACATCAGAGTACATAAGCTAACATGCCTAATAATGCAAATCTCAGGCACGTAGGCCTTTAAACAGCGAAAGACTCAAATAACTCAATAAAAGAATATGTACCACCAAAACGATTCCCACAGGCAAGATGTAGGGCGAGCACTTAGACGTCAAAATGGTCTTCATCATGAACTCCAATATTGACATGGTTTTCTTGAACTCAAAAGTGGAATTCGTCCTCTTGGAACTTCTCCTTGGGCTAAGGATTCTTCGGGCTCCAACCCGCTTGTTGAACGAGCAGCCTGCATGAAAGGCGGGGTGAGTACGCAAATACTCAACAAGCAAGGCTGGCTATATGCAACTAGGGCTTACAAAAGAGGGGCAAGGTTCTTTTGCATAAAACCAGTTTTGTAAAGTTCACCCTACGTTTTTGAAACATGGAAAAATTGGAAAAAAATTGAATTATTTAGTTTCACAATTTCCAGCGACTCTAGTTTTGTCCAAATGGCTAATCATAGTTCCCCCACTTTGAACCTACAATCCCATGTTCACAGTCCCCCTATGAGGAGAAAACCAAAACACACAACTTCTATCATGGTTTTCCTTTAAATAATTTTGAAAACAAAATATTAAAACTATCAGAGAGGCATCTCCCCGTCGTTCGCCCTTGACCTCGGGCATGGTTATCATGATAATTGTACACTCTGCAAAGGTTGCATGATTTATCAATGCGAGACGATGGACTCTAGCCGGAGGTGTCGTAACGTGACCTTTTACCATCTGGTTCTTGGCTAGCATCCCTTCTAATGATTCCTCACAGAGCAGGATTGCTTCCAATTGGCTGTGTTCCCCTCTTGAGCCTAAAGGATGATGACCGGATCTTCTACACCTTCTCCACCACATGGGATGTCCAAACCACGAGTTTAATGGGTACTCAGTCAAGACTGTCCCATTCCAAGCTTCCAGCACACATGGTCGCATCGTAGTACTTAGCCCGACTACCTCAAGGACTCGGTCCTTAAGAAATCAAGGTGGATCCCGCACTAGAACCAAGTCTCGTGGTGCTGCACCCCCTTGCAACCAACCACCCCAATCAGGTTTTGCAAAACTTTATTTATCCCGATAGCACCCACTATCATCTAACCCATTTGAGAAACATGACAACAACGATCGCCCTTTAAAATCACATCAAAAGAAGTGTGTCTTGTAATCTCCCAACTTCTATGCAATGAAATCTCTCATCTTCGCGATCATCTTGTGTTGATTTGCATGATGTTTTTCTTACTTTGCGCAGTCAGTGTTTAATTTTTAGAAATATCTGGAAAAATCATTTTGAGTGATTCCTTTTGGAGAAGTTCTGTGACTTACGTATCTATCAACACAAAAATTTTGAAGTCCTGGAGATTCTTGGTTTGGGCGCAGTGAGATGAAAACCGGGCCCCAAAGTTTCTGAACGAGATTACTGGCAGGTTATAGTGTTTGAATTTTCTTGATTTTTGTGCAAGGTGGTTGGAGTAAATTTTTGCTGGAGTGCTTCACGACTCATGGTTTCATAGGGAGAAAAATTCCCACAATTTGTGGAGAACTAGAAAGCCACCATATCTTTGTTCGAAGTGAGAACAATTTCTGAAGTGAGAACATGTCTACGATTCAATTTGCTTTGACTACGAATATGTTTCAGTGATTCATGGTCTGAATGTATGACAAATTCTTTTGGCCATAGGTAATGTTGCCATGTTTCTAAAACTCGAACCAGTGCATACAATTCTTTGTCATATGTAGAATAATTCAAAGATGCACCATTAAGTTTTTTGCTAAAGTAAGCAACATGTTTTCTTTCTTGCATGACAACTCCACCAATGCCAATACCACTAGCATCACATTCTATCTCAAATATCTTATCAAAATCTGGGAGTTGTAAAAGCGGTGCATTTGTCAACTTATCTTTGAGCGTGTTGAAGGCATTCTCTTGTGCTTTACCCTATTTGAATGACACATTCTTCTTTGTCAACTCATTGGTGCAGCGAGCGAGCTAAAATCCTTCACGAACCGACGATAGAATCCAACTAGTCCATGAAAACTTCTCACCTGTGTTACTGTTGTAGGTGTAGGCCAAGCTCGGATAGCCTCCACCTTCTGTTCATCCATTTCGATTCCCTGCACAACAAAACCAAGAAAAACAACTCGATCTGTGCAAAAGGTGCACTTCTCAAGGTTACCAAACAAGCGCGGCTCTCTCAAAGCAGTGAAAACTTGGCACAAATGATCCAAATGTTCTTCTAAAGACTTGCTGTAAATTAATATATCATCAAAGTAAATCACCACAAACTTTTCAATAAAAGACCGCAAAACTTCATTCATCAAGCGCATAAACGTACTAGGTGCATTAGTAAGATCAAAAGGCATAACCAACCATTCATACAAACCAAATTTAGTCTTAAAAGCAGTTTTCCATTCATCACCTAGCTTCATTATAATCTGGTGGTATCCACTACGGAAATCAACTTTACAAAATATAGTGGAGCCACTTAATTCATCAAGCATATCATCTAGCCTAGGGATAGGATGACGATATCGAACAGTAATGTTGTTGATAGCTCTACAGTCAATACACATCCTCCATGATCCATCTTTCTTAGGCACAAGCAAAACAGGAATAGCACATGGAGTTAAACTCTCTCGTACGTACCCTTTGTCGAGCAGTTCTTGTACTTAGCGTTGAATTTCTTTCGTCTCTTTAGGATTGGTTCGGTATGGAGGACGGTTAGGCAAAGATGCCCCTGGAACCAAATCAATTTGATGTTCTATCCCTCTCAATGGTGGCAGCCCTGCCGGCACCTCATTTGGAAATACATCTTTAAATTCCTGCATCACAGAAACAATAGAATCTGGCAAATGGAGGGTGAAGCATCAGTAGAGAAAAAGGTGTCTGTGCACACAAGTGCAAAACACTCTTGGGGCTGGTTTCTCAACTCTTGCATCTCACTTTTTGTGGCTAATAAAACATGTCCCTTACATGTATTTCATTTTTCTTTCCAGTCTTTTCTTTCTTTTCTCTCAGTTTGGGCTGGTGGCTCTCGCTCTCTTTTTTGTGGATGACACTCACCTCTCTTTCTTTTCTCTCACGCTCAGCCCTATCTAAATCATCTTTGAGAATTTCTTCAGGTGACATCGGAACCAATGAAACCTTCTTATCTTTGTGCATAAAAGAATACGTGTTGGAGCGCCCAAGATGTGTAGTATCCTTGTCATACTGCCATGGCCTCCCAAGTAATAATGAATAAGCTTGCATTGGTACCACATCACAATCCACAAAATCAGCATAGGTGCCAACGGAGAAGTGTACACGTAGCATTGCCGTAACCTTTAATTTGCCACAAGAATTGAGCCATTTGATGTAGTATGGCTGCGGGTGTGAACGTGTGGTTAAGCCAAGCTTCTCAACCATTTCTGAACTTGCAATGTTATTGCAGCTCCCACCATCAATTATCACCTTGAATGAGTGCTCTTTGATCACAAATTTTGATTGGAACAAATTGTGACGTTGCCCTCTTTCAGCTTTCTCCATTCGAGAACTAAGTACTAGACAAACAACAAGGCTAGTATGGCTTGTATTAAAGGTGATCTCCTATGAATCAGAACCAGAATTATTCTCGGACTTCTCATGATCAGATTCATCTTCCTCCACTTCGCTTGCCGATGTATACTCGCCATCTTCTTGTATGACAAGGGCTCGCTGATTTAGACAATCTCTCATGTAGTGACCCTTTCCTTTGCATTTGAAGCACTCAATCTCCCTTGTCCTACCAGTAGAAGCAACCGATGATGATGACTTGGCAGGGGCAGTAGCTGTCTTGTTGGAACTAGTAAGTTTGTGTGCTAAGGGAGTTGTTCAGCTTGCTGAATTTTCTCGGGCAGCAGGTACAGTAGCTCGACTAGATGAAGATTTATTACCTTTTTCTGCTAGTTGGACCCCTGCCAATGTGTGGAAGAACTAGAGTATGTGCGGCCCGATTTACTGTAACCCTCTCTCTTTCCTTGCACTTGCCTATCTGCTTTGCAAGCATAATAAAAAAGTTCATCCAAAGAGTTGTAATTCTAAATCAAGTATGTTTTGGATCTCTTTATTTAGTCCACCCAAGAATCTGGCAATCTTCGCATTTTCCTCTTCTTGCACATTAGCACGAAGCATATCCACTTTAGTTCTTGATAATAATCTTCCACGGATTTGCCACCTTGATTCAACCTTTGCATTCTATTAAGCACATCCCTCTCAAAATAAGAGGGAACAAACCTTGCTCTCATCAAGCGTTTCAAATCATTCCAAGTGTGGGGAGCTCTATTTCTTTGAAGGATCTGACTCCACGAAATAGAGGCATAATCAACGAACTCACTGGTGGCAGCACACACTCGTTGGTCTTCAGGGTAATGATGACAATTGAATTTTTGTTCAACTTGCAACTCCCAATCGAGATATGCTTCAGGGTTAAATTTTCCATCAAAGCTAGGGATAGAAAATTTGATCTTCCCAAGAGGGTCATCTCTTCTTGCTTGTTGGCGATGATGTTCATGTCCTACACGCTCTCCCATACCATGGTGGTTTTGTGCAAGACGCCATTGATCACGCCCCATTTGCACATCTTCATTTTCAACAACAAATTCACCATTTTCTCCCTCATTGGCAGCCTCTTGAAATGCAACATTTAGATTCTCCCTTGGACGAAGAGGGGCAGCCACTGCAACATGATTGAAAACACCATTTGGACCTCAAGGGACTCTGGATGGCGGATGTTGTCGCGGAGGAGTATGCTTAACTTGCTCAATTCGAGCTTCAAGACCTCCAAGGCGATTCTCCAAACCATCCAAACGAACTAGCACTTGGTCAGCCAACATCCTTTCAAAAGTGTTTGCAAATTGATTCATCAATGCTTGTGAACGAGGAGACAGGGGCACCATAGGATGTTGATCCACACCATCAGCATAATCCTCCGATTGCATTCCATCACGACCATTTCTTGAACCTGACATGGTTAGCGAGGAACAAAAACAAAACCTACCAATGCTAATATATATATGTGGAAACTCACAATCTCACTATTCTTACCAACATATGCTCTTACCCTTCTCAAAGATTGCTCACATGTTTGCTGGTTCGTGATAACTTTCAAAAGGGAGATAGTAGAGCGATTGCAAAGTACTAGAACACATTGATCAATGGCAATTTGTGGGCTCTAGGTGTGTAATTTTGTGGTCAAGGGGAAACGATCAGTAATTCACAAGATGCAAAATTGAATAAATGTTCGCACAAGTACTAGTCTTAGTTGCTAATCTGAAAAGGTTTCACCAGGCAAACTCAACTAGTGGAAAGAGCAAAACTTGGAGAAAATTTGGATGCAACCGAGCAAATGATGACACTTCTTTCTCCTCTTTTTCTTTACTTCTTTTCACTTCTTTATTTTTTTTTCACTTCCTTTTCGTTTTTTTTTCAGTGCCCAATTACAGATCTGGACAGCAAAGAGTTCTGCGGCTGCTGAAACTTAAAAATGGTCCACTCAACTAAAATTCACGAAATTTGACATGGAGATGGGTTTTTGAGTTAGGAAGCCAACAAAAGTGGTTTGGATTGATTTGGATTTCTAGAGACAAAGATATCCACGTTTTAGTGTCCGTTGCACAGAGGAAAAATTCCTGGACAAAATTGGGGTTCAGATCTGCTGTTGTTTCGTTGAGGCTTCTCTCTCTATTTTTTTTTTGGCAAGGATTTTTTGTTTGGTTATGCAACAAGGGAAAATTAGACCAGCAACTAGACAAGACAAGGCGAACAAAAACTCAACAAAGCAAATTGAAATTAACAGATCAAATGGCTAGAATGGGCTAGGAATTAGATATTTTTGTATGGCAATTTTCTGGATGTAAGTAAAACAAAATTCAATCTACTACTAAAGGATAGATAATTCCTACCGGCAATGAAGGCTCTGATACCACTTGATACGCACAAGCCTCGATTTAAGATGCGTACGCACGAGTTTGGTCCCGATCTTCCGTTGTAGGAGAATCCTTGGAGGGCGAGTTGTGACTTTGACGAAGGGGCGGCTAACCACGATCCAAGAACGCGACTAGAAACCTCGCAATCGCTAAACCACTCCTCAATTGGTTATCAACCGTGTCAAAACACGATTGACCTGTTCACGAAGAACGGCCCGAGCAAATTGATGAGAATTGAAAGAGCAATAGCGGAAAAATAATCACTCATGGTTGTTTTGAGACTTCAAGTGTATTGGGGGCCAAGAGGCCTTACAATAGCAGTAGCTACAACCAAAAATCAAAGTCTAATGATATCTCCCAAAGGATAGAATAAAACATGCTGCTGCGTCCTCCCCATTGAATGCATGCAAATTAAACTTCCTTTTAGTGCAGCCACGAAAATAGGAAGTATTGAAATCTTGTTTATGCCATGGTGTACGTGGTGCCATGAAAATAGGATCAATATCTTCCCTGACGACTGGAAAAGTAGTTGGACCTTCCATACATGCGCCACCATAAAAATAGCAAGAATATTCCTTTGCTTAAAATAAATGGCGTGCAACAAAAATTGGAAATGCTCCCTTTCCTTGCATGCAGCCCTATCAATCCTCCCGTGATAGCATCAATTGAAAAACAATTCCTCTTTGTTTTCTCCACGGTATCCTCATGGTATCCTTTTTCTTTAACATATAGTTCCTCCGAAACACCTGCACCTGTAATAAGTTAACAATAATCATTAGGTAGTATCATATGTTCTGTGTTTAAATAATTATTTTGTTTGAGGGACGAATTCACCTTTTGTCCAAGGCGCCGTGTATATATGATCTCGTGTCATTGGACCTTGCATGCTAATTGAATCTTCTTCTTGTGTGCTAGTGACGTCCTCGTTAGAAGGTTTGGGAAATGAAGGTGTTCGTCATCCGGCAGGCAACTGATCTCTCGATGCTGACCTTGGATGGGCTCTACTCGAATCTCAAGACTCATGAACTTGAGCATATTGCAAGAAAGTCGGGTCCTTCGTCCAGAGCCTTGATCCCTGACCCTTCTGGTTCTTCTTCCACTGGTGTGGGTTTCTCTTTTTTTTTGTGGCCAATGATCAAATGGACAAGATTCAAGAGGAGCAGCTCGCGCTATTAGCAAGAAAATTCTCTCACGCTTACAGGCGGGCGACCGAGCGCAGACGGGGCATCCTAAGGTGCTTTGGGTGTGGTGGCCTCAACCACATCAAGCGTGACTGCCCCAAGCTTGGAGGAGACAAGAACGACTACACTACGCCAGCCCGGAGCAACTTCATCAACAAGAACCGCAACTTCAATCGTAGCAAGGATGAGAAGAAGAAGAATCCCAAGCTGGCAAAGGGACGTCGTCTGGTCAAGAAGGTTTTGGCCGCTCTGTATGAGGCCAACCTCTCTGACAAAGATGACGAGCGATCGGACGATGGAGATGATGGGCATCCGGAGATCGATGATGTCGACTACACTGGCATGTGCTTCATGGCAGATGAGAATGACGACTCCGAGCTGTACACCGATCCGATGATGAGGTAGGTCCCACCTATGACCAGCTCACTGAGGCATTCCTCAAGCAGGATGATAAACTTGCTAAGAGTAGGTCTACGTGTAAGGGACTTGAAGAGGAAGTAGCTTATCTAAACTCTAAGGTTGCTAATGTGAAAGCCTAGATGTGCTCTTGCTCTCCTCCAGTCGACTCTGATGGCCGGAAGGAGTGTGATAAGTTGACTCAAGAATTACTTGCGCTTAAAGCTTTGCATAGAAGTGTGGTTGCAGATTTTGATTTGCTTAGGGTGAGTCATGCTAGTGTGTTTTCAGAACTAGATAAAACTAGAGAAATTTTAGTTGTTGCTACCTCTATTCCTAAAATAGAACCTCCTTGCATGATTGATCCCTCCATGATTTGTCCTGATCCTTCTGCACACACTGGTGGTCATGACACTCTCACCTAAATGGAAGCCAGGGGCCTGGTGGTTACATAATTTGAAGCCCGGGGGCCTGGTGCTCATGACACTCACACTTAAGTGGAAGCACGAGGCCTGTTGGTCACGTAATTGGAACCCCGAGGCCTGACACTCGCACCTAAGTGGAAGACCGGGGGCCAGGTGGTCATGACACTCGCACCTATGTGGAAACCTAGGGCATGGTGGTCACGTAATTGGATGCTCGAGGCCTGGTGGTCATGACACTCGCACCGAAGAGGAAGCCCGGGTGCCTGTTGGTCATGACACTGGCACCTAAGTTGAATCTCGGAGGCCTGGTGGTCATGACACTCCCACTTAACTGGGAGCCCCGGGCCTGTTAGTCACGTAATTGGAAGCACGGGGCCTGACACACGCAATTATGTGGAAGACCAGGGCCCTGGTGATCATGACACTCGCACCTAAGTGGAAACCCGAGGACTGTTGGTAACATAATTCGAAGCCCGGGGGCCTGGTGTTAATGACACTTGCACTTAAGTGGAAGCCCAGAGCCTGTTGGTCACGTAATTCGAAGTACGGGGCCTGACACTCTCACCTAAGTCGAAGACTGGGGGCCTCCAGGTCATGTAATTCGAAGCCCGGGGGCCTGCTGGTCATGACACTCGCACCTATGTGAAGCCTAGTGGTCACGTAATTGGAAGCCCGCGGGCTTGGTAGTCATGACACTCGCAACTAATTAAGTGGAAGCCGGGGGCCTGTTGGTCACGTAATTAGAAGCCCGGGGCCTGGTGTTTATGACACTCGCACCTAAATTGAAGCCCAGGGGCCTGATGGTCATGTAATTCGAATATCGGGGCCTGGTGGTCATGACACTCGCACCTAACTAGAAGACCGGGGCCTGGTGGTCACATAATTGCAAGCCCGGGGGCCTGGTGGTTATGATACTAGCACCTAAGTGGATGCCCGAGGTCTGGTGGTCACGTAAATGGAAGCCCGGTGCCTGACACTCGCACCTAAGTGGAAGACCAGGGGCCTGGTGGTTATGACACTCGCACCTAAGTGGAAGACCAGGGCCTGGTCATCACATAATTGCAAGCCTGGTGCCTGGTGGTTATAACACTCGCACCTAAGTGGAAGCCTTCTAGAGTCCGAGTGGTACATGTCCTTATCGACCCCGACTTGGTCCATCCCCTGTCGGGTGGTCTTTTAGGCCTGCCGTGTGGGTACCCGTGGTCTATGTTATCCACAGTAGCCCCTGAGTGCTTCATAGTTGAGTTGCTGCTCCTCTTTACCGCACCTTGGATGAGTCATGCTTCATACCGAGTGCTTGTAGATTATTGATGCTTCTTCTTGGCTGGCTTTTGCCTGTTATCTGCGAAGAGACTGTGAAGTACTCATAGTGATACCCAGCCTGGGATTGCCGGAGTTCTGGCAGTCGGCTCTTTGTAAGACGCATCACTTTGATTTTGATGAAGTGGTACCTGTACTTGTCTTGTGATGTAAAGCTGGTGACCCGACGTGGGGCGCACCATTGGTTTTGGCTAAAGACCCGAGCGGTACCTGTACCCGACCGCAGTGGAATATAGCTGGTGGCCCCAGAGGGCATACCGTGGTTTTGACGAAAGAGCCATGTTGTGCCCGACCGGAGTGGGATACAGCTGGTGGCCCCAGAGGGCATACCGTGGTTTTGACTAAAGAGCCGAGTGGTACCTGTACCCGACCTGAGTGGGATACAGCTGGTGGCCCCTGAGGGGGTGGGGTTATAAGGAGGAGTCCTGGTCGGTTACGAGGTAGGATTCCTATCTCTATCCTCTAACCAAATATGTAGTTATCCGGGCTTACAATTGTATCTTCTCTATTAATTAGGGATAGACTTCTATCTTTATGTCTTTCCTTGCTGGGTAAGCCTTCTAGAGTCCGAGTGGTACATGTCCTTATCCACCCGACTTGGTCCATCCCCTGTCGGGTGGTCTCTTAGGCCCGCCGTATGGGTACCCGGAGTCTATGTTATCCTCACCCGAGGGCCTGTTGGTCATGACACTCGCACCTAAGTGGAAGCCAAGGGCCTATTGCTCACGTAATTGGAGGCCCAGGGCCTAGTGGTCACGTAATTGGATGCCCGGGGCCTGTTGGTCATGTAATTGGCTGCCCGAGGCCTGACACTCGCTCCATTGTGGATGATCGGGGCTTGTTAGTCACGTAATTCAAATCCCGGGGGCCTAGTGGTCATGGCACTCGCACCTAATTGGAAGACCGGGGCTTGTTGGTCATGTTATTCGAAGCCTGGGGGCCTGGTGGTCATGACCAGTGTTCGCCTACACGGTGTACACGGCCATGTACACGGTACACGATGGGTTACTGTGCTGTTTAGCACATAAACGGTGTATTACACGCTACACGGAATTACACGGAATTACACAGAATTGCACGGCCTAGTCGGCCTACACGACACGGCAAAAAAACGGCGTACACGGCGTTTTTCAGCGTGTAGCGTGGCGTGTAGGCTATAGGAGATGTGACATACAGCTTGAGGATACATTTGTTGCATACTTGCACTACATGGAATCATTTTTTTATATGTGAACTACAAATCTACAATGCACGTGTAATCTTGAAAATATATTATTCATCTATGCCACTTGTCAGTATAGTTTTCTAGGCATATACATGTTTTTTTATTTGTATTTTAATTAAAAATTACAAAAACGTGTAATCCGTGTAATCCCGTGTACACGGCGTGTACACAAGCTCAGGGGCCTGGTGGTCATGACACTCGCACCTAAGTGGAAGCCCGGGGCCTATTGGTCACATAATTGGACGCCCGAGGGTCTGGTGGTTATGGCACTCGCACCTAATGGAAAGCCCGTGGGCCTGGTCTCATAATTGGAAGACCGTGGGCTTGGTGGTCATGAAAGTCGCACCTAATTGAAAGCCCGGGGGCCTAGTGGTCATTACACTCGCACCTAAGTAGAAGCCAGGGGTCTGTTGGTCACGTAATTGGAGGCCCGAGGCTTGAGACTCGCTTCGAGTAAAGGAATTACTATAAATAAAGAACTAGAAGGTAATGCAAAAATTAAATAAGTAACTGACAATTAGGGATTCCAAAGTGCATCAAAGGATATGAAAACTTGTCTTTATAAGTTTATTTGGATCCTGCGATTCTCCGGATATTCCTGAGCAATGGATCCGGGCGTTGACAGCTATTCAAAGAAACGTTGGAGAAAATCCAATAAACATTTAAGTTGAAAACCAAAATGAAAATGCATGAGGTATGAATGCATGGAAAATGGATTTGGGTGGGATTTTTTCCGAGAAAGAGCTAGGGTTGACTATGATTTTTAATATTTCTAGAGAATTTTCATAAATTGAATGGGTGAAGGGGGATGTTGGCATTAATCCGTATGAGATGATATAGAATGAAGAGAGAATGATTTTGGCAATATCTTGGTAAGTTTCTGGATGGAAAAGAGTGACATGGGGTATGATTTTATGTGGGGTTTGAATCTACAGGGATTGGATTTACAAACAATCTAAGACTGAAAGAGAAATTACCGAAGGTAAAAGAGTGGAAATGTTGAAAAATATAACTTTAAGATTAATATCTAAATAAAATGCTTTTATTTGGGATTTTTCGTATTTTTGAGAATAAGATGAATAGGGGTGAGTTTAAAAGGCATTTTCCTAAGAAAAGCATTTTAAAATAAGAGATAAAAAATTATTTATGCGATTAATACTGGTAAATTGGATGAAATATTATGAACATAATTGTAAAATGGAATATTAATAAAGGAATAATTTTCTTGGCATTTTAGAAAATAAAGGTAAATGTAAAAAAGCATTTTCTTTCAAATAGGAAGAAAATCATTTTATTTTTTAGTTTAATTCTAAAAAGTGAGAATTTTATATTTTGTAAAATACTACATTGAATTCTAGAATTTTGAGAATTTTTGTTGAATTTTTGGATGGAATTTTCTATTAGGAACAAATTGCTAGAATAACTCTAAGGAATGGAAAATAAGAAAAATGGAAAAAATTATTGGGCCGCAGGGGAGGAATTGGGTCAAGCCCAAGAGCAAGCCAGTTCACGGCTAACACAACTGACGAGCGGGGCCCAATTGACAATGTGAGGAAAGGACTGTACTGTGGGTCCCACTGGTCAGAGAGAGAGAGAGGAAAATGGGAAGGAGGCGGTGGTGGTTTCCAGAGGTGCTGGATTTCGGAGGGGTGGTTTCCGGTGGCGGCCAGAGGCGGGGTGCAGATGCCTGGTAGTTGCAATTGGGCACAAGGCCAACCTAACCGTTGCGACGGTGGAGCTTGGGGGGTGGCCGGAGATGTCAGCACGGCGACAAGCTTAGGCGTCGCCAACGAGACAGCTCCGGTTGTGTTGGCGGTCGGCGATGGCGCAGGAAGGTTTGTGTCGTCGTGCAGTGCTACTTGGCGTAGGCGTCGGGGTTGGAGAAACAGCGAAGCGCCAAGGCGTCGGTTCGCTGGAATTGGGGAAGAAGGGTGACACTGGAGGGGCTTCTGGCATTGGAATTGGGATAGAGCGAGAGGAGTGGCTTGGAGCCTCAGCGTTGGATTTAAGAAGTTTTGATCTGAGCCGTCCGCAGTCACTTATGCGCTCGGGTGGACTTATTTGGGCAGAATGGCCATGTGCCGAGATGGGCCAATGTCTGCCATTGAGGGGAAAAGGGGCGACGCCAAAGACATCAACCCAAAAATTGAAAGCGTATTTTTAAGAATTTCCAAAAAAAAAAAAAGAAGGGTGGGATCTTAATTGAGAAGATAAATTCTAGAAAATTGATAAACACTTAAAGAATTTGTCAAAAAAATGCAAAAGTCTCAGAAAAATGTGATCTTGGGCTCCAAAAATTTAGAAAAAAGAGAAGAATCTAAATATGGGGTAAAATGTGATATTTTATGAGATAATTTTCTCTGGAAAGTTAGGAGAAGGTATTTTCTAATGGAATTAAATAGGAAATGTATTTGGGACAGGATGATAAATGCAGAGTAGTTCTTGGAAAAAAATTTCATGCAAAGTTTGGAAATTTTGGGGATGCTTCAAGTGTTCTCCAACATGAAGAGGAGTCTGGGCCGGTCGTTGCCTGGCCGGGTGCGAAGGCGACGATGACTCCAGCGATTGCTGCCATCGAGCTTGATGATATTGATCCTGACACTGCCCCTACCTAGCGCGCCAACTGTCGATGTTTGTTTAACCGGGGGCTGTTGTCGGCAATGATTTATATGGGGTTATGCACTAGATCCAAACTCGATGGTAACACAAAATAAGGGATTATACAGGTTCGGGCTCTCGTGGTGGAGGTAATACCCTATTTCTGTGTTCTGGGATTATGATGGAGATCTGAAGATCAATGTTGAGGGGATGTGCCGAACTAGGGTCCTCTGCCCGCCTTATATAGTGGGGGGGACAGGGTTACAAGATAGAGTCTAGGTCGGTTACGGGGTAGGATTCTTATTTCTATCCTTTCTTCCTGGATACCCCGGTATGGTGATGAATATATGTGACAATGTTTTACTTTGGTGAGATTGTGAAATACTTTGGTAGAGCATTTGCCAAAGGGACGCAAATTTGAAATAGTGTCTAATGGTGACGGACAGTGTCCGACAGATTTGTACCCGGACTGATTGTGTAGATAATTGCATTATAATGATCCTTTTGTACACGGATTTCGAGGTTGATGATGTTTGTGAAGCAGGTGATGTGATGGATTGGACTCAACTCTGTGATGCAGGTGCCAGTAGGTTGACCGGATTTGGCACCTGGCGGTCACAAGAGATGGTGTGTACCTGAAGGTTCGCTGCGGCAAGGAATCTGAGACAGCTGGACGCTGGGCGTCGGCCACTTGGCGGCAAAGCGAGGCTGACTGGTGGGCCCAGGTGTGGGCTGGCAACTAGGATGTCTCGAGGAAGGTGCGAGGATGCTTCCTTGTCGTGATGAGTTAGAAGGTGGTGTGGGGGAGAGAGGGTGGCATCTACAAGTGCTTGTGGTCTCGAAAGCACTTGTAACATTTCAATTATCTATGCAATGAAACTGTCGGGGATAAAATCACGGCCCATTGCCATGGCCCGTTCTCTGACGGCCCAATTGAACAGCCTCTTAGGGCCTAGCTCCCTGGAAGGTTCTACCAGGTCCATGTGCATCCTGCCGAACAGCCTTCTGGTTGGCATGGTGCGCAATGACCTAGGATTCATGTTTGAGTCCGACTCGAACAAGAGTTCTGCACGGCTACGTGAAGACCCGGACGTTGATTTTTCGGATTGGAGCAGACGTCGTGATTCCCAAGAATTGGAGTGCACCTTATCTACCTCGGGATATATTTGGCATGTATCAAGTTCGCTACGGACTCGTGGTCAACCCGGCCCGATTATCCCTCGGTAGGTCGGTTGTTCAACACTATATAAGCAAGGCCCCTACGGGGCATGGAGCCAAGATCACATATTACTTTTTGTTCACCCTTAATTTCACCGAGACTTGTTCATCTCGTCGAGTT
This sequence comes from Raddia guianensis, assembly GCA_036346415.1. Lineage (NCBI taxonomy): Eukaryota > Viridiplantae > Streptophyta > Magnoliopsida > Poales > Poaceae > Raddia > Raddia guianensis. Next base: position 55,523,807 of record CM070536.1, read on the forward strand.
TCCTCTTTGTAATCCTCTTTCATATAAAGAAACGCTGAACGTAGGGTTGTTATCTCCCCGTAGAGGCCCGAACCAGGATAAAAACCCTGCGTCTGTTCCCTGCTCGTTGATTGCTGTTTGCCCTGCTCGGCAGTGTCTTCTATCTCCCCTTTTCAAGAACCTTAGTTGACTTGGGACCAATATCCACACCGTCGACAGAAACCTCTTTTCATCAAGTTGATGCTTGTTCTTACTAGTTCATATGTTTTGATCTTGTTGCTTTGGTGGTTTTGCTGCAACTAGATTTTTGCCTCCTCTCCTTCTTTACGCTTCTGATCCATGATGTCTTGAGGGTGCTTATATGGTTTTAAAATATCTTTTGCACCCTAGGATAGACTAGAGATGAAGTTTTCCATGAAGTTGCAAATCTGTCCAAAATTTGTTCTTCACACAGCAGTCAGAGTTTGAATTTTTGAAAAATCTAGAAAACTCATTTCTAAGTGATTCTTGTTGGAGAAGGTGCGTGACTCATTTATATATCCATTTAAAAAATTTGGAGTCATATTCTTACACCGTTTGAGAGTATTGAGGTGAACACCGAGCTCCAAACTTTCTACTCAATGATTCTAACAGCTTGTGGTGTTTGATTTTTCCTGATTTTTTGCAAGAAGTTTTGAGGAGATTTTTGGTACATTGCTTCATGACTCATTTGTGCATGGGGAGAAAAATTCCCAAAAATTTTGAAGTACCAAAAACCCACCATCTCCCTGCTCCAATTAAGAACAAATTTTCAAGAATCTCTGTTTGCTTTTCTAAAAGTTGTTTTAGTGATTTGGCTCGATGTGCTTTATTAAAGTAAGATTTGAATTGATTCCTTTCTTTTTAAACACTTGACAACCAGGATTATGATTAAAAAAATCCCACATATTTCATGGCTCACATGCTAGGAGTACACATAGTTGTTAAAGCCATTTGTGTTTTGAAAGGATGGTGAATTTGAGGAGCACCGGTCCGAAGAAAAATCTTCAAGGCTCCCATTCACCCCCTGATCACCGTAGCGGGTTTTCAGTTTTTGATAATATTGGATGTTTTGGAGAGCTTAGAAGATTCCCCACAACTTTGGTTCGGAGCAATTAACAGATTTTAACTTTTTGTGGTGCACAATTGTTGTACTAATTGTGGTACGGTATTGACGTGCTAAAACAAAAGAGGCAAGGGCAAAAAAAAGAGCCACGCAACAAAGAAACTTAATAAAAAAAAAAAGTGGCTAGCGCAAAAAGAAAGAGCCGCACTGTTTTTTAAAAAAGAAGTGAGTAAAAGAGAATTAAAAAGAAGTACTTCATCACTGATGCCACATATTAAGGATGATAGCCTATCTTCATCTTGTTTGCTTGGGACTAGGCTAGGTCTAGACTGGTCAAGCATGTTGATACTTTGGGATAATCTTCAATTTTGCATTACATATAATGAACAATTGCTATTCCTTTGCTATGATATGTTGCCAACATATATAGAATAATCTGACATGCAACCCAACATTTAAAAGAAAATGCCTATGAGAAAGTGCATAGATTTTCTAGTATAACATTACTCGTGTAAATCACTCTACCACGCATCCAACAAAATTTGTTTGGTTCGAATGAGAGGAATGGGTGTTTATCTTATTTCTTCTAATAGAAATCTAATTGTTTTTTTTGTCTTCTATTAGAGGGAATTAATTGATTTTATGCGTGAAATACTTTAAATACGGTTGCGTTGTAATAGTTTCTCGTGTGGGTTGAACCATGATCTAATGAAAAATCTACTCTAAAAAATGTGAAGTTGTGCAGGAATAGTTTTTCTTAATCGATGATTTAGTGTAAATTCTTATTTTTTTAAAAGAAATGCTTGTATAGGAGCATCCAACAGAGGCTATGGACATTGTATGACGTCGCATCCAACAGGGGCCAAATCCATCTATAATCGACAGGAGAGTAAGCCTTATACTCTCCACTCTCCTGGTATTGATCGAGAACACCAGAGGCAGCAATGCCATTAGCTAGACAAACATTACATTTGCTCGCATTTCAGCAAAGCTGAGGCGGCCATCTAGTGGGACACAACAATATTAGCTATCGACTATTTACTTGCATACCATGCTGGATGCTATAATTTACAAACTCTGCATAGGGCATCATATCAACCTCGTCTGCAGCAGCTAAATTTCTATCTTGTTTTCCTTGCATTGATCACCTAACCGCAAAATTGTTGACCGCCATATGTTCAATCGCTGCTGGCTGGAGCATCTTGATGTAATATTTTGATCCACGCGAAAGATTGATTTGTTTTCTCCTCTGTAAGGGCAGCGCTTCAATTAAGCACTCCTTGAAGCCACGCCGAACAAACCTGTGAAGTTTCAAATTTGAACATGAGTAGCATTCGATAACTTCTGAACATTTACTCTTGGCTGACCTTTGTTAAGAAAGAATTGAGTTTTTGCCAAGAAAAAGGATGTAGTACTATAGAAATGTTGACAAACATAGCAGCCCTGTGAATAAATCAAGAAATATGTGCAGTTTAACTAGGTTTGAGTAATTCGTGTCAGAACAATACTGTAAAGCACTTCATGACTAACCACAGCAGTCTTAATTACTATGCTTATTATCAATTCAAAGATAGTGGCAAATAATGCCTGAACATAAATAGCATTTACACCATGAGTACAAAACAAGCACATACCAATCCGCTGTCCGTGTGGTAAGCAAGAATATTTTCTCAAGACCCAGGGATAATGCCTTCTTCTCAACGAAATCTGGAGATAAAATCACCAAGATAAGTATTTTATGAATCGTGCTTGACCGTACTTCAGATCAATTCATGCTAGTGCTAGAAAAGGTGAATTTCAAGACCAGCAATGGCAAATTTTGTGACCGCATCAACCAAACAGAGCAAAATGGGAAAATAGCCAGCATTCAAATACTAGTACAGCAATTCTTTTTTTTTTATAACAGCGGTCCTTTGTTAAATTGATGTCGGCTCTTATTAGCAGCGAGTCATTCAATGTCATCCTTGTTATGAATGTGAGCAAGGTATTTAAATAAGTTTTCAGGGTCATGTAATGAAAATCAGATTTTACTTCAATGTGACACAAACTATTTTCAAAATGCCAAAGGCATGTACATGGCTTAATCCCAAAAGTATACATCAAGCATAATAACAATGTTAATTGAACACGGATGCTATTGATAAATATATGTGTGTATGGTGCTACATGGATTCAAGTGTTAAATACTTAAATATGAAAATCATAGAAGTGGAACACAGAAAGCTAGTCTCAAGCGTACAACGAAATGAATAAATTGAATATATATTGTGTGAGAACATCCAAACTTCATGATTATAAAGTAATCAGAAAATACTCAAAGGTAGATTTTTTGCAGTGGAAGTCTTCAAGTTATACCACCCCAGAATTACACTTTTTTTCCACTGGGGTAAATCCTGGAACCTGGTTAGTTCCAGCAAGATTTCCCTGTTCTCATGAGTTTATGCTGGCCTTTTCGGTTTGATCTTTTATTTTTGGTTATTTCAACATTATGTTTGAAACACACCAAACAAACACTAATTTAAAATAACACAAAATAGAGATTGGCCTAGCCATTACTGAGCGAACTGATCTAGGATCGGTTTTGGAAAACCAGGTCGTAATTAGTTGCCACCAATTTTTTTTTAAAAAAAATTCTACCAATTACCATACTCACATGCCTTGAAGAGACCGGGAAGCTGATGTCAATCTAATAAAAGTAATAAGAGTATGATGGTTTGCAAAATCCCTACCAAGTAACTTGTCTCCTTGACCCTGTCCTCGACATTCTTCTGAGACAGCAATAGCAGCGACTTCCCCAGATTTATCCTCATGAAAAGGAAAGAGAGCAGCGCATGCGATGATTGAGCCATCTCTTTCCACAACAATAAATGACTTCAACGCTTCCAGAAGCTAATAATGTAAGAAGAAGAAAGGCATTCCGTTACATAAAGGGCATGTCTGAAGTAGAGACACAACACTAATGGACCTAGTACTTCCACAGCTCAAGGTTCACAAGATAGTAAAGAGACCTCTTTATCTGTTCGTCGCACTAGTACACCAGATTCTTCTAAGGGACGAATGATTCTTCTAATGCCAGAAAGATCTTCCTCTCTAGCCATCCTTGTTCCTTCGTACATATCTCTGTGCAATGAATGAAAAAACATCATTTCCCCACACTTCGCTTCTGAAAGATATAAGCAATCCAAGTCCACATGAATTTTTTTTTTTATAGAAGTTCAAGTTCTATCTTGTATTCTTAGCAGTACAAGTTCAAAGCAACAATCACAATATAAAGAGATAAGTCGCACAGGAATTTCCACAACCAAGAATTAGAATGAAGTAGTGGGTAACGTTAAATGAAGGATAGAACAGACATAAGAGTAGAAAGGAGATAACCACATTTTAAAATTGTAACATGGATGCCTGCTTTTTCAACATATTGTAATAACGAAAATATAGAATATGATATATAGAAATCTAGGTACATTGCAAGTATGTACTGTAATGTTTTGTGACAGCTATATAGATAAGGAATTTCAGTATACCTAGTTATCATTGTTCCGACGCCATCTCTTGTGAATAGTTCTAACAGCAATGATCCAGCAACAGTGCCATCTATGATATGAACTCTCTGGACACCACCCTGACATGTGGATATAGAGTAAATTCTAATTAGGATACTTTTTTAAAAAAACAAAACCATGGTCAAATAATACATGTGCTGATGTACATCACATATTGTTGCCTCATGAAAACAAAATAATCCAGGTATGAAAATAGCTGCCATCTCCCATGCACCATTACAGATCCAAGTACAATTTACTGACTGACATGACTGAAATACATGATATTCACTTATTCATTGAAGCAAAAACAGTCTTCAAGTTGGATAATGGTGGAATGTTCTAATATGTATGTGTAGGGTACAATAACATACATTGAGAGTAGCTGAATGTCCGTTAACATAATTTATATGCACTTTTGAAAAATATGAGCATCCAACGACATTCGAGTTAGTTCCTAATATTGTTGGAATCCTAGAAACCAAGTAACCTAATGCAAGTGTAACAACATGAGCATCCAACAACATTCAAGTTTGTTCCTAATATTGTTGGAATCCTAGAAACCAAGTAACCTAATGCAAGAGTAGCAACACCAAAACATTATTTTCTTTTTGTCAGAAGCTTAAAACTTACATGGCATACATATGCTGCTGCAGCCAACTCTGAAAGGTAGCCATTCGACCTGCTCAACCGCTCCTCCCCACCAATCGCAAACCCTTGCTCACCAGAAAGGCCATTTCCATTATTGAAACCGACACCATTCCGGAAAGATGCAGTGTAACCATTAGCATACTCCCTTCCATTCAATCCCAGTTCTTTCTCTTCTTTGATAGGAACATTGCGGACATAATTATTGTCCTCCTCATCTACAACCTTGACATAATTTGCAGCAGTGTCACTCTGCTTAGCACGTGTTCTAATCAGCATATCTGCTTCCTCAATAGACATGAATCGATTAACTCTCCCATGTTCATCAAATATTTGGCCATCAACGACGCAGATAAGCTTGTCAGCCTCTATAGCTAAAGCGCATGCTGTAGCAACCTCGTAAGTGCTGAAAGTTACCAAAAAAGAATATCTATGTTAGTAGATATTAATTACGGAAATACAATCATTTTGCGTTTCTTCAGAACATCTCCATAGGTGAAGACATATGACAAGTTTGAAAATGAATTTTAGAGGTGTTCAGATAATTAACACACCCTTTAAAATAAATAACTTCAAATATGTACTAAATAGACAACATACTTGCAATTTAAAACCTCTCCTGCGCTGGAGTATCCCATATTGCTCACAACAACTATGCTATCTCTATCAAGTCTTTCTTTTATCCGTGAAACATCTATTTTCTTAACTTCACCAGTGAATCCATAATCAATACCACGAACAACTCCTCGTCTCTGCCAAAACAAAATTAAAAAGAGATATTTGAACTGACCATTTTAGGACTAATATCCAAAATGGCACAAATTTAAACATTAACTTTGACGAGTGAAATTTACAAGGGGATGATACCACCTACTTACTAGACATGCGTTTCAGTAAGACAGTAAGTAAGCAGAAGCTCTATTATTCCATTAAAAAAGAGAGGGACTAGTGGAGAGTTACAATATTAGGGTACAAATAAAGGGCAACCAATGAGCAAGAGCAGGAGTGACAGAAACCAGTCAACAAAACATCCCATTAATATTGAGGAGTTTTCTTTTGTTTGGAAGAAGAATGATGCTAGCTGTATTTGTGAGGTTAAAATGTTATCTGTAGGTCATTCAGCTAGGATACCCGGATACTTCTGAAAACTGGCGTATCCGTATCCCGATATGTATCATTCAGCCATCTAGAGATGCCAGTTTTAAGCCCCACCTTAGTAGTCCCAGATTACACAATTAGAAAGAAAAAGATGGATAACATAAATGCCTCCCGATGGATTAGCTTAAATTTGTTTTCTTGTAGCTGCTCCAGTTACATGATGTCTGATTAAAATTCTCATCTAGATTCCAATGAAATGGTCACATGCTATGAAAATCCATAGTTAAGTACACAAAATTCACCTTAGCACCAAGAAAGTTTCCACTTGCGACATTATCAGAGATTTCATGCCAACGACCATTAACACCGTGTCGACGAAGATTTAACATTGGGGGACCAGGAGATAGCTTTGCTTCTATAGTTAGGCGTATTCTGCCAGCTGCCTCCATTGCAGCCTCTAATGAATCAGAATCAGTTATACGATAACGACCTGCATACTTAGCCTTTTTTCCTGAGAGAAACAACAAAAAAGGGAGCTGATCTATAGTCGTGAATATCAGGATATCAGAATAAGGAAAATCAGTTAGTATTCTAGACAGAAAGCAATTGTGGCAAGTTCATGTGAGAGTTCAGTAAAAAACATCAAGCAGAACAATAATATAAACTGCAGCAATTGCGATGTCACAGTTTTCAGTTATAATACTTCACCAATGAACAAAACTATTTAAAAATTAAGAAATGGTTAACCTACTCTCCATCTCCAAAAGTATTTTCTGGAAAAGAAGTCTACATTTCCAAACCTGAAATCCCAGAGACAAACTATGTGCATTGCAAATACTTATGTAATTATTTTTTAAAGCAGATTCTTATGTTATTTAAATAATGTATGTACATCTCTAAGCCATTACATGCTACATATATGAGAAAATGATGCCAATTTATCAGTAATTTTTCATCCAAAAACTACAGTATCCCGAAATCCAAATAAGGTCCTATCTTCTTTGCGTGTTATATCAAATGCTCCATATAGAAAGAAAGAAAGAAAAGAACGGATAAAATATTCTAAATGGAACAAGTTGTTTAAAAATGAAAAAAAAAATGTGAAACAATCCTTTCTTTCTAGCTGTAGCTGTAAGCAAACATTGGGCAACTTCAATGCAATGGCGGTACCAAACACAAAATAACAAAGCTATTCAAAGCATTTCAGTCAATAGAAAAGTAAAGATACAAAGCTTTGGCTAACCTCTCTCAGACAACAGCTTATCAATCTGAACATGTGTTCCAGGAACAAGAATAAATTTTATGCCAAGACCATGAAGAAGTGAAATATCCTGCATGTAAAAGCGGATGAAATATAGCAAAGATTAATGGAGTGGTAACAACTAAATCAATATCTCTACTTTGTAGCAGGAACCTCGCTGCATTACTTTAATGCTTGAGTGTGCATACAACCCAGTAGAGTACCCTTAATAGGACAATTCAACAAAAATAAGGGAAGAAAACAAGTAGTTTGTGGCATTGCAATGAATCAAAGTGTTAGATGTATATGGGCTGTATATATTGGCCTAGGCCCATCTTCCTATTGTGCTAGGGTTTCTCATGTACTTTCTATATATTGGCCCTTTAGCCCCTAGATGAATACAAGTGCTATTCATGAATGGTATCAGAGCACAATTAAGGTTAGGTTTTCTTACCGGTGTTGCACTTTCACCATTGCTATCTGCATTCATGGCATCAAGAGAGTCAAGTTGACACCAAATTGCAGAAAACTTAGCATAAAACTCTTCCACCGTAGAGTCCCCATGTTGCAGTGACTGCTCCTGGCGCGCAACATCAAAGTATTGAGAATCACCAGTCGGCTCATAGAGACACGAAGATGTGACCACATGAGGTGCGCAGAAGACAAATCATCCATGGCCCCAGTAAGGTGCGTCTCCATGCTAGCAAGCAGATAGCAGAGGCATGAGCATCCTCATTGCTCCATGGTTTGTACTCAGTTTGATAATCCTATTCGTGTCTTTCGAGTTGATTTTGCTGGTGAATATCTATCAAGGCCCTTCACGGTTTTCTCACTAAGCAAGGCACTCTCTCCTAGTTCTCGTGTCTTGGTGTCCATGCTCAAATTGGTGTAGCTGAACGCAAACATCACGATCTTCTTAAGACCGCTCGTGCTCTCATGATTGCTACCTCTGTTCCTTCTCACTTCTGGGCCAAGTCTGTCTTTGTTGCTTGCTATCTCATTAATCTTCAGTCTTCTTCTGTCGTTAATGGTGGTATTCCAGTAGAATATCTTTTGAGGTCCACACCAAACTATTCTAGTCTTCATTCCTTCGGGTGTGTGTTATATGCTTCTCGCTCCTCGTGAACGCACAAAGTTAACTGCTCAGTCAGTTAAGTGTGTTTTTGTAGGTTATAGCACGAAGCATAAGGGATATCGTTCTAGGGATCCTATCGGCCGTCAGATGAGGATTTCTCAGCATGTTACCTCTAATGAGTCTTGTCTTTCTATCCTCGTCCCACTTCTTCCGCTTCTACTATTGAGTCCCTTTATTTTTCTGCCATTCCCGGACACTTGTCCTCTTACAAATCTTTGTACTTCTCCTGTGTCCTCACACCACCATCTCCTCCTATGTCCTCTCCATTACCACCTCGACCAGCACCACCTCTTCTATTTCATCCAACTTCTCCCTTGCCTTTTGCGTACTCTCGTCATCAACAACTAGTTGAGGATTCTCATGTTGCCCCGTCATCTTTTGATGAGACAACCTCTTCCCAACCTTAATAGTTTCTTCATGATCGTAGTTGCATACAAACCTCCTGAGCGTTTTGGTTTTGCTAATGCTACTCCTACCTAACCTGCCTCTTATCGTGATGCTGTTATTAATCCTGAGGGACAGCATGCATGGCCGAGGAACTTGCTGCTTTTGAGCATACCGACACTTGGGAGATTGTGCTTCTTCCGTCTCACGCTTGTCTCATCACTTTCAAGTGGGTCTATAATGTTAAGATTTGCTCTGATTGTTCTTTTGAGCACTACAAGCTCGTCTTGTGGCTCGTGGCTTTCAGTAGGAACATGGTGTTGCCTATGAGAGACCTATGCTCCTATGACTCACATGACCACTATTAAGACCCTTTTTTATATGCTTCTGTTCGTCGATGGCCTATCTATCAACTTGGTGTACAAAATGCCTTTCTTATTGGGAGTTGCATGAAGCGATCTTTATGTGGCCTCCAGGCCTCCACCATGGTATCTTGTTTCTGAAGGTAGCGCCCTTTGTCTTCATCGTGCTTTGTATGAGCTTAAACAAGCACCCCGAGACTAGCTTCAGTGCTTTTCTTCCTTGGTCACTGTTGCTGGTTTTCAGTTAATGATCATAATCCTGCGTTGTTTATCCACAACTCGCCTCGTGGTCACACTTTTCTTCTGCTCTACGTCGATGGCATGATCAATGATAGGTGATGATTCACAATTCATTGATTTTATCAAGACTCATCTCAATGAGCAGCTTCGTATGTCAGATTTGGGTCTTGTTCGTTATTTCCTTGGGATTGATGTTACCTACTGGAGGACATTTTTTTTGTCTCAAGAGATATATTGTGGATCTTGATTGGGCATCTCTTACTGATTACCGAACTGTTGAGACTGCCATGAAACTTAATCGTCAAAGTCGACCTACTGATGGGAACCTCTTTTAGATCCTACTTGGCATTGTCATCTCGTCGGTAGCTTGTCTATATTGGTATCACTCATTTGGCATCTCTTATGTTGTTCATATAATTGACTCAGCTTGTGTCTTTCCTACTCAGCTCCACTATAGTTACTTTCTTCGTGTTCTACGCTATTTGCGTGGCACTACTTCAGTACTTCCCATCGACTTTTCTTTCCTAGCTCCAACTCTGTAACTTTATTCTTACTACGATGCTACGTGGTTTAGGGAACCTTCTAATGACCTGTCTCTTCCTGCCTATTGTTTTTCTTGGTTATCCTCTCATTGACGGTTGAATTGCGTGCGTTATGGCTCTTTTGACAATAGAGGTTACTTGATTGCGTTGGTTAATTGAGGATTTTGGTGTTTCCGGTACTACCCCGACTTTTGACAGCACAGGAGTTATTGATATTGCCCGTGATCCGATAAAACATGAGCTTACCAAACATATTGGTGTTGATGCTTCCTATATGAGGTCACGGGTTCGAGAGAATGTTTTGGCTCTTCTATTGGTTTATCTTAGGCATGGTCAAGGGGACAATGTATTATTCAACTACTTAAACTACCCTCTCAAGGGCGGATCCAGCACCCAGGTAGGCCAGGCAGTCGCCTGTGCTACTCCGGCCCAATCGCAAGGTCAAGCCTGCTCCATTCAAAGCAAGGCCCAAAGATAGTGAGGATTTGAAGGAGTGGAGCAGCAGCAGCCTGGGCTCTGCTGGGCTGGGTCCGCCGCTGGCCGTCCCCTACTAATACATATGCCTAATCAATTGTCATGCATGATTCAAAATTGTATCCTAATTAATGCACGCTATTATCGGAGGCGTTTTCTTCCTGTTTGGACCTGCCCCGAGTCTCTCCAACGCTATATAAAGGGATGGCCGCTACGGGGGAGAGGTGACTATCTCTCTCTCGGTTCACTCACCCCATTATTCACATCAATCATAATTGCACTGGGAGAGACCCGAAGGGTTCTGTCCGTCCTATGCAGGTGGCGCTCAGAGGGGCGTCGATATCCTCCCGTTCGTTGCCGACCGATCGATTATACGATGCTCATGGTTCCAATTAACTCTAGTCAGTTCACTATTCCGAACATGATCATGTTTAGGCTAAAGCATCATTTCTTATTAGATCATGAGTTTAGATCTAACAACCTCAACATATGTCTTCTAAGATTCAGCTTGCAAATTTTTTCACAAAAGTATAGACTCGACAATGCCATAATTTTTATCTCTAGTTAATTCACCATGATTTTGAAGGGATATTAGATATGTATATGGGCATAGGCCTATCTCCCTGCTGTACTAGGGTTTCTCCTGTACTCTGTATGTTTGGCCCTAAATGAATACAAGTGCTATTCATGACACAGAGAACAAAGTGGGCAGGTAACAACAAAAACTGAACCGTCTCCATGACTTAAATCTACTTATTTACTTATCTTCGTTTGGAAAGAAAAATATTTAGGTTTTTACGTAAATATTCGATTTTTTTTTAGACTTTCTAAAAATCTCGATGGTGCTTCTTGAACCTCTAAAAACAAAAATCAAACAAAATGAACTAGGATTCTCGAAGCTCTCAAACCTCGTAACAACATAGGAAACCAAATAGTACATCCCATAAGAGTGAATAACTAGATGTGCAATAGTTTAGTAGTACTATTTTTGTGCGACTCCCAGCGGCCGGCTAATGGCCAGTTAACAATTACGGAATAAATTCTTTACAAAAAGCTTAACATGAATACTAGTACTCGTCTTCTTGGTCCGAAATAAAGTACTACCTCCGTCCTAAAATATAAGGAATTATTGACTTTTAGATATCCCTTTTGACCATTCGTCTTATTCAAAAAATTAGTACAAACATGTAAAAATAAAAGTCATATTTTAGTTATCTTTAATGATAAAACAAATCACAATAAAACAAATAATATTTACTTAATTTTTTTGAATAAGACGAATGGTCAAAAGGGCAACCAAAAGAACAATAATAACTTATATTTCAGGACGGAGGGAACACTTAGTACTGGTACTACCTTTGGCAAAGACAAGAAGGAATCCATCAAATTTGATGCAAAATAAGACGAAACAAGTCAGATAAAATATTAGCTAATTGCTTATTAGCATCGATTTATCTGACCACACAACCCAGGTATGAAAGGTCTCCTTACAAGAAAAAAGGATAAAAGCCTTCCCAAAAATAAAGGAATAAACTTGATGATAAACACAAGAAGAATTTTTTATTATAAGCTCGACCGGATATACGGATCAGGAGGAAATATAATATTTTTTTAAAAAAAAGTTTTCCTAGCTTTTCTCGTCAAATGAAGCAAGAGGAGCTGGTCAACCTACAAGATTTTGCGAGCAATATTATCCAACGGAAAGTTTGGACGACAACGACTGGAACAGATGGTGAAATTAAATTAATACACGTGCAACTGCTGGTTTCAAATTTCTTACACGAAAAGTCGGCTGAGTAAGAACTAGTTTGAACTTTTGCTAGGCTTAACCTCACCGATTGAACATGTTCTTCTTCTCATAGTCCCATGACAGGACTACGGTGCAGTGACAGTCAAACTCGACTCAGAAAATACGCAAACTAAAAACCGTGGGTAAGCCCGTTAAAATTGTCCAAATTTCGTTCTCTGGTGCAGTTTGTGAAATGGGTCCATTCTCCACCAAATCCACTAAAATGAAACAACTAAAAATTCAATGGAAAAGGAGGGAATTTGCACTCCTGATTCCTGATAGGCACCAGAATTGACCATTTCTTCAGAAAAACGATAAAAGTTTGATCCATTTAATCGACTGCATCATCTGCCAAACATGACACCTCCTCTAGATTCAGAAGAAATGGCAAAAAGGTCCTCACTTCATCGTAAAAAAAAATCCATAAAGCGAAACGAAAAAAACAGAGCAGAACCGATCGAAATCCACTCGGCCCAATATTAAGCATCCGTGTCCCTTTGATTTCCGCAAACGCGAGGCGCAGCAGCATCCCGGAGAGCGACGGGGGGATACCTGTAGAATGCCGTCGAGGTGCGGCCCCGCGACGACCTCGCCGGAGATGACGACGACGAAGGTGCTCCCGCGGTGGCCCCGGATGTAGGGCCAGGCCTCCCGGAACCAGCCGACGAAGCGTCCGCCCTCGTCCCCGAAAACCTCGCCTAACAGCCTGCCCGTGCCACCCCCACCACCGCACCACCGCACGCCCGCGGCGCGCCGAGGCCGGCGCGGCTGGGCAGGGCGCGCCGCGACCGTCCCCGGCCGCAGCCTCAGAGGCCCCACCGGCGCCGGCGATGCCTCGGCGGCGAGCGACGCCGCCATGAATTCGGAGGTGCGGGTGGGATCGGAGAGGGTGGCGTGGCGTGGTGGCAGCACGCGGCGGGAAGGGAAAGGAGGCGCGCAGCGCGGCGACGGGGAGAAGTGCAGACCGAGGCGGGGTTCTCTTGGTCTTTATATATGCGATTCCTCGGCAAAGATGTTATTGTGTTGGACTTTTGGCTTTGCTCTTCCAGGCGTTAACTAATTAATTATGGGTAGTTACTCAGGACATCTTTACCAGTAATTTTAAATGCATGCTGTATAACATTATTCGTGGTACATTCTATTCATCTCTCTAAATTTTCTACGGAAACACTTTAGGACGGACGTCCGTCCGTCCGAACTCCTTCCTCGCTCGCGTCAGCTCGCTCGCTCGCGCTCCTCCCTCTCCGTCGCAACCTCCTCCCGCGCCTCATTGTCGTCGCATCTCCTCCTCCGCCGCCTCCTCCGTGCTCCTCGCCGCCGCGCCAAGGCCTCCTCCCTCCGTGCCTCGTGCCTCCTCCTCCTCCGTCGCCGGTCTTGCCCGCCTCCTCCTCCTCTCACGGCGGCGGTGCCGCTCTCCGCCCTCCTCACGCTGGCGACACGCGAGGACCTCCTCCTCGCCAGGCTCCAAGGGCCACCGCCAGATCTGAGAGGGACGGCGACCACGCCGACGAGGAGCACAGAGAGCGGCGATAGTGAAGCTTCGCAAATCACGACGGTGGTCCCGTGACAAGGGCAAGGATCTCACCGGATCTGGGGAAGAAGGAGGCAAGGAGGAGACCCATCCCAATTTCAGGCTCGAAACCTGAAGTTTGTGTCTGGAAACTTAGGATTTCTGTGCTCGAAACTTAGAGTTGTACATATAAAACTTTCTGTTTTCCTCGATCTGGAACTTTGGAGGACACCGCTCATAGAAATGAACTTCTCTCCTACCGAAACTTTCTGTCTAACTTTTGAAACTTGAATATCTGCCTACCGAAACTTGAACTTTGCACTATTAAAACTTGTCTTACTCTCGAGACGCTTTATGAAACCTTAGGTTTCATCGCCAAGTTGCACGAAACTTGAGGTTTCACGACCTCGAAACTTCGTTTTTTTTTTCTGAAAACTTAGGTTTTGCTCACTGAAACTTGTATATCGCCTACCGAAACTTGGATTTTGTACAGTCGAAACTTGGTTCTTATTCTCGAAAACTTTCTGAAATCCTAAGTTTCGTCCCCGAGTTGTCACGGGTTATCAAGTTTTCACCGTTATTTTTCAAGTTTCAGTAGGTATCCGCGCAAGTTTCCTGCTGACGTCAGCAGGTCCGGACGGTCCGGATGTTCGATCCCTGGCGTTGCCCAATTTTCTACATACTAAATTTTCTTGGTACTAAATAGTTATAATATTATTAACGACACACTCTATTCATTTCTATATATTTTCTTGCCAATTTACACTGATTTTTAAAAGATACCATTCTATTTTATAGCCTGCGCCGCTTAGCGGTGGCCCTGCGGCGGATGGCTCCATGTATCATCACGTACGCTTGCGTCCGATCCGACGGCGGAGAGGGGGAGGCAGGGGATCGCGCGGGGCGCGGTTGGTGAGCGAGTGGCTGCCGGCCCCCGGCTTCTGCGCACGTGGAAGGGCGGCGCGCTACAGCGTCAGCGTCTGCCGTGCTCGGTGCTCCCATCGTCGACACAGTAGGTGACGCGACACGCGGGCCAGGCCCATGCGTGCCAGCGCCACCGCACATTCGCGTCGTCGGGGTCCGGCGCGGATTCTCCGACGTTGTGTGGCAAAGGCAGGGAAAAACAGGTCAAAATGTACGGATCTGAAAGAAAAATCTTGTTAAAAATCATCATTTACAGATCAGAAGAAAACACTGCTTATTTTCATTGTTTTTGCGACCTGTTCATCGCTTATAAAGACGCAGATCGTTCATCTCTGCCTTTGCCACACAACGTCAGAGAATCCCCGGTGGTCGGGGTCACCCTAGAATGGACCAAGATGTCCGTGGATCCCAATCCCATTAAAATAGTTAAAATAAGTTGTCTGTTTCATCCGGTGAAATAGTTAAATTATTCTAATAGTAGCATTTCTGCGTGGTTTTCGTATGCAGAACACATTAAATAGTTGGAATTGGCCATTTGAAAGAAGAGCGATTTTAGTTATGGTCTTAGTATCTGTCAGTACCTCGTGGTATTTTAAACCATAATTATTCATGTACTTAGATCCAATGGTTTTTAAAAGCTGATACATGACGGTGTGGGGATTTCAATTTTTTTTCTCCAACTCATATAGTATTAAAGCAATTACACTGCCAAAACACGTCAACAAGCTCCCGAACAGCTTCTCTTTAAATTTTAAATGAAAAGCAAATCGAAATAAATAGTTAAGTTCAATCAATTCTAAAACTACTGTCGCTGAAAAATGATAAGATTTTTTCACACGACAACCGTATTTTATGTCAATCGAGGGCTGAAAAAAGAGCCAGAAGCTTGCGACGTGCTCTGATCACCATTTTCAGCTCATGCAACCAACCGAGTCGAGCTGCTCGGCTTGTGACTTGCTCGAGCTCGGTTCTGCTCGGCTCGTGGCTTGTACATCGTCATTCACTAGTCACCGAGCCTTTTTTCATTCGAGCTCGTGGCTCAGGCTCGTGCGGTCTCACGAGTAGCTCATGAGCTACCACCGAGCCGACCCTGATTTTCAACTCGGACCCCTTACTCAGCTCAGCTCGATACCTAACGAGCCGAGGGCTGGCTCACTCGAGCTCAGCTCGTTTCGATCCCTAGGTATGTGTATGCGAAACCACCGTCAGCTGGTAGTATTTTCATGTCTTCTTGGTGCTTTTGCTATTTGAGATCTGTCCGACGAGTTTTTTTTATATAGAAAAAGACTATTATGAGATCTGTCTGGCGAGATTTATTATAGAAAAAACTCATAATTTCATTCTTTTCAACTAAAAGTTATTGAAAATTTTAATTTTAAAAAGTTGTGACCTTCAGAAGAGGTCTCGAAGACTCTAAATTTATATTAAAAAATTTTTAGAGCTCTATGTTAGGATTTATGCCAATTCAAAATCACGAACTACACGAGTAGACATGATGTTTGATAACGCAGTTTGGCTTTCGTCTATATTTGCAGGGCTCTGATTATAGGCACTCCTCCCAAAACCATAATATCGCAGCACACCGACTGAGCTAGTTACAACCACAAGCGAACCGCTGACCTCCTCTTGCCGATATTATTATTATGAAGTCATTTTCCTACTTACACCAGGGCAGCCTAAAGATATAGTGGAGGCTTGGTTAGAGTCCGACTACAACTCTAAACCAACTCTACCTATTACAACACAGAGTCCATGTAACCTACTTGTACACGTATTCAACACAAAAACAAACAAACTACACCTTGAAGAATATGACCTTCTCCATCTTGAAATTGTTGCTAAGTTTTGCGCAAGCGTTCCCTGCACCCAGCCTCTGGTTGCTTTCTTCGCAGCTCACAGCGAACCGTCCAATGAGTCCACCTCCTTGTACCCACCACCTTCTGAAATAAACGTCGACTTAGCAACATCTAGCTCCGTAGCTCCACCTACAATGGTATTGTCTACACATGGAATTCACAACTCCCTTTGCAGCATGTACACACACGCGATGTCGTCGTCTTCTCGATCACCACCGTTGTCTTCTGAGCCACTTTCAGCCACTGCCAAGAATAGTACTAGTTCCTTCCTTTTTTCAATATCATCTTACCGACCACGGTTTTGCACCGTCCCAATCCGTCTACCATCTAGAATAGATCTCTGTTCTCATCTCCATAATCCGCTCTCCATCTTGAATAGATTACCGTTATGATCACTTGATCCATTCAAATCTAGGCATAGATCACCGCTGACTTCAGCATCAGCCAGCCTGACCTCTCCGATCAAATCACCTCACAGCCCTCTCGAACACCTCCCTTTAGAATCAACTTGATTGTCTAGTCCCGAACACCACGCTCATATCGCCAGCCTTTTTGTCGACAAATTTGAGTTCTTCTCGTTACGAAGAACAATCTCATGTTGCTACTTTGAATATTTGTTTCACTCCCCTTTTATCTGCTTCATTCGGTGGGGATACCACCTCTTTAGAATTCTAGTCTCAAAAGACTTCTATTCTACCTTGTGCTCCCTCTGCTCTTCCTAAAAATTTTTCCTTCTATTTTCGACTTGTGCACTACGGAGCCTCCGTCGGACAATGCACAGCTGCCCACACGCCTGGTCTACGTTTCCCACGCCTGCGTCATGTGTCCTCCCGTGCCTGCGCCGCACGACCTCGTGCGCCTGGGCCACCGCACGCCGGCGCTTCACGCTCATTCGGTCCAGCTCGTGTAGCACGTCCCTGATCGTTCACCACATGCATAGTGACCTCATCCATTGTGGGACCCACTGAGGACATCCATCACTACCGAAAAATGGGAATATTCTTCACCTCTAGATCCAATCTTTGAGCCCTTTAGCAGGCTTCCCAACCCCGCCATTGAGCACCACGTCGTCCATGCTCGGCAAAACGTGCCGCCATCTGACTATCTGCATCCATGACACAACTTCACCACTAGTGTCGTGATGCAGCACCTCCCGTGCAGCAACCGGTCGCTTCACTGCTCCCGTCATTCCGATTTATCTGACATCCTTCCACACCTGCCGGTCTGATTACGAACGCCGAGGTCGTCACCGTCGCCTGCCGACCTCACTAGCTACTTTGTCGGTCCGATTGCCACGCCTGGTTAATCCCTGCCAACGGTAGCCCATCGAACAGTTCGAGCCTCCTACTCGAAGTGTCCGACACCATCGATTGATTCGTCGATCACTGCCATGCTCCACCTCGCGCCGATGAGGCGTTTTTTCGCGGCGCACGTTTATGTATGATCCTCGTGTCCCCTTGTAAATCTTCCGCATTGCCAACCTCGCCAACCTGACTCTGATACCACTTATTAGGATTTACGACAATTCAAGATCACGAACAACACCAGGAGACACGTTGTTTGATAACGCAGTTTGGTTTTCGCCTACATCAGCGGGGCTATGATTATGGACGCTCATCCCCAAATTATAATACTGCAGCACACCGGCTGACCTGATCACGACCACATACTGACCGCTGACCTACTCTTGTCTATGCTACTATTATAAAGTTGTTGTCCTAGTTACACCCGGGCTGCCTCCCTTTATATAGTGCAAGTCTAAATAGAGTCCGATTACAACTATAGACCAACCTTGTACATTAAAACACAGAGTTTATGTAACCTGTTTATGCACATATTCGATCCAAAACCTAACATTTTAAAAGCATCCTCAATATTGTCTCTATACCCCTTATAAAACATTATTCGATGAGACATGAAACTGAGGTACCGTTGATAATGTTTAAAAAATATTTAAAATTTCAAGGAAAAAAAGATCTCCTTCAAGGTTACAACGCGCAGCTGCTCTGGGGATCGGCGAAGTGTATGCTTGGCGCCGGAGCAGCGGTGTGCCACGAGCCCAATCGTACGTGTCACGCAGCGAAAGGAGCATGTTCCCCGGTAAGGCACCTGTACAACGGACGTCTGAATGGTCGTGATTGTTAGGAATCTACTTATAAAATCTGGCTCATACACCTATCGCGTCTATCGACAGCCGGATGAAAAACACATCACCCCTTTTTTACATCATGTCATCACCACATGTGCGGAGGAAAATTAACGGTTATAAACAATGAATTAATATGTACTGTTCATATGTATATTGTCTTAACGATAACACGTAAGTTCAATAATTAATTTGCATTACTGTCTTAGCTAGTTATATTATATCATCGCTACAGAAGACTCACGCCACAAAGCTGCGATCTGCGTGCATTTTTGAATTAGTCCTACCTAAAATTTTAGTGACGACGAGTACAACTCAAGAGTGAAAGCGTCACTCACTTATCAATTTAGTTTCTTAGATCGAGTTGAGACACGACCTTAGTTGTGAATCTAGTTGGATAAATAAATGGAAGAGACTTGGCCCAACATTAGATGTCGATCTTGGGGAGCTGAATAGTTGTTGGGCCATGAGATAACAGAATCGTAGCAGGTTCTAACAACATTACTACAATTCCGCGCTAGGGGTGTAATATGATATTGGATATTTTCGGATATCTGCTTACTGAATTTAAAAACTAGCATATTTGATATTTAATTTGACATCCGATTAATTATTCGTATTCCGATATTATTCAAAACTAGAATATCAAATTTGGATTCGATTTGATTCCCAATTTATTCGGATATTTTCGGGTCTAGATTTGGAGAGTCGAAATATCCGAGAAAAAATTATTGCGTACTATACTTGTTTTGGGGGGATTGGAAGCAATTGCACTCTTGTATTCATATTTAACCTGTCTTGTGTTCGCATCAAACTTCTGCTATACTTTCAAGAATATGTCGTATTTTAATTTGTGGCCTTTAATTTTGTTAGAACTATTGTAATATATATATGAGGTAGAAGACATAGTTTAATTAGTACTCGTATCAAATCCCATTAATGTCTGGTCCGACACTGAATTTGAAAAATATTAATTTGATTTTGAATCTAAAAATTACACAATCCAAATTAATTTGATAAAATTAAACGATTTTGATGTGATTTCGGTGTGATATTCGGTCCGTCTATACTCCTATCCGGCTCCCTGCGTACAACGGTGGCCTGTGACCAGCGAACGTATTACTAGAGGTTCACGAGAGAGAGAGGGAGTAACTTTTCAAAAGAAAATACATCGGATCATTAATTATATAGAATTGCTATTCATTGGGCAACTGCATTGACCTCAAATCTCAATCAAATCTGAATCGACGAGGTTGGTTGTCATCTCTTCTTTTCCCTCTCTATTTTGTTTGTTCAGGTCCTTTCTCTCTCGCAGTCTCTTCTTCCCATCCCCTCTCTTAACTCCTCCTTTGACATGTGCCACCACCCTTCGCTGAGCTCCACCTCCATTTTGGTTAGGCTTAGGGTAGAGTTTCAGGGGTAGTTTGGTTGCCGCCGCAACACGCCACGCCGCAGCTGTGGCCGCGCCGAAGATGCGGAGGCCAATCCGAGCGCTGCAACTGAGGCGAGCTGTGGCTGAAAAAATGAACTGAGCTGCTGCAAGTGAGCTATGGCGTGCCGAAGGCATGGCAGTCAACCAAACCCATGCCCAAGCAAGCATGGTGGCCGTGGTTGCAGCGTGGCGAGCTGCGTCGCGCAACCAAACAGGCCCTTAGTTAGCAGAGGGTCCACTCCACCCGCTTTCATAAAGCGAGGTCAGAGGGAGACAGAAACCTGCTGTTGACGAATAAGAAAGCTATGCTCTAGCACAATTTCAGAAATTCTACTGAAATCCCCTAGGACATTTTGTAATTAGTGGATCATTGATCGTGCACATTGTAGCAGAAAAAAGTTGGAGTAAACGGTTCTGGCATGTCAAGAAACATGAAGAAGCCTTTTACGTTGAGCCAAACACATCCTTCTCATTCGTCACCTCTCCACATCATGCATTGGTGTGCTAGCACCACACAGGTGCGATTATAATTTTTAAAAGGAAAAAGTATCGATTTGATTCCTCAACGATACATGTCGGACAACTTTGGTCTCTGAACAACAATAGCGGACTTGTCAGGTCCTTGAAACTCTCAAAACCGGACTTCGCTAGTCCTTTGACCGGTCAAAACGGTAATTTCAGATGGAGTGACAACCTACGTGACAGATCTGGCATACTTTTGCTGATGTAGCAGCCATGTGGCAATGATGTGGTAGCCCTAAATGGCGTCCACGCAGAAAAAATCTGCCACATCAGCAGCCACGTCAGTGAAAACCTCAAAACCATCATTTTGACCGGTCAAAGGACTAGCCAAGTCCCGTTTTAAAAGTTCAAGGACCTGACAAATCCGGTATTGTTGTTCACGGACCAAGGTGGTCCAACTGGTATAGTTGAGGGACCAAATCTTCACTTTTTCCTTTTTAAAATATCATGGGGCATGGTGACTAGGGCTAGCTCTTATAAGCAACTGTCTCAAAAAAAATGTTGAGTGCCTCGGATAGCTTTGGAAGTAAACCTTCTCAGAAGTTATTTGAGACAGGTCTGCAAGATGATCGTTACTTTGTTGTTGATTATTAGAGACGGTTCGTCTTGAGAACCATCCCTGATGTTTTCTTGATGAAGATAAAATTCGATCATAGTAAAAAAAAAAAAAGTGACCCATCAGAAAGCCAAAACCTAGAAGTTCAAAGGACAACGAATAGAAGTTTTAGCCGATAGGCCTTTGTAATTATTCCTTTGTTTTTATTTCCTACGTTTATCATAAGTTGACTCTATGTCGTTTTAGGACCTTAGTACTATAAAAGGGCTCTTTCAGTGTCTATAAAGGGATAATCATTTAATACAACAAAACCGTGCTTTTTTTGTTTTTTTACTAGTTTCACCATAATTTCTCAAATCCGATAGGTTTCATCGAAAAGATTCAGCTCGCAATTGAAATTATCTCGACGTAAAGATTCAGCTCGCAATTGAAATTATCTCGACGTAAGCCGATCCTTGGCTTGTGATTACCCTGGAAATTTACAAGTTATTTTTGTTTCCATCCGAAAAAGTTACAAATTCATAACTAAAATTTTTGGAAAACACACATGTGTGTCGGTTCGTGGCTTAAAACCGACACAAATGAGTGAATATCCGTGGCGATTCCAGCCTTGAGTCAACACAGACACATCTAAATCGGTTGTAGCTACTAACCAACACAAATAGTCATGCTTAGAATCGACATAAGATAAGTTAGCATGGCTATGTTGGTTCATGGTCCCGTCATACTACACTTTTTAGGATGAACCGACACAGATCTGTATCGGCGCACGCGCATGCGCGCGCGCGCACACACACACACACATATATATATATATATATGGTTTTTTTGACTTAGTAGATCCAAATGTAAAGTATTATCCAATTCTAGACACGTACGGATGTGTTAACCCCTCTCTGCCGTGATTTGTGGCATTTCATGCCCTTTCAATAGATAGCAACACGTCACACAAAATATCAGTATATGGGAATAAAATATGGGGGACTAGCGGACGGGATCCCGTCGGTTGACGGGATCGTCCCCTGCGCACCACGTGTCCCAGCGCCCCTCACTTGCTCGCGCTCTCTCTGTCTTTGCCTCGGCTCCCACTCACTCCGCGCACCTCCGCCGCCCCCGCCGCCGGCAGCTCCGCTGCCCCAACCTCCCATCGCCGCCCACCGTAACCCGAGGGGGTGAGGTGCGGTTCCCCCTCCACCGCCGAGTAGCCGACCGACCGCCTTCGCCTCCTCCCCCGTCTCTGGCGGGGCCGCCGCCGCCTCCGCCGCCTCCTCGACAAACCCGGCCCACCGCCGTGCCACCACCACCCGGCCCAAATCTAAACCCGAACCCTAACCCGACGGTGATATCGATGGCGGCGATGGTGAAGTTGACAGCAAGCTCGACGGCGGTGAGATAGGCATTCTTCTTCCTTCTTCCTCCTTCCTCGTCCCTCCTCCCTCCTCCTCCCTCCTCCTCCCCTCTTCCTCCCTTCTTCCTCCATGGAGGTGGGGTGCCATGTGGCGCGCGGGACCGATCCCGTTCGGATTGTTGTAAAACAGTTGTCGCACACACGCAAACAGAATCACAATAACATGAGACACAGATCTAGAGAGAGAAAAAGCCAGGCATAATAATTTTTATTGATAGATCTCTCTTGTGTACAAGGGGTTTGATATATATAGCCTAGCCTATATTCAGTTTTATCCATAATACCTCTAGAGTTTGGAATGGGCTTCTGACCCATAAATCACCTAGGGTTATAACACGAATCCCGTCTGGACGTATAACACGGATCCCGTCCCAAGAATTCCTGAGAAAATATTATTGTTTTAGTAACGAATTGGCCTTTGACAGCTAGAAAAAGCTAGCGTCGCTCAAGATTCCGTTACTATAGATGATATGGCATATTGATGTGATTTAAGAATTAATCCTCTTATTATTTGCCACTCACGGGCAACGCTCGTCCGATCGACACGACCAAGAAAATGGCCTTTCTCGTTCATCCACACGATCATGAGGAAGGAGAAGAGAGCAAACAAATCTGAGCTATCATAGGACGTCGATGATCACTATAATTCGGCCTTGCCAAATATATAGCAATGACGCCCGGCAGGTATCTATGGGACAGTGAGCCGGACTTGGCGCAGTGCTTCTGATGGATTAGACCCGCGTGCGGTTCTCCGGATTCTTTCTAGCCGTGAAAGTTGTGATCAATTATTGTAAGATAAAAAGTCATGTGTCTATGGGCCTATTTTAGTTTAAATTAAATTAAAATTTAGTTTATCGATTTTTAAAAATCCAAACAATGTAATGCTTTATAGTTGTTTTTTTTATGTTTTAAATGGTTTTCTTAGAGTTTCTAAAATAATTTTTTGACTCATTGAAACTTTTATCAAGGGGTCATAGTTTTTCAAATTAAAATTTTCAGCTACTTCCAGCCGAAAAGAATGAGACTTATATTATATTTATGTAAGCCAAGGAAATTTTTAAAAACGGGTCTTCATGAAGAAATCCTAACTAATATCTAGAGAAATGACTAAAGTGGCAAAGTGTAGGCTTATGAAAAGGAAAAAAAAAACTCAGGGCACGTTATAATGTCAATTAAACCAAATGAGTAGCGAAAACCAATGGTTGGTGGAATGAATGGTCTCTCTTATTTTTGCCCATTTCTCTATGCTGCTAATTTGGCAAATTATTTCCATTAACATCATCAGAAAAGCATTATAAATTATAATGGTTACTAGCATAGATGCATGCGATGCTGCCTAAAATGGATCATTTGAGGAGCGATCTTGTCTAAATCATGCGTACTTAGTTGATTATTCAGGTCCTAGCAGCTAGTCCTCTTCTTCGGCTATAGGCTGATGCATCTTCTGCAGTTCTGCATGCCCCCTCTTTATTTAAACTAATAATAAATTATTTTGTTTGAATCTTGAAATTTCCAGGAAATCCCCTCGCCCCCTTTCTCCCAACAACTTCCGTTTGGTCCATCACGCCATGCTATATTGGAAGCATATTGATCATGTGGTCAATGATACATTTCGAAACTATGAAAAAAAAATCATGCATTGTGGAATACATGAACCTGGGTATCTGCATAACGAGCCGTGAAAGACGCCTAACAGTGGATGGGCTGAGCTAGTTACATACGCATGGGTGCCACCCATATTGTTATCTACCTTGTATGGCAAGGAAAGGATAAAAATAGAAGTATATCTCAAATAGGGAAGATATTATTGTAATTCTTAATAACTAAGTGTCCGGGAATTAAAGATAGAAATAGGAATACTATCTCGTAACCGACCAATACTCTAACTTGTAAACCTGACCTCACTATATAAGGCGAGCAGGGACGCTGGTTCAAGAGATCTTGATCCAAGGACAGAATACTAGATACCACATCATCATTATAATCCCAGAGCACAGGATTAGGGTATATTACCTCCACCGCGAGGGCCTGAACGTATATAATCCCTTATCTTACGTTACCATCGAGCTTAGATCTAGCGCATAACACATATATATTGTTGCCGACAACACCCCTGTTTAAACATATGTCGTCAGTTAACACGCCAGGTAAGGGCAACGTAAAGATCAATCTTATCAAGCTCGATGGCAGAAATCATCGGAATCGTCGTCGCCTTCACTCCTGGATAGGTTTTCCGCTTCGAGAGCTTGGACTTCATCACCAGCAAACTTCGACAAGCTTGTGCTCTCAGACTCGGAGCAGATCCGACCTTAAGAGCGATTTTAGCAACAACCGGCCCAAACTCCTCTTCGGGTTGGTGAACGCCGCTGCCGCATACCAACGTGTAGTGCGCGGGAGGCCAAAGCTCTCTTTTTGGTACTCGGATTAGATCCAATCTAGGAGAGACTTCACCAACACTCTAAGATCCACTCTTTTGGACTCGGACAAGATCCAGTCTGTGAGGGACTTCAACAACGCTCCACTCGGACTCTCGTTCGTGTTGGCAAATGCCACCGCCGCCGCCTACTGGCGAGTACTGCGTCGGAGGCTCCATTTCTGAATCGAATACAGAAAGGATCCGACCGAGAACGAATCTTTTATGGTGGCCTTCATCATTAGGAACTCACTCGGACTCGATGATCGTGGCGCCCACCGTGTGGTGCTGACTTCATCCACCACGAGGCGAACGTGAGAAGTAGATTTGATCTGTTCGCGTCTAGAATCTAGCTGAACTTGCGTCTCATTTTCCCGTTAACTCCGAAGGAATTTCGGGGTGATTCTTGATGAATTGGAAAGCTTATCTCGTTATCTTTCCAATGAATTAAAAAACACCTAAATCCGAGTTCGAATGCCATGGTATCCGTTTGAAGGTATACTGCGCGGGGAGGTCACGAATCTCGGCGAGCTTGTAAAGCTCGTCGACGGCGGCCACGGCGTGAGGATCTGTCGTGCCACATCTCGTGGGACGTTGAGGACCAGCGAGGACCTTCACCAACCTTCGCCGAGCTTTTCCAAACATGTGGAGATCGTCTCCGCCCACTGCCGCAACTTCCCCGACCACAACCGAGACCTCGGTGAGCATGCGCTATTCGACTTCGACCACGACGCATGCTGCTCGGTGTTGATCGGGACGTGAATGAATAATTCTATACAGCTACATGCAGATCAGATGCCCTAGGTTTCCGTGGTAGAATTTTGAATACACGGCTACATTCGCTCCCCGAGCGCCCAAGTTTATGGCTTGGCTACACCCCTATGCCAGCGCCCCGAGTGACCAACAATACGACTCGGCTACGCGCCTACGCCACCGCTCCAAGCGACCAACTCTACAAGTCGGTTACGCGCCTACGCCAGCGCCCTGAGCGTCCAACTCTACAACTCGGCTATGCGCTTAGTGAAAGACCGGTGATGTCGCTTTGAGGGGGTGAATAGGCGTTTAAAAATTTTACCTTTACGCAGTAGATCAGTCGTCCCGGACTGTCTGGTCTACTGAATCAGACTGCCCAGTCGGAGAAAGGGGAAAGTGAATCTATCTCAAGTTTTGGCCAAGTTTAAGCAAAACGTGCTGTCGACGATTGGGATATTGACCTAAGTCAACTAAGGTTCTTAGGAAGGGGAGATAGAAGACACGCCGAACAGCTATCAACGACGAACAGGGAGATAGGCGTTTCTATCCTGGTTCGGGCCTCTCAGGAGAGATAATAGCCCTACGTCCAGCCTTTCTTTTATATCAAAGATGATTACAAGGTGGCTCGGCGAGACGAACAAGTCTCGACGAGATTATGGTGTGCAGGAAGCAATATGCGACAATGTAAAGATCAGGTACGCTATCAGATGATGGCTTGACCCCTCAACACGCCGTAGGGGCCTTGTTTATATAGTGCCGAGCAAACCGACCTATCAAGGGATAATCGGGCCGGGCCAACTACGAGATCGTAACGAACTCGATGTGCCAAATACATCCCGAGATAGATAAGGCATACTCCAATTCTTGGGGATCACGACTTCTATTCCAATCCGGGAAACCACGTCCGGGTCTTCACGTAGCCGTGCAGATCTCCTGTTTGAGACGGACTCAAACACAATTCCTTGGCCGTTACGCACCATGCCAGCCAGGAAGCTGTCCGGCAGGATGCATACGGGCCAGATAGAACCTTCCAGGGAGCTGGGCCCTGGTAGGCTGTTCGATTGGGCCGTTAGGGAGTGGGCCATGGCAATGGGCCGTGATTTTATCCCCGACAGCTAGTCCCCGAGACTCAAGTGGAATAACTCACTAGAGTGGGGCCTTCCTCTTTGGACTCAAAGTCACGAAGAGGGAAATTATGCTGCTACAAGGACATGCAACAAGTGACCGAGTAGGTTACGGTTCTACCGAGCAAAACTTGTCCGGGATCGAACAAACCCGATCAGTGCCGAGCAACTCTGTTGCGTCGAACAGGAAAACACATCCATCCGAGCAGAGCACCCAGCCCTCAGCGCGGACGCTAAAAAAAAGTAGCCGTTGGCAAATCTCAACGATAACTTGCGCTGCGCAGTGAAAACAGACGACCGTTTTTACTTAGCCGTTGCGGTAAAAACTAGCTGTTTAGTGGACAAAAATCCGTTGCAAAGCTGCTCGTTTTGGTCTACAAAAGCACCCAAGCCGCCCGCAGCTAGCCACTTCTGCTCTCACGCCTTTCCTTCCCAAGCCCTAATTCCAACCGCGCTCAGCATCAAAGAGCCAAACTCCACCCTCAATCCTGTTCATCCAGCGCTGGGGACTGTTATGGCCAAGTTCGCAGGCACTAGCATGACCGAGGAGGACTTAAAGGTCTGGGAGGAAGAAGGGCACATCGACGCCAGTAGCTGGAGGTTGCCCGGGGAGGAGGAAACTCCGGAGCCGCTCGAGAACGAGTTCGTCAACTTCGAACAGTTCGCACTGTTCGGGTTGAGGTCTCCCGAGAGCGACTTCGTGGAGGCTTTCTTCAACATCAGCGGATTGGAGGTAGCGAACCTCAATCCGAGCTCCATCCTCCAGATGGCCGTGTTCGCACACCTGTGTGAAGGCTATCTGAGAATCGATCCGCCGGTGGGGCTGTTCCTCCACTACTACACGGTGACGAGGAGCAGCTCCACCGCTTCGGCGCTTGGGTGCTACTACCTCAAGCTCCGGGCTACTGCCGACGACGCGCCGTACCCTCGTCCACCACTGCTCGACTCAATGGGCGCATGGTGGATGAGGTGGTTGTACACCAAGAGGAGCGGCGACAGCAAGCTCTTCTTCACCGGGAAGGCGCCGGCAAAGGGAACACCAATGCCTCGGCCGAAGCTATCCGACGAGGACTGGTACTTGACGCGGAAGATCGCGTCCCTCGTGAGCCTCGGGCTCACCGGCAGGGAGATCATCTGCGACTTCACAGCGAACAGGATCTGTCCGCTGCGGAGAAGACCCTACCCCTTCTACAAGATAGAAGGGTGGGAAGACATCACCAGGGAGAGCACGGGTAAGTTACTCAAACACTTAGTCGTTCTTTGATGATTCATCCGAATAGGAACTAACAGCCTCTTCTGCTCGGGCAGTGATGCCAACCGACGCATGGGTGACCGAGCAGGTCGACTCCATGCTGAAGGCTGCGAAGAAGGACGGCGAGGTGGCCTACACTGTCACAAGTGCGTTTCGTCGCAGACGGGTAAGTCACTTAAACCCCGCTTGTGTTGCTAGACTTGCTTTTGTTGTAAATCGCTAACATTCGATTCCCGTTCAAGCTGGAGGACCAGCTGATCCTTGGCGGGATCGTGGAGGAGCTCTCCGACTCCGAGGGAGCGAGGAAAGGCAAGGTCAAAGCGGCTGAGAAGCCCAAGGTGGCCGCCGCACCGACGCGAAGCTTACCGCGCCACGGCGGTCGCCAACCCTCAAAGAAGCCGCCCGCGGCGACGAAGCGTGCCGAGCAGACCAAGCGAGCGCGCGGCCAGCCAAGCAGGAAAAGACTAAGCCCTTCCCTCCTCATCGAGCAAAGCGACGAAGAGGTAAGGGTCATGACCCGTTGGCTTAAGCGCTATGCGCAGGCTCACCCGGGCCATATGGAACGGCTGCAACAAGTCGCCGAGCAAAGGAGGCTCGAGAGGGAGGTAGCGCGCAAGAAAAACCTTCTTGCGTTGCGCCAGAAGAGTGCTCAGCTCACCAAGGAGCTGAGCTTGTCGCCACAAGCTCCTAGAGGCCAAGGCGAAGAAGCTGAGGAGCCCCGAGCAAGAAGCGCAAGCTCCACAAAGGAGCGAAGAAGAAGGCATCGTTCCCTGCGGCAGGTATGTGGAAACAAGGCTGTTCCTTGTACTACCAAACCGCGCACGAACTAACTTTTCCCTTTTTCCATCAGCCGCCCAGAAGGAGGTCAATGCGAACTACGTGTTCGCGGCGATCGAGCGGTCCTTGTTGCCCGAGCACCTGCACGGTGCTTCGCGGACAACGAGGCTGCAAGCGCTGAAGGACAAGCTGGCAGCGTGGTCAGCGCTCCGTCCGCTCAGCGACGGATCGACGCCCGAGGGTAGCGATCGACAGCCGAGGCCCAAGAAGAGGAGCACGGGGCCACAGCGAGCGGAGCCAAGGTCTTGGCTCTGCCGGCTGCCCAAGGCGGGACCGAGTAAGGGGTCCTGCCGGACACTTCGTCGCAGGGGCAAATCGTCCCTGTGGCGACGGCTGCTTTCGGTGAACAGGAAGAAGTCCCTGTGGTGACGGCTGCGGCCGTTGAGCGAGAAGAGATCAAGGGGTGGCGGCCGCTCCTAGAGAAGAAGGCTATGAGCAGGCGCAGCGGTCGCCCGCCCATGGATGCTCGGCGCCTCTGCCTTGCCATGGCGAAACAGACGGAGGAGCTGGAAGAAGGGACGGTCCCCCCTGCTCTCAAGCGGACGCGCTCTCGTACGGGGAAGACGAAGCGGGGGAAATGGCGCGCGGCTCTCGTCCCGAACAGGCGAGGCTTCGTGACGCACGGTCTTGAAGACCGTCTGCGCCGGAGTCTGGAGCGCCGGCTTGGAGAGGTAAATTTCGAAACCGAACTCTGTCTGTTCGGGCAGCAATTGCCCAAAGCTTGACTTGGTCTTCTCTCTTTCAGTTCATGGAGGGCACCATGGAGGACCTCGTGGAAGGCGTCACCGTCGAGCGCAGTGCCGTTCTAGCGGCCTTCCAGGAGCATCTCTGGACGAGGGGGCTCAAGGGGGAGCCCTCTACATCAGCCAAGAGCTGGAGCAGGCTGAAGGCCAAGGTGAAGAGGTTGAAGGCCCAGCTGATCGAAGAGAGGCAGGCTTCCACGGCTCTCCAGAAGAAGATCTCCACCCTATGGGCTTCACAGGAGGAGGCCGAGGAGACGCGCGAGCTGGCCGCAAGGGCGAGCAGTGCGGAGGACAGGGTCCAGGAGCTGGACGAGCAGCTCAAGACCGCTGAAAGGCCGAGCCGGCCAGAGCGAGGCTCGATCGAGCATTCAAGGCCAAGACCGAAGAGGTCAAGGCTCTCCGTGCAGAAGCAGCATAGCAGGCCCGGCTCAGCAAGGAGGAAACCGACCGTCTCCGAGCTGAGGCCAGGGAAGGGTTCAAGGCGCAAGGGAAAGTCCTGCGTCTCAAGATAGAGAATGAGGCACTGAAGTAGCAGCTTGCTTCGAAGTAGAAGTAGGGTTGTACTCCTTGTACCTGTAAAATTTTGGCTATGCAATAAAAGACTTACCTTTTCCTGCAAAAAAAGAGCAGCAAAAAGACAAGAACGAACAGGAAACTAAGAGCGAGGCAAAACAGCGCTAGAAAGTTTTAAGGAAAACCGGTAGAACGCTTAGCCTAACTCCCAGCCCCCGTTGTGCATCTGATCGAAAACCTGAGTTTGCGAACTCGAACAGGTGCACAAGAGATAGAGCGACACCCTAGCCCCCGGTACGGACGATGCTTGAAGTGCTAAGTTTGCGAAATCAAGCACGTGCATAGAGAGATAGAGCGACACCCGTGTCCTGATCGACTTATTCCAAGAACTGCTCGTCGACGTAAGTTAGGCGATTCATAGATTAACCGAACAAGGAAAGTGCCTCTGCCGCGGGGGCTTACAAGAGCAGGCTTTGCCAAGTGGTTGTGCCGTGAGCAGTAAGTGCCTCTGCCGTGGAGGGCTTACGAGAGCAGACTTAGCCGCGAGGCGAAAGGCCGTTTTACGCAACTCTGAGTTTAGGAACTTGTTGAGACTAGATACGGGCAGGGAAACCCTGAAGAACGCGGAGCCAAGAGTTCGCAAGACCGGGCAGCCATCAAGTGTTAGCAGAGAGAGATAGTCTGAGAAGACAAGAAGTGAAAAGGGCCGCAGGGGGCCGTGAAAATTCACTGTTAATTGGATTGAACTTTACATGGCAGCCCGAGAGACTTGGACGAACTAAGGTGCGAAGTTTACAAAAGCACGAAGCTAAGCAAACGCACAAAAGACCTACACAAAGAACTTACGAAGCTGGTCGATGTTCCAAGTGCTGGTCAGCTCTCTCCCGTCCTCCATTGCTGCATTTAGCCCTCGGACGAAAGCAAGAGAAACGACCGTGAACGGGCCCTCCCAACGGGGAGTTAGCTTGTTGGTATTGGACAGGTTCTAGACACGGCGCAGAACGAGGTCGCCCGCCTTCAAAGCCCTTGGTCAAACTGACTTGGCAGTATACTGGCGAAGAGCTTGCTGCTAGCGTGCCATTCTGACTTGTGCCCGTTCGCGTGTGCCTTCGAGGAGATCGAGATCGAGTAAGCGCTCTTGCTCGTCGTCAACCAAGTTGACCGAGCTCGTGCGAGGCGAGCCGAGTACTATTTCGTGCGGCGGGATGGCTTGCGCCAGAGACCAATTGGAAAGGTGTTTCTCGGTTGCCGGTAGCCATAGTGCGAATCGCCCGGAGGACGGAAGGAACCGTCAACCGAGCCTTGTTGTGCTCAGGAGTGCCGCGAACACGCGCCGCTTGATACCCTGGACGATCTGTCCGTTAGCCCGCTCGACTGCTCCATTGCTTTGTGGGTGTGCCACAGGGGCGAAACAGACCTTGGTGCCCAGCTGTTCGCAGTATTCCTGGAATAGCTCGCTTCTGAACTAGGTACCGTTATCAGTGATCAGCTTGTGGGAAATCCCGAAGCTCGTGACCACGTTGCTCTTGAAGAAGCGCACAGCCGTTTTGGCGTGAAGAGATGACACAGGCTCTGCCTCAATCCACTTTGTAAAAATGTCAATGGCGACGAGCAAGTGTGTGTAGCCCTTATACCCCTTAGGGAATGGGCCGAGCAGATCCAAACCCCATGTGGAGAAAGGCCATGATGGGGATCGTTTGGAGCTCTTAGGCGGGCTTTTGTGCCTTCCGGACGTGGAATTGGCAAGCTTTGCAGTTAGTCACTATATCCCAGGCATTCTGTAACGCTGTAGGCCAATAATAGCCCATGCGAAACGCTTTGCTGACCAGAGTCCTGAAGGAGGCGTGGTTGCCACAGGCACCCTCATGTATGTCCCTAAGAAGGAACACACCTCCTGTTGAGAGATGCACTTGGAGAGGACTCTGAGAGCACCTTGACGGTAAAGGATGCCGTCCACAAGCTTGTATGGACTAGCACGCCTTATAAGCCGGGAACGCTCGACTTTGTCTTCGGGCAGAGTCCTATCTGCAAGGTACCGGACAAATGGTGTTGTCCGATCCATGACCGATTTCGGAGACAAGCACCACTGCCTCTGTTGCCTAGTCCGGAGACGGGATAGAGGGCTTGTAAAGGTGCTCGATGAGCACCCCTGCCAGAGCAGGTTCGCGTGAGGATCCATATTTGGACAGTTGGTCGGCCAAGAAGTTGTCCTTCCTGGGCACGAAGAGCACCTCGAAAAATCGAAAATGCCGCTCCAACTTCCTCACTTCAACCAGGTATCGCGCCATTGAGTCATCGCTGCACTGATACTCCTTGTTTACCTGATTGATGACTAGCTGTGAATCTCCCTTCACAGTCAGTCGTTGGACGCCGAGCGACTTGCACGCTCTTAGTCCCGCGAGGAGGGCCTCGTACTCTGCGGCGTTGTTAGTCGCCGCAAAGTGTAGTTGGATAGAATACTAGAGTTGCTCTCATTAAGGAGAGGTGAGAACAAAACCAGCCCCCGAGTTTTCAGTACGCGAGCCATCAAAAAACATGGTCCAGGGGGGTTCATTAGGTTGCTCAGAGCTTCACAGGATTTGGGCAGCAGTCCATTCGGCGACAAAGTCACGGGACACTGTGATTTAATAGCGATTCGAGCAAAGATACGTAATATCGAATTTAGCTATACGTCCGCCGGCTTCCTTGTTCCTTAGGATTTCTCCAAGAGGGAACTTGGTCAGGACCAGTATTTGATGCGCCTGGAAATAATGCCGAAGCTTCCTGGAGGACATAAACAAGGCGTAGAGCAGCTTCTGGACCTCAGGGTAACGCTCCTTTGATCCATGAAGTACCTCGCTCACATAATAGATTGGACGCTAGATGCCTTCCCTTTCCACTGTCAAGACCGCGCTAACCGCTTGCGGCGTGCAGCCAAGGTACAGCAAAAGCTGCTCGCCGTGGCGCGGGGTAGTCAAGACAGGTGGGTTGGACAGGTACTGCTTTAGATCTTGGAAAGATCGATCAGCCTCCTCTGTCCACTCGAAGCCATTGTGCTTGCGCAGGGCCTTAAAGAAGGGCAGCCCGCGTTCGCCCTGACGGAAAATAAACCTGCTCAAAGCAGCCATCCGTCCGGTGAGGCTCTGAACTTCCTTGACGGTAGTCGGAGCCTGCATGTTTTCAATGGCCTCAATCTTTTCGGGGTTGGCAGAAATACCTTGCGAACCAATTATATAACCGATCAATATTCCAGATCGAACACCAAAGGTACACTTCTCTGGATTCAACTTTATTCAATGCCTGGTGAGATTACGAAAAGTCTCGGCCAGGTCTTTTACATGATCTGGAGCATACTTCCTCTTTACAACTATGTCGTCGACATAGACCTCCAGGTTTCTTCTGCGCTGTTCTAGGAAAGTCTTCTCCATTGCTACTGAGCGTGGCACCAAACATTCTTGTGAACCGAAAGACATGGTCATTATAATGAAAGTGCGAAGGGGTGATGAAGGCAGTCTTCTCTTCATCCTAGGGGGAGATGCTTATTTGGTGATAACCGGAGTAAGCATCCAAAAAACTCAAGAGCTGGGCATCCACAGTCGCATTGACGAGCTGGTCTATGCGAGGCAGCGGGAAATTGTTCTTAGGACAAGCAGCGTTAAAATCTGTGTGGTCGACACAAATCCTCCACTTGCCGCCTTTCTTCTTTACAATGACAGGGTTGGCTAGCCACTCGGTGTGATCAACCTCGCGGATGAAGCCAGCAGCGAGCAACTTGCCAAGCTGATCTTTAATGATCCCCTGCTTGAAATCCGAAAAGCGTCGAAGCTTCTGGCAAACAGGCTTTTTGTCCGACCGGACGGCCAGTTTGTGCTCGATAACCTCTCTTGGGACTCCGGGCATGTCAGATGGTTCCCAGGCAAACACATCTGCATTAGCTCGGAGGAAGGCAATGAGCTCGCTTTCCTATTTGGGGTCCAGATTGGCCCCTAAGTGAACTGGCTTGGAAGAGTCATCCAGGGACAGCGGAACTTCCTTGGTCTCTCCCCCTGGCTGAAGGGAAACCCTAGGGCGTGCAGACTTTGGTTGCGGAACTTCGGGACCACGTGGCGAAAGCTGGTCGACCAGGGCAAGGGACTGCTCGTCGCAATCCAGAGCAGCTTTGTAGTTGCCCTTGACCGTGATCACACCGTTAGGACCCGGTATCTTCATGCAATGGTAAGCGTGGTGGGACACGGCCATGAACTTACCAAGTGATGGACGGCCCAAGATTGCGTTGTACGCAGATGGAAAGTCAACCACGTCAAATGTGATCAACTCTGTCCGGAAGTTGCTTAGGCTGCCGAAGGTAACAGGCCGAACAATCTGCCCCAACGGCCGAACAGCTTTTCCTGGAACAATGTCGTAGAAAGGCATCGCGACCTCTTTAAGCTTGGAGCGAGGAATCTACATCTCGTCCAAGACCTTAGCAGAAAGCAAGTCCAACGCGCTCCCGCCGTCGATCAAGACACGGCTAACTCTGGCGTTGCTGATGGTCGGAGCGACCACCAGTGGGAGACGCTGAGGTTTGGTCATCCCAGTGGGGCAATCTTCCTTAGAGAAAGAGATAGCGACCTCGGTCCACTTCATTGTTTCGGACTGAGGCTTGCCCTTTTCAACGTTGTAGACCTCCCGGGCAGCTTCCTTGAGGCTGCGTCGAGAGGTATAAGCCGAGGAACCGTCGAAGATGACGGCGATATGGTTCACAGGCTCTTGATATTCATCATCATCGTCCCGATCACCATCGTTGGTTTGGCGCTTGGCCTTGCCGGCATCACCTTTCTCGGGCAGGGTGGGCATTAGGCCCTTGCCGTTGTAGAAATCCTCGAGCTTTGCAGCCCAAGTCCTGCAATGGCGTGTGTCATGCCCGTAGTTCTGGTGGAACTTGCAATATCAGTCACTGGGACCTTTCTTGCCTTGGTTACCTCCCTGGGTGGGCTTCTTGCCCTTGTAGTTGTTGTTGGGCTTCTTCTGCCCGTCTTTGGGAGGAGGTGTGCGGTCTATACCGGCGACGGTGTTGTTCGCATCACCCTTGTTTTTCTTCTTCTGGGACTTCTTGTCACCAGGATTGTTGATGCTCTTCTTTTCCTCCACACCAGGCTGGGCGGGCAGCTCGCCCTTGTCGAATGCCTTCTTATACTGAACGCGTTCTGCCGCATTGACATAGCGATCAGCCGTCTTGAATAGGTCGTTGGCGGTCCAGGTCTCATTGATCTCGAGATCCTGGGTGAGCCGCTCATTGCGGACTCCGTTTTTGAAGGTGCGGACAACAGATTCGTCCGAGATGTTCGGGATCGTGTTGTGAATCTTGATGAAATGCTTTACGAAGTTACAGAGGGTCTCCCCGTTCATCTGGATCATCTGGTGCAGATCATCCTCCTTGCCCAGACGCACGTAATAGCTCTGGAAATTGGCAATCAGAGCGTCACAAAGCTGGTTCCAAGAGCTGATGGAACCCTCTTGCCGATTGAACAGCCACGTCCGAGCAGCACCCTCAAGGACAGTCGGGAGGTAATTAGCGATGACGAGCTCGTCACCCCCGGCTGCCATGATGGCCGTAGCGTAGATGGAAAGGAATTCCTCTGGGTTTTGAGTCCCATTGTACCTCTCCATGTGACCGGGCTTGAACTTCGAGGGCCACCGGACGGCCTGGCTTCGTCGAAAAAGCCCTACTGACCCAAGGCATAAGACCGGCCACCTTCCCCAGCAGAACCTAGCTTTGAAAAGACGTTGGTCCTGTTGGTCGGGGGGACTCTAGCTGAGCGGGAGGTTTCTGCCTGGAGGAACTCTCTTCGTGATAAGCCTCGACGCTCCTTCCTCGTGGTCGCGACAACGTGCTCCTCGCGAGGGTATCGTCCGTGATCATCGCGTGCACGCTTGCCCCTGTGGTCGCGATGACTACGGGACTTAGCGGCGTCGGCGACCACGGTAACTTGCTTGTGGGCGGTGGTCGCCGGCGGTGACGAGGGTCACGCATAATCGATCGGGCGCTCATCGCCGAATCCACCGGACGGCCGATCGCTTTGTCCGGAGGAGGTGTTGGCCTCACCTAGGGACTTAAGGCCTTGACGATCGCTCAAGGTGGGAGGTACGCCTCGCCCATCTTGGCGAGTCGGCTGGTTGGTGGATCTAAGCACCGTTGCCATGGCACAGAGTCGTTCCGACTCGATTTAGGGGTCGAGGATCCACGAGGCATCGCGTTTTGCCCGACCGAAGTGCAGTCACGCGAATTCGACCGAGCGGTGAACTTGTCGGGGTCTTGGCGTGGCGCTTGGGCGGGTCGCGACGCTGTCGCTTGCGCTGGTCGCGGATCTGCGCCAAAGTTTGATTGATGGACTCGTCGAAACTGTGGCGAACAACATCTTGCTCGTGAGCAGCTAGCACGACCTCATCTTGATGCCAAGCAGAATTAGATTGCCCGATCTCACCGGCCGCCGCGGCCCGTGCAGGATCCTCTGAAGTCCCTGCGCCGGCCATGTTGATGCTGCGGTGACCGTGCGTTGGCGCGCTAGACGGTGTCATCACTGTGTCGCCACAGGAAGAATCGACCAACATAGCCTTGGAATCCGAGAGATCTAAGCCATCGTAGAGATCGTCGGTTCCGTATTCATCGTCGATGACGGGAGCTTGATCTAAGACCGTCTCCGGAACATATCCAGAGACTTCTGTCTCAGATCTAGACATCGATCGAGGTCGATAAGACCGATCCGATCTGGCAGGGGAAGAGGCATCCTGCCCTTCTGAGTCGTAGTCCTCAGGAAGAGATCCGTGGTCGCTGATGGAGTTCGACATGCTTGATCTGCTAGGTCCCCACGGACGGCGCCAACTGTCGACGATTGGGATATTGACCCAAGTCAACTAAGGTTCTTAGGAAGGGGAGATAGAAGACACGCCGAACAGCTATCAACGACGAACAGGGAGACAGGGGTTTTTATCCTGGTTCGGGCCTCTCAGGAGAGATAATAGCCCTACGTCCAGCCTTACTTTTATATCAAAGATGATTACAAGGTGGCTGGGCGAGACGAACAAGTCTCGACGAGATTATGGTGTGCAGGAAGCAATATGCGACAATGTAAAGATCAGGTGCGCTATCAGATGATGGCTTGACCCCTCAACACGCCGTAGGGGCTTTGTTTATATAGTGCTGAGCAAACCGACCTATCAAGGGATAATCGGGCCGGGCTAACTACAAGATCGTAACGAACTCGACGTGCCAAATACATCCCGAGATAGATAAGGCATACTCCAATTCTTGGGGATCACGACTTCTATTCCAATCCGGGAAACCACGTCCGGGTCTTCATGTAGCCGTGCAGATCTCCTGTTCGAGACGGACTCAAATACGATTCCTTGGCCGTTACGCACCATGCCAACCAGGAAGCTGTCCGGCAGGATGCATACGGGCCAGATAGAACCTTCCAGTGAGATGGGCCCTGGTAGGCTGTTCGATTGGGCCGTCAGGGAGTGGGCCATGGCAATGGGCCGTGATTTTATCCCCGACACCTGCACACCACAAATAAGGGAACCCAAGCAATACAACAAAAGAGACAGGATCTAAGGAGATCAAGCAAACAAGATCTATAAGTGAGAGAGAGGCCAAACCAAAAGAGACACCAAGCTTTGTTTCCCGGAGTTTGAATCGTTGTGGGGATCCTACGTCTCCATTGAGGGAGGTTGTTGACGATCCTTATTCACAACATTTTGTATACTTTTGACCGTCAGCATATCCACAATAAAGGAATTCCAGCTACATTTAGCATAATATTAATGAGTTCCATGAGTTTTGGTGTAGTCTCATGCTTTGCAGGCATGCGCCCAAAATACAAAAGTAATGACGGTTTATCGGGCATACACAAATTGGGCATAAGATGGTGTTTAAATTAAATATATTTGGAAAAGTAATCAAATGCCAAATTAGACTACACCATGGTGAAGATCTCGTCGAGACGATCGAAAAGCATATATTATTTGCTATATTTCGAGCTCGGACGAGGAAGAAATGAGTTCTGAAAAATTACGAGCCAGGCTGGGACCTGGTCGGCCGACCCAGACCTAGACCTAGGCCGGCCGACCCAGACCAGGCCGACCGACCCAAGTCTGGTCGGCCGAAGAGCTCCCACCATTCCTATCTATCAGTTTTCGGCTCTGAAGGGCAAATCCCTAGAGCTCCCACCATTCTCACAACCTATCGATACGCTTGGCTATGAATTCTGTCCTAGACACGTAGCCATGATTCGGGAAAAAC
This sequence comes from Raddia guianensis, assembly GCA_036346415.1. Classification (NCBI taxonomy): domain Eukaryota; kingdom Viridiplantae; phylum Streptophyta; class Magnoliopsida; order Poales; family Poaceae; genus Raddia; species Raddia guianensis. The sequence goes on from CM070536.1 coordinate 55,562,573, forward strand.
TATTTGCTGGGATTAAGGATGAAAATCCATACCACCACCTACGAGATTTTGAGCAAATCTGTTCTACCATCTCTATTTTGGGCATGTCCCATGAGACCGTGAAATGGAATCTCTTTCTGTTCTCTTTAACTGTGTTAGCCAAAGAGTGGTATTACTTTTACGTAGGCGGTGTAGGATGAAGTTGGGAAGATTTGAAGGATAAATTCTGCTTAGCCTACTTCCCCTCTCCAAAATTGTCAATCTTCGAGTCAAAGTTCTTACCTTCCGACAACGAGAGAGAGAATCTTTGGGAGCTGCCAGGGCTTGTTTCACCGAACTCATCCTCTCAGGCCCCGATCTAGCCATACCAGAACCCATGGTCATGCAGCACTTCTTTATGGGTCTTAACCCTAAGAGTGCTCAATTCCTTGATATGGCCTCCGGAGGAGCCTTTATCTGTATGACCGTCAAGGAAGGGAAGGAAATTCTCTATAAAATCCTTGATATCCCCTTCACGGGTCTATGTGAGGAATCACATGAGTCCACAAAAGGCATTCGAGCCCCTTCCCAAGCTGCATCATCCAAAACCCCTTATCCCCCTTGTCGACCTGAAATAAGGTTTCTCAAACCATCCTACTCCACAAACCCGAACCTTTCTCTCATGAAGATCCCAATCCCATAGAAACCTCCAAACATTTGGGTCTTCAATCCTCGGACCACAGTCCTTGGTGCGCTCCAACCCAAGTCTCCGACAAAAAATCCCATGACGGCTTTTCATCCCGTTCTCAAGAACTTTGGGATTCGGGACTCCATGAGGGTAATCCTACCACCATCGTTCAATCATCTGAACCCCTCATGGAGGAGCCTCACCTATCTGGCCATGGCGAATTTGATCAAAATTTACGACATTTATGGCCTAAAGACCGTTATGTCGAAGAGAAGGATGTGAGGCAAGATCAGGATGATTTGCCTTCCCCTAATCTAGAGCTTGAGGTTCTTTCAACCCAAGTCAAGGATGAAGATGATCTATATGCTCTCATCACTCGACAAAACGAGCTAGTTCGTGAGTTATTCCCTAAAGTATTCTTTGATCCTGTCGTGGAGAAAGAAGAGGATGATCTTGATGCTACCATCTACCCTAGTGTCAAGAAAATCGCCTATCCTACTCCCGACTGGTTCTTTGATTCGGTTAAGGAGAAAGAAGCGTACATCAAATGGTTCTTTGGTCCGGACTGGCATCCTGATCTTGTTTGGGAGAGGAAATTCCTCATCTCGATTTGGGCAATTCTAAATACACACATATTAAGAAAAGGAGTGCCGATGATGGTTGAGACAGTTTTGAGGGAGTAGAAGCACCCGTAGAACTTCGTAGACAATGATGTGAAGTTGAATGCGTTTAGTCTATGGATGTTCCTGCGAAGCCAAACCTAGAGCCTGGTAAGGAAGGATTTGTCAATGAGAATGGAAGTTTCATCCTTGAAAAAAAACCCCAAGACCCATTCTCACTAGACATACCTCTCAATTCCATGAGTGCTATCTTATACGTGGCTTTCAACCATCCTATGCTCCTAGATCAAAATCCCTTTAAACGGATGGCTGTAGATGCGTTTGTGTATAACAAGTATTACAAATCTTGTAGTCGTATTTGGCACAAATCTTGCAGCAAGAAGAACAGGGCTTAACAGAAAAATGATGATGGAGGGAGCTACATCATCACACTTGCTGCAACATGAAGAGCTCCTGGGGTCAAGCTTTTGGCCTCAAACGTCGAAAGGTAAGTAACCTAAACCCCCATTCTTTTTATTTGCCTCATTTCCTTCAATAACCTAGAAATTCTAAAAAAACTATTACTTATTTTCTTCAAATAAATGTGTTACTTGAATTCGAAGCATGTGCTGAACTGTCGCATCGGTCGGTGCGCAAGTAAGCCGGCCGGCATTTTTTTTGCTCTCCCTCCCTCATGTTTTAATTTAAGATCTCTCTGGTGTAATGCTCCCAAATTCATGAAATTTAGTAACACACACTCGAGAAATAAATTGAGCACAGCTTTGTTTCTCACATGTTAGCTTGCATAAATTTTATTCCTTGAGTAGTACTCATTTCTTGTGGGATCGAATTTTAATTAGGGAAGTTCCTATCTAAGTTGTTGACAGTTGTAATATAGCAAGACAGAGCTATATGCCCTTTCATTGATTCAATTCAACTTTGAGGATTTTTGTTTTGAGCTAAAATAAAAACCCCAACTCTGCATATTCCTTAGTGACTTAATACCTAGTAGAGCCTAGGCATTCAACTTAATCAAAATTTCGTTGTCACTGCTTGTGTTGAGTTTTGTCAAAACTTGAGTCTTTAAGGAGTAGTGCTCTTTAATACCGATCATTCTCCTTCCACGTATCCTCTTAATTGCTATCCTTTCCATGTCTGGTTATGCTGAACTCCACATCGGATTCAAGCATCCACCTTCACCAAGCATTCCACCTAGGGGTGCTACTGGGTTTAAACCCACCCCGAACCCACCCCAACCCATGCAAAAACAAAGAAACAACCCAATCCATCCCAATCCACGTAGTCAGCTGCTGTAAACCGACCCAACCCAACCCATGAGCTCTTTCCACCCAACCTGATTTTAGTTCGGGTTGAACCCATTCGGCACACGTAATCAGCACACTAGCGAAGTAGAGATTGAACCCATTCGGCTGGAAGCTAATGCACTTATACAGCTCGGGACGCTAGATAGTGCCTTCCACGCTGAAACTTTCGTCAGCACGAACGTCAGTTTAGGGCACGCAACATTTTAGAGATTCTGTTTCAGTATTTACATCTCAAAATTGTACAAGAGTCGAGTACAATACTTGTGTAACCAATCAAAGGATACTAAGAAGAAAACACAACGGAGCAGTTCTATTAATCTGAACTTGTAGGAGATGATAAAGGATCTCATTTCCTTATGAGCATCCAGGAGAAGCCACCAACAATGCAATCTTCTTGACAAGTTGATAAGAACAAAAGGTAGCACAAGCCATTTGTGAACCAGCACACAAATTTAGATGGCAGCTTCCAAAAGAACTGCGTCAGGCATAAGAAATATGAGACTCGTGTAAATTACATATTCCCAAGCACAGAAACACAAAACAACATAAGTGGCTCAAAACTTCAAATAAACAACAGCATGTATATGCCAAAACTGATTGCGTAGGCTTATTAAAAAAAGAATGTGCACTGTAGCACAGTAAAACAAAAACCTGTCGATAGTAGATTGTATCGTCTGAATTGTAAAATTAAATATCAATTTTCAAAATAAAAGGTCCAACGTAAAAGGTAAAACAAAACCAAAGCAACAGCCAATGCATTACCTATAATCTCACACTCACAGAAACACTAATCTATAACATGCTCAGATTCTTCGATCTGATGAAGGATTTTTTTTCAAAACTGGATATCAGCAAAGCAATGCAATATTCAGCGCAACCTGAATAATGGATGATAATGGAGTTTACTTCAACGGAAGTGGATACAATTAACATACCATAAGAAGTAAAGTATCTATGGGGCATGGATTATAAATGCTCTTGAGATGCTGAGATTTCAAACTAAAGCGGCAAACTTGGATAGGCATAACTATTAGCCTTTTATTATTTTTCTCACGTATCTCATTAAACTTCTAAATGAATACTTCAGCCTCTAGCGATTGAGTCCACAATATTGTTAGCATAACAGATAATCTCTTGTGCTGGATTGCTGGAAAGAGTTAAATGAAGCTTCCACTACATTGGGCAGATCGATCATGCACAAAAAGACTACATTGTTAGAGACCGCAAAGTGGAAGCTTATTGAATCAGGACAGCACTAGAAATAAAATAGGAGTAAATCTTGAATAAATTCCTGATTTAATCCGCAGCAGCACCATGCGATTGATAAGAGTGCCAAGGTGTGCATGCATAAATAAAAATATTGGGCCATTTTGGATGAAGTAGGCAAACTAGAAATAGCAATAGATTAGCCATTCTACACCGGCACAGTAACCATTCTACATTCAGTTTAAGCTGCACAAAATTATTTAAGCTAGATTTTAGAGAGTACCTTCATTATTTAAGCTGCACATTCAGTTTCATGACCTTGATCACTCTTAATCTTCGCCTGCACAAGTTAGCACTAAGTCATTAATAGAAATTTGAATTGCATAGAACATTTATATAGCAAAAGTTAGCATACATTCACTATCTGAATTTCTTTGAAGCCAATCTTTTGCACACACTAAAGCTTCAAGCATTTTCGGTGACAATGCGCTTCGAGTATCCCCAAGAATCCTCCCACCACTACTAAAGGCTGATTCAGATGACACGGTGGATAGCGGTATTGCAAGAAAATCTCTAGCCATCATAGATAATATAGGGTACTTCTCGGCGTGTTGCTTCCACCACATTAAAATATCAAAATCTTTGTCTTTTTCAAACTCTTCCTCTAAATACATGTCAACCTCTGATTTGGGCTCACGCCTTCCTCTCCTTTGTGATCTGTATTGAGAAAATTCTTCCTCGAGTTTCCTCTTTCCAAGAACTGGAGAACCAAAACTATGACTAGCATCACTAGTACTAGACAGTGAGTGTACATTATGCCTTTTCACAATCTGTTCATATTTTTGGAAATACCTTTTTCATCCAATCTTTAGCTTGTTCCACATTGCTATCAATTTCATCTACATTTTGACACACTCTCTCATAGAAGAATTCCAAGTAATCTAGTTTCTTTGAAGGGTCCAATATAGTGGCAATGAGAAGAGCAATGTTGAAGTTGTTCTCCCAATACTTAACAAATTTTGTGTGCATAGCATTAGCCAATGCCTTTAATGAATCACTGATTTGCCAGTTCTGTTCTGCGAAAGCATGACCGATACAAAGCACGATATGCAAGAACATATGAGAAGTGGGTTTCCTATCAGCCGACACTGCTTTTGTAGCTTCTTCAAATGCTTTGAGAAATTCCCATATCGCCTCAGCATTTGTCCACTCTTGCTCATTCGGTGAAGGTTCAAATTTTTCTTCAGCATATCTATTGAGAACTACTTTGTACTCTAGTGCTTGTCCAATCATTTTGAATGTGGAATTCTAGCGGTTTGGAACATCAAGTGCAAAACCAGATTTTGTAGGAAGTCCCATCCTATAAGCAATCCTATTAAAAGACTGAATTCTTGAAGGGGAGGAATCAATGTCCCTAAGCAAATGGCGTATCTTTTCAATTGCCATATGAATTTGACACATTCCTTCTTGTACCATAAGGTTTAGTATGTGCGCACAACATTTGACATGAAAGTGCTCACCACTGAAAATCAAGTCATGTTCTTGGTTCTCCCTCAACAATCTACATGCAGCATTATTGTTGCTAGCATTGTCTAGAGTTAGAGTGAAAAGCTTGCCCTTTATACCCCACATTGTGAGACACTTGGTAATAGCCTCTTCGATGGCTAATCCTGTGTGTGGATATTTTGCATCCTTAAAAGCTATAATTTTCTTTCTGAGGATGAAGCTATCATCAATGAAATGTGCAGTAACACACATATACCCTAAGTTTTGAACTGAGGTCCACATATCTAAGATGAGGCAAATATGAGAATCACGGTTTTGTAACTGAACACATAAATCTTGCTTCATTTGCTCATATAGACTGAGGCAATCATTACGAACTGTCTGTCGGCCAACAATTTTAAAGGATGGTTGCATGGATGCTATCAAATCTTTAAAGTATGGATCCTTGAATTTTTGAAATGGTATCTCAGCATGGATACAATACTTAGTGATTAACTCACGGGTCCTCTGAGGATCAAACACAAATGTACCTTGTGGTGGTAGTTTTTTCATGGTTGATCTAAACCTCTTCCTATCAACATCCTCAATTGACGGGCAATATTCAGCAATATGAGTTCGGAGGCTATTTGTTCCTGATTTTGCATTGCATATCAATTTCAGTTGGAAATATTTACACACAGCTTTGGTAACACCATCCTCTACCAGTAAATTTTGCTCAAAGTATTCCCAAACTTTTGATCTCCTATTGCTATGACTATGTGGGGTTACTGCTGAAATCTCCTCTATGGAGTCTCCCTCTGATGTGTTTACGGACATACTTAAGCAAAGAAGAATCTATCTCATTATATCACAATGTTGCTGCATAAACGAAACAAATAAAGTTTAAACTACATTTACACTAGCATTAACTGATTTCAGCAACAATATAAAGGAAACTTGATGAGTTAACATATGGAAAATATGGATAAGATGCAAAAAGTTAAATCAATCTGCAGTCAGCCAGTAGTATGTTACTTGCTAAAAGGTTATGGCGATTCGCTAAAAGATATTAATGTACTCAAACCTTTTCATGGTAGTCAATAGATTTTAGAGACCAAAGATATTTGCATCCAGATATTTGCATATGCTCTATAAAATTAAGATTCCTTGGCAAAGATGAGAACACATGTAGAATATCTGTGCACAGAAATAATAGCAGAGAGGGAGAGATGAGGGATGAGGGAAGCTCACGGAGGGGCAATGGCGGATCGAAAGGGCCGCCCGCGAGGATCCGTCGCCGTCTCAGCGCCGCCCGCGGGGAGCCGCCTCCGTAGCCTTCGCTAGCTTAGCGCCGCCCGCGGGGAGGCGCTGTCGTAGCCTCCGCTGTCTCACGCCGCCCACGGGGAGCCACCGCCGTAGCCGTCGCCGACTCAGCGCCGCTCGAGGGGAGCCGCCTCCGTAGCCTTCGCTAGCTCAGTGCCGCCCGTGGGGAGGCGCCGTCGTAGCCTGCACCGTCTCACGCCGCCCACGGGGAGCCGTCGTCGCCCTCCGTCGGGACGAAATGGGTGCTCCCCATTTCATTTCCATGGGTTGCAACCCGTTTCAACCCAAAAGTGGTAACCCATTCCAACCCTAACCCAACCCAGTATTGGGTATAACCCACCCCGCCCAGCCCCGTTTTCTGTTCAAACCCGTTCTGATCCATCCACATCGTACCCGTTAACAAACCCACCCTGTTTTCCCCATTTATACCCACCCCATTCCCACCGCTAATTCCACCCAAATCCAAAACCAATTTCTATCCCTTTGTGTGCCTTTTGAACCTATCCACCAAATGATCCATCAAAAAGAATTCCATTTCATTATGTTCCATTGCAAAATAAAAGAGACATGGAGCTATTGAAAAAGTTGTTTTAAAAAAGGAAAAGAAAAAGAAAAGAAAAAGAAAAAAGAGAGAGAAAAGGATAGCTCCATGGTCTCAAAGGATAAAAAATGTGATTCATTCAAATAAGGAGTTCAAACAACATACCTATTGAAACCCATGTGGTGGGTCCCCTGGTGTAGTGATGAATATATGAGACGGGTTTGAATTTGACATGATTTTGAAGTGCTTTGAGTTGCATTTGTGAAACGGACATGAGTTGGGTGTCTGGAGGACGGTGTCCGATGTCACCGGTCATGATGAGGACATCATTGACGGGGTTGCCCATGACGAGAGGACGTCGAACTCGCTGTCCGGTCCGGTTCGGACTTACAGGACCAGCGCACCTTCAAACGGACACCCAGATCACATACGACGTCCAAATGAGGAAAATAAGGACTCTACGGAAAGCTTACGAGATAGGCTTTCCAAGGGATCCAACGACGCCTTCAAATTCAATCCAAGACAACGGGAATCGCGAAAACAAGCTGATGGATAGAAACTTTTCGGCGCTGCGTCACCGTATTTTTGGGCCCAAAGCCCGTGTACCCCTAGAGTTAGGGTTGAGCACGTGTGGGCACCTGTTTGGGCGCTCCTCCATTGGCCGCCGCCCTATATAAGTCCCACGCCGTGCTTCGTCTTAGTTGAGTTTTGTTTAGTTGATTTCGTCACTGTCGTGTGAGATTTCACCTTGTTCTTCTTGTGTCGGCTAGACCAACAGTGTCAACGGTTGGGATATCGGTCCCAAGTCAACTATGGTTCTTAAGAAAGGGAGATAGAAGACCAGCCGAGCAGGGCCAACAGCAATCAACGAGCAACAGGGAGACACAGGGTTTTTATCTTGATTTGGGCCTCTCCGGGAAGATAATAACCCTACGTCCAGCGCTTCTTTATATGAAAGAGGATTACAAGGTGGAAACTCGACGAGATGAACAGGTCTCGGCAAGATTATCGGTGTACAAGAAACTAATATGCGATCTTAGCTTCAAGTCGCGCAGGATTGGCTGGCCCCCTGTGTCGATGATTGGGATATCGGACCCAAGTCAACTAAGGTTCTTGGAAAGGGAGATAGAAGACTTGCCGAGCAGGGCAAACAGCGATCAACGAGCAACAGGTAGACACAGAGTTTTTATCCTGGTTCGGGCCTCTCAGGGGAGATAATAGCCCTACGTCCAGCCTTTCTTTTTATATCAAAGAGGATTACAAGAGGGAACTCGACGAGACGAATAGGTCTCGGCGAGATTATGTGTGTACAAGAGAGCAATATGCTACAATGCGAAGTCTCTTGGCCTAAGATCAGATGTAAAACTCGTCCCTCTACACGCCATAGGGGCCTTGTTTATATAGCGTTGAATGAACCGTCCTACCAAGGGATAATCGGGCCGGGCTAACCACGAACTCGTATGCATGCCAAATACATCCCGAGGTAGATAAGGCAAACTCCAATTCTTGAGGATCACGACATCTGCTCCAATCCGGGCAACCACGTTCGGGTCTTCATGTAACCGTGTAGAACTCTTGTTCGAGTCGGACTCAAACACGAATCCTAGGCCGTTATGCACCATGCCAGCCAGGAAGCTGTTCGGCAGGATGCACATGGGCCTGATAGAACCTTCTAGGGAGCTGGGCCCTAGTAGGCTTGTTCGATTGAGCCGTCAGGGAGTGGGCCATGGCAATGGGCCGTGATTTTATCCCCGACACCCTGTTCGCCGCAGGGGCCTTGTTTATATAGTGTTGAACAACCGACCTACCGAGGGATAATAGGGCGGGGCTGACCACGAGTCCGGAGCGAACTCGATACATGCTAAATACATCCCGAGGTAGATAAAGTAAACTCCAATTCTTGAGGATCACGACGTCTGTTCCAATCCGGGAAACCACGTCCGGCTCTTCACATAGCCGTGCAGAACTCTTGTTCGAGTCGGACTCAAACAGGTATCATAGGCCGTTACGCACCGTGCCAGCCAGAAAGCTGTTCGGCAGGATGCATATGGGCCTGATAGAACCTTCTAGGGAGCCGGGCCCTAGGAGGCTGTTCGATTGGGCCGTCAGGGAGTGGGCCATAGCAATAGGCCGTGATTTTATCCCCGACAAACAGGACCAAGTTTCTGAACCCCATTATCCTTAATACATATTCGCAATTGAGATTGCTTATCTTGTGTTCTTGCTCGTTCTTCGGTTGCCTGTAGGAACCGTCCTTCGAGGACAGGTCGATCGTGCCTCTGGTTCGGTCGATAACAATCGTCGTGGTCGTTTAGCGATCGCCGGGATTTCCAGTTCCTTTGCGGGGTTGGAAGCCGGATCGTTTAGGTCTCTGTGACACCCACCGAATTATTCTTTCCGTCTCTCACCAGAAGATCGGGACCCACGTCCGCGTCCATCAAGTCACGTCAAGTAGTGATGGGTTTCCGCGAGAGTTTCGATCGGACGGCGTCCAGTGGTGTTCTGTCTGCACTGTATTGACCGTGAGCGAACGGTGTTCGGTGAGTCATGTCAAGGTGACACGTGTTCATCGCTGTATGCTTTTGTTGATGTTGAGCTTGGCTTTGGTTGATCTTGTGTGCAGCTAACCTTGCAAGACAGGTAAGGTGTATGGTTTTGGTATGTGTTCACCTCTGTGATGCAGGTATCGGCGGGTACATGGCTGACGCTTCGCCGGGACATCTAGGGGCTAGTGTGTCCGGAGGCGTGTAGGCGACCGGGTTCGATGATCTGGCTGTCACATGAGGTGGTGTACTCGAGAAGTTTAGCCGCAATGGATCCGAGGCAACTGGAGGCTGTGGCGTCGGTAACCATGGTGGCGAAACTGGTCAATCTGGTGGGCCCAGGCATGGGCTGGCGACCGAGGAAATTGCGCTGATGCTTCGAGGTGAAGGGATCGTTGGAGGCCGTCGGCTTTCGCTCAAAGATTCGGGCATGGTTAGGTTTTGGATTAGCCGGTATCAAAACCCTAGTCAGGTTCTGGGTTAGCCCGTGGAAAACCCTGGTTCGTTTCTGGGTTACTCGGTGGTAAAACCCTGTTCGGTTTCTGGGTTATCCGGTGTGTGAGAAACCCTATTAGATTTTGAGTTAGCCCATGGAAAACCCTGGTTCGGTTCTGGGTTAGCCACTATGGTTAAAACCCTAGAGGTTACGGGTTATCCTCTACGAGAAAACCCGAGTGCGGACCATGCGTGGCCCGGTACCGAATATTCCCGTGATGCCGATATATTTAGGGGAATATGCCCTAGGGTGGCTATATAAGGAGAGGGGGTGGAGGCTTAGTGTTGTAGGAGAGGTCCCCCCGTTTTTACCCGAAGTTATGGACGAGAATCCCGAAGATGGTGGCTAGCCAAGTCCGAGGAATCCGAAGTATGTCCACAATCCTCGGGATCGAAGATGCCGGGAAACCCCGGGACAAGGGAAAAACATTACCGAAATATCCTTCTAGAGGTGATGGTAAAAACCCGAAGATACCTGATAGGCCCAAAGGCTCCCGGAGTTAACCCAACGAGGACAAGGGCCCAACTAACGCTGGGCCATGTCCCCGTGTCAAGCAGAACAAAGGCCCGGCTAGCGCTGGGCCATTTCTCCATGCCGTGGCTCCTAAGGAATGGGCCTGTGGTGATTTGGATTACTGGGCCTACAAGACCCACGTTGTAATAGGGGTAGCTGAGGTTTTTTGTAAGCAAAAAGGGGTTAGGTATTGTAAAGGACCATTGATCTAGTGATCAACGGTCCAGGTGCAGGGGCAAAATGGTCCTCTTGTATTTTCATTGTAAACCTTGATCACCAGTACCCCTATAAATACAGGAGCACCCCATTGAATGGGGGCAGAGCATTTACTACCATTTCTACTCGTCCATTCCTGTTTCCAGTCCCAAACCCCGTAACTCTCTGTGATCCTTCCACCTCGGGGGGACACACCTCACTGTCCGAGACACCTCGACGACACTTAGGGTGTAAGCCAAGTCACCCACCATATAGCCCTAGGTGAGAGGTGTGAAGAGAGGGGGAGAGAGGGGTCTCCCTAGGTATGAAAAGGTGGATAAAATTCCAGAAATAAAATCCCAAAATTTCTCATATTATCTTGTGTCTACTCTATTTGTTGGCGGACGCCAGGCGTCGGACGTCCGGCGGGACACACGCCGATCGGACCTGCCATATCCGTACGATGCACATCGCTTGGCTGCAGAGCACCTGCGTCGTCTGTTGCATCCCCCGAAAAACGCGCAAAAGAGGAGTCGTGGATGCAAATGCAGCAACGTGATTCGTCGAAAATTTGTCCTGCAGTTGCGTGTGGGCGTGTGCATGTGAGACCAAACTGTGTGCATGCATCACTTTTTAAAAGTCAAAACGAGTGTCAGCATGTATGCATGCATAGCTTTAAAAAAGTGAGAACATGCACTACTTCACATGTTTGGCAAAAGATATGTCAGTGAACTAGTAAATTTGTGGGATTCTCTGTGGTGTGTAGTTATGAGTTAGATCCAATTAAATGTCAATGGTAGCCCATGAAACTTAACAATCTACTAATGAAACCTATGATCCTACTAATAAAACCTGAGAATCTATTAATGAAACTTCAGTACGTACTAATGAAACTTGAGAACTTATTGATGAAACTTGAGAAATTAAAGTTGAAAACTGAGGAAATACAGATAAAACTTGGGAATGTATTGATGAAACTTGAGAACATACTAACGAAACTTGAGCATGTACTGATGAAACGTGAGAACATACTAAAAAAACTTGAGAATGTGCTGATGAAAATTGAGGACCTATTATTGGAACTTGAGAAAATCTGATGAAACTTAATAAATTACTGTTAAAACTCAAAGAAAAGCCGGTGAAACTTGAGTAATACTGATTAAAAATTAAAAGTTTGAAAAAGGCAAAATCAAAGTTTTTCAAAAAAGTTTCAATGTCTGCTCTCTTATTACATATTTATATGCACAGAATGCCTCCTCCTCTGTTATGTATTACATGCACCGAATATATTTTCAAAAGGTAGCACAGCTGACGTGAATGAGTAAAAAGGTGCAAGAAAAAGAGACTCTGATGTCAGTGTGCATGCACAGCATCACGCATCTCAAAAACCAACAGATCAAACAGTAGGGGTCTGCTCCTCCAAACATGGGCCCAACCATACAGCTCGCGTGCGTAGTCAAGAGAAAAACATGAGATGATGAGAGTGCAGTGCAGTGCAAAACAAATGTAGCGCGTGGTGTAGAGGATCCCATGCATGAACCGTCGTGCTCTGAAAAAGCAGGTAAGAGCAGCGGCGCGCCCCCACGTGGGCCCCGCTCCATGCGCGCGACGCGGGAAGCAGCTCATGCGGTCGGCGGACGCACAGCAAAACAGCGGGGGAGTTTAACAGAGTTATCTTCTACCTCGAAACCCTCCTTCTTCTCTTTCATACCCTAAAAATGTTAGGAGGAGGCCAAGAATGCTTCATCGCTAACAAGGGTAGGAGGGCTGGAGCCCCCTCAGACCCGTCTTAGGTCCGCCCTGCATGCGAAGCACGTTTGTGAAGTCCGAGCCACCGGCCCTCCGGCCACAAGTGTTTTCGCTATTTGTTTTAGCCGAGAAATTAATGAGGTTATAGCAGGGTTCACAAAACCGGCCTGCTTCTCCGAACATGAGTGGCCTTGGCGGTTAACCATGATTAACCGTGGTTTTGCCGGTTTTGGTTGCAAATTGCGAACCATGATTAAGCAAACTTTGTCTTTGGCTAGCCATGGTTTTAATGGTTAGCATGCGGTTAGTAACGGCTAGCCGCGGTTTTGCCAATGAAAATTACTGGACAAAGAGAAAAAATGAGAAAAAAAATAAAATTAATAGAGACATACATGATATATGCTATGCTATATTATTTAAGAGACATACATGATATATAGGAGCATAATCAAGACAAATAATCATATTCCTAATTGAATTAAAAGACAATCATGCTCATAAATTAATATTTCATTTATTTCATGTTCATGGTAGCAATGTAGCAATATCATAGAAGCCATATATTCATATATAGTTCATAAACTAATAAAATAACAAGTTCAGATTTCAGAAATCACAAGTTGTCCATTATTACATTAACAAGTTCGGAATCATATGCATAAAATAACAAGTTAACAAGTTAATCGATGGCATATTCGCATATTAGCAGTCCTGCACTCCTGCTCGTGCTACACTCCTACAACAACATGGCAATTAACAATGGCCAATGGGTAATATGCAATCTGCAAATGCAATGAGCAATGAAGTAAATAATGAACGAAATATGTGAATTGTCAAATGGTAAGTGCACACATTACCGTTATTTAAAGTCTACTACTGGTGATATTGCTGGGACTGGGAATATTGATCTTCATTTGAAATAATTATGACCCATTGAGTTGCCTTTAAAATGGCCCTGAACTCATCCCAACTTTGTCCTGTCGTCCAGCTGCTTGCCTGCCAGCGTGCATATATCATGTTATATTGGTCAGGCTCTTGACTTTCATACAAATACCTTACCGCGGTCTTTGCAGGGGGTAAGCCGCCACTCTGAGGGTATCTGTGGAGAGTATCCGTATACTCCTTGGGGGTAAGGCGTGGGGTAGTAAGCTCCTGGGGCGGGGGGTAGTAAGTCCCTAGGGGGTAGTAAGCTCCATATTGCCACTGTGGCTGAGTGACGTCACTGCTTGAGCTAGAGCTGTACTCATGTGGGGCATGACCATGCATTCTTCCCCTGCCCCTATCGATGCTAGACCGAGGAGGCGCCCTATCGATGCTAGACCGACGAGGCGCCCTATCGACACTAGATCGAGGAGGCGCCCTATCGACGCTAGACCGAGGAGGCATTCTCTGCGAGCTTGCTTCATGTGATGAATGACCACCCTGGGTAAACTAAGCAGGCGAGGCAGCAACAAGCTGAGAATGACCACCGCCAACATTAGCACCATGACCACCATCGTCGTCGTCATCATCAGAGGCTGACGAACTCAAGTTAGATTCTTGATATGGAGCGCTTCGCGGGGCAAGTTCTTCAGAGGATTTATCACTGTCCATCTCCTCTTCTTCGCCCAGCATTTGTTTCTTTGTGTCACGCTGTTTGGATGGATTTTTCTGTTTCCTCTTACCCACATGTGTTTCTCCAACATGTTTAGATGCCTACCCCGCAATTGTTGACACCCATGTCTTCTTTCTCATAACACCAATGTCCGTAAGATCAGTGACGGCACGATTAGGGCCTGGGGCCTCAGCATCACTTAAGTCCTCATCTAATTCCGGATCAGCATTTGACTTGTAAGTGTATAAAGAGCAAACACCGATGAGTACTTAAGGATACTTAGCTTCATAAAAAAAATAATAGTTACATTCTTACCGTCCGCTTCGCATCCACTCAACGATTAGGTTCGTGTCATCTGTGAGTGAAAGCTCCGTGAACAGAGAGAGTGGATCCATGTCTTGTGATTCGCCTTGTATTTCTTGTCTTTCTAATCTTAGACGGAGGTTGTAGTGGACGTACACCAAGTCGTGGAGTTTTTGATAGGACAACCTGTTGCGTATCTTAGAGTGGATGAAAGTAAAGGTACTCCAATTGCGCTCGCATCCACTAGATGAGCAAACCTGTGACACTATACGCTTTGCAAGTTTCTGTAAATTTGGTGTATCTGAGCCCATCATGTTGCACCACATCGCTGCCACGAAAAACATCATTGCATACGATACAAGATCATTCCACTTGTACGATATCGTTGTATTTGCATATCAAATTTTTTATTACCTTTATTTTGATCATTGGAAAAAGCCATCCTTCTGGCAACCTCTCCTGCGAAAGAGCCGGTGCGTAACCTCCAGTCCTCCATCTCATTAAGTGCTACAGCCGCGGTATTTTCATCAGCAATTCTTTCAAAAGTTCTTTGAACATAGGACAACATATTTATGTTCCAACCATCAGTATAGTTCACCTTCGGGTTAAGAATACACGCTGTAGTAAATGAGGTCACAATGTAATTTAGAATTTTATACCAATTAAAATATTATATACTTATATTCATATATACCTGTTTCAATAAGCGTGCCTTCATTAAGGTGCTCAAATCTCTTCTCGACGACATGCATGACTCTCCTGTAATCTTCTTGACATAAGTTTTTCGCGAGACTTTGGCAAATGTCACGATATTTGATTATGACATCGCAGATGGTAGGGTTCTTATCTTGGTCTGCGAACCGAAGAAAGCTATAGATTGGAGCAACCATATGTATTGCCTTGTTCATTGCATCCCACCATTGTAGGTTACTCAAGCATCCATGACAGTACTTCCCTTGTTCGAATTTAGCATACGGGCTTGATAGAAATTTATCGGAAGCCATCCATTTCATGAATTCTCCTCTGCGCTTGGCAAAGCTCTGAAGAAACATGTAGTTTGTACCAAAACGAGTTGCACACCACATATCCAACTCACCGCCGATGTGTTTCTTCATCATTGCATGCAATTTGTTCGAGTTATACAGCCATCTGCACACTCTCCTTGCACTCTCAATGATAGCATGGTGGTCTGGGAACTCCCCTATGTCCTTCAGCAACAAATTTATGGTGTGGGCTATACAAGGTTGCCACATTATGTTGGGGAACTGCTGACAGATCAATTTCACGTCCTTCTTGTAGTTCGAACCATTATCAGTGATGATTTGGACGATATTTTCAGGCCCAAATGAATTGATCACTGACTTAAATTCCTGCATGACAAGTTGATGTATACCCGCATTAATTTTTATCACACGACATAATAGGACTATAGGAGTAGGACAATAGGTGTATCAGTCTATGTATACCTGCATTAATTTATTTGCATCCTGAGTTTGCCCAGTCATATCGACAGACTTGTAAAAAAACATGCGTCCATTGCAATCTAGCATGAAGTTCATGATGGCCATGCCTGTTGGTCCCGTCCAAGAATCAGACATTATGGATAGACCGAAATTACGCCAATCCCGTCTCCATTGCATCATCTCATGGTCTATGTCGCGCTTGTTGTCTTCCAAATACCTTCCATCGATATCACGTCCTTTTGGTGAACTTACACCCTCACCTGCATGATAATTGTTATTCATGAAAAAGTAGTAGATATTAAGTAGTGATGTAAATATGTAATCATGTATGCAAGTTCACTAACCGAGCCTCTGCGTCTCCTTAATAGCTGCAATAAAATAAGGGTTACCCGCTTTTCTTCCCGGAATGTCGGCTGCATGAAACCACGATGACCATTTTTTTCCAAGTTTCTCCCTAATTGTTTTGTTTGCCTTTGTCCAAACACCCTCATCAATCTGTGGTTGCATGGTTTTGCGCGTGTCCGGCTGCGACCTTGAGCCTAATCGGCTCAACATTTTTTTTAACAAATTTTCTTTCCCACCCCTAGACCCACTGCCACTTCCACTGCCACGACCATGCTCATAATAATCACCACCTCGTGCCCTGAATTCTGCATGTGCCTGTGATGCAGCCATGGCATGCCGCATCTGCTCTTCTTCGTCAGCACCCCCAGTCATCTCATCCCTCCAGTCCCCCCCACTCACCTAAGCCTTTTGCGGCCCTCTGCTTTCTAAATTCCTCTTTCATTTTATCTTCCTTAGCCTTTCTGAACCTATCAAGCTCCCTTTGAAAGTACGTCTTCACATCGGGCGGGACTGCTTTACAAGACGCCACACCTTTTCCACTTCGGCACGCCAAGTGATACTTAAATCTTGCCACACCACCTCCATTTTTCTTTGTTCTACAATACTTGCGCCTAAATCCGTTCCCTAACTTATCGCCATGCTCCCAAACACTGTCGTGGTCCCGCTCCGCCATTCCCTAATACCTGCAAAAATGAATTATTGCATAATAACAAAATTACAAATTAAATTACAAATCTACAACTAAAAATAAGTGAGTAACTAACTATTAAGTATTAACTAACTAACCTAACTATTAAGTATTAACTAACTAACCTAGCAGGTAACAAACTAACAATTGACCTTATTAACTAATAGGGGTAAAGTTAAGTACCCAAGTACCTAAGTACCTAACTGCTAAGTAAACTATTGACCTTATTAACAAATTAATCTAACTTCTAAGTTCTAACATGCTAACCTAACTTCCTAACCTAACCACTTATTAACTAATTAATCTAACATTCTAACATGAAATGCTAACCTAACCTAACCAAACTACTAATTAAGGAGTAAGGACTAAGGAGTAAGGTTAAGTACCTATTATTCTACTAAGTACTAGCCTAAGCACCCTAAGCAACTAAGCCCCTGAGCCAAAGCAATTAGCCACAGATTAGCCACGCACGGCCACATCATTAACGGCTAACAGCGCTTCAGAGAAAAGCCGCTCCGACTTACGGCTAGCTTGACTTGGTTTCATGATTAACCGTGGCCTTACATGGGCAAGGCTGTGCGCACACTGTCGACGACGGACTGGCTCCTCCCCGAGCAAGCCGAGCAGCATGTTAGGCGCCGAATCCGGCGTTAACCGCTCATGGCGACGCCTCCCAGCACAGCGGCTCGGCTCCGGCGTCCTCCGCGGCGGTGGAGCACGGATCTGGCTAGGGGAGTGCTGGAGGAGGAGGGGAAGGAGGAGAGAAGCACAAGGAGATGGCTGGACCGCTGGAGAGGAGTGGGGAAAGTGAGGTGCAATGAGTTCACGGGAATCACGGGCTTGGGAATTAGGAAACCGAGGCACGGGAGCATCTCTACTGCAGGTAGCAGTGTTGCACATGGCCAGCACTGTGAAAGCATCTCTCCTAAACCCTGAAAGCACTCCATGCCATTGAGATTTGTTTGCAATTAGTTTCACCTATTTAACACATACAATCACATAAAATAATGAGATATATTTACAATTTTAATATTTTGTTTAAACCAAAATGCTTAGAATAATGAATACTATTTTTACAAATTTTATAATAATTTTCACTTCAAATTTGAATTTCACGAATTTCGCCGAATTGCGGCCGGTTTACCCAAACGGTTTCCCAAACCGTGTGCTGACGAAGACACGGTTAACCAGCAGCTAACTGTGAGGGAGAGAGATGCTGCCGAAAGAGGGGTCTAGGGAGGAGGAGGCGGCGCCCTCACCTCGGACTGGCGGCGGCCACCTCCATGAGAGAGAGAGAGAGAGAGAGTAAGGGAGGCCAGAGGAGGAGGGCCAGTTGGCGGCGCAGGTGTAGGCACCGCCACCCCCTTTCTCTGGAGCCATGGCTAAGCTTTCATCCGCTGTTCTTTACAAACCAAAGAGAGAGGGAGCTGTCTCCCCTTTACCATGCATAAGAGCATGAGAGAGAGAAATTGGGTAGAGAGAGAGAGAGAGCACCGAGAGTGTCCAGATCGGGGGAGATAGAGAGTGGCTGTGAGAGAGAGGGGAGGCCGGCTAGGGTTCCTCCCCTAGCCGCCATGGCCATGAGGGAGGCACTCCTGTTAATTCACCATGCAAGAGCTAGAGAGAGTGAGATCTGGAGGAAGAGGCCACAGGAGTGAGAGATTTCTAGTGAGAGAAATTGATAGAGGCACTACTGCGGATCGGGGTTTCCAAAGCGGCTCATCACAAGCGGTTCGCTTTAACCCGCTTGCGACCCGATCGCCACAAGCGGTTCGTGGCCAACGGGTGGGAGGGTGGCGGGAAAGGGCATATGCAAGCGGTTCGTCATACAAACCGATTGCAGAGATATCACACTATAAGCGGTTCGTATCACCAACCGCTTGCACTCCTCTGTAAGCGGTTCATGATAAGAACCGCTTACAGTGTGCTATCTGTGCAAGCGGTTTGTATCATGAACCGCTTGCATATGCTTTTTCCTTCCCACCCAGTGCATTTAACCCCTTCTTCCTCCTCGGCGAGCTCAAGCAGATATAATCGACGGGCCGAGCTGTTCATGCAGGGGAGGTGCTACCAAAATTTTTAATTGAGGCTAATAGCTCCAAATTAAGGTTTCCAAGGTAAGTAAATATGGTCTCAACATCATTTTCATGTGGACATTGCTTATCTTTTTGCATTGGATGTGGAGAAATATGAAATAATCTTGTTTGAATTGAAGGGTGTTTGTTTTGCTATAGCTCTCTCTCTCTCTTGATAATTTGAGGCAAGATGTAGATCTATTGGGGGTTTTAAGTCCCATATTAGTTTTGTATCCTTTTTTGATGATGTATAAGATGTTGAAATTAGTTGGTAGGGGTGATTATTTGTTTTAGAGAGCAAGATCTAGCTTGGTGCCTTAGCTAGCTCTTCCTTCTAGATCTTTTGAGGCAATGTGGTGATCTATTGGATGGTTTTAGTTTCACATTAGTTTAAAATAGTAGGTAGGGTGATTATTTCAATTGCTATAGAGCTAAATAGATATAGGTTTTTTGCTATGTTGGTAATAATTTTTTTTGTGTATGAAATGTAATTAAAAATATTTTTGAAAAAAGTTTTTTCATTTGTGAGATTTAGTTGGTTTAGCTATAAAAATCAAGAAAGTTTAGAGGTAATTAAAAAATATAACAATTAGTTATTTCGAGTTAAATATTTCAATTTGAAAAATATAATAAGTGTTCTTATTAATTTAATTGGTGCAGATGAACCGGCAATGGATGTATGCGGATCGTCGGACAAGGGAGTTCATCGATGGCATGAATGCTTTTCTTGATGTCGTATTTCGAGACTTGCCTCCAGGAAGCTTCGTACGGTGTCCGTGCGTAGATTGCGAGAACGAAAGAGCACTCAATGCGAGGACGGATCTGAGGGCCACTTGTTGATGAGAGGTTTCATGCCGAACTACACATGTTGGACTCACCACGCATTTAAGTAGAGCATACCAAAGCATAGAAGACGAAGAAGAAGCCGATGAAGAGGAAGTGACATATGATGGTATGCCGGACGTGACGACATACGAGGACGTAGAAGATACACAAGGTGATCAGTTTGGTGTGGATGATGACCCGGACCAGATGCTGCGTGATGTAGAGGGAGATATCACAGAGGACAAACAATATAGGAAGTACCAGTGATTGTTGGAGGACCAGAGAACTCTTTTGTACCTAAATTGTGGTCAGGGGCACAAGAAGCTACGCACTACACTGGAGCTCATGCAATGGAAGGCTGTGAATGGTGTGTCAGATAAGGGTTTCGATGAGTTGCTGTCGCTCATAAAGAAGTTGCTCCCGGAAGATAACACCTTGCCAGAATCCACGTATCAAGCCAAACTGGTCCTGTGTCCCTTAAGATTGAAAGTACGGAAGATACATGCATGTCGCAACCACTGTGTCCTATATCGCGGTGAATATGCCGATTTGGATGCCTGTCCAGTGTGCAAGGAACCCCGGTATAAGACGAAGCGTGATGATCCAGGTGAAGTAGATGGGGTGCGTGTGAAGAAGAGAGCACCGCAAAAGCGTTGTGGTATTTTCTCTCGATTCCAAATTTGGAGCGTATGTTTGCAAACAAAGCGCATGCGAAGATGATGCGTTGGCACAAAGAAGAGCGTAAGGTCGACGGAATGCTTAGGCATCCGGCAGATGGCTCGCAGTGGAGGATGGTCGATCGGAAGTACAAAGACTTCGCAGACGAGGTCAGAAACATAATATTCGGTTTGAGTACCGATGGGATGAATCCTTTCGGAGACATGAGTAGCAGCCATAGCACCTGGCCAGTCACACTATGTGTGTATAATATTCTTCCATGGTTATGCATGAAAAGAAAGTACATAATGATGCCGTTGTTGATCCAAGACCCTAAGCAACCCGGAAATGATATCGATGTCTATCTGAAACCTTTGGTAGAAGATCTTCAAACGTTATGGAACGGTGTAAAGGTCTGGGACGAATACAAAAGGGAGTATTTCAACCTGCGTGCAATGTTATTTGTAACGATCAACGACTAGCCAGCGCTTGGTAACCTGTCTGGCTAACTGGCAAAGGCTTCAAAGAGTGTGTGCAGTGTTCGGATCAAACCGATGGCACGTACATGAAAGGCTCTCGAAAGATGGTGTACATGGGGCATCGCAGGTTTCTTGTTCAGAGCCACGCGTTGCGGAAGAAACGCAGGGAATTTAACGGGGAGGAAGAACATCGTTCCCAGCCGAGGCATCGAAGTGGCAAGCATGTGTTTGCTGTGTTGAAGGATATGAAGGTAGTTTTTGGAAAGGGTCTGGGAAGCAAATCAGTGCCGAATGATGAGGATGGCCATACACCCATATGGAAGAAGAAGTTAATATTTTGGGACTTGCCATACTGGGAAGATTTGGATGTTCGCCACTCACTGGACTTCATGCACATCACCAAGAACGTCTGTGTGAGCTTCCTAGGATATATAGATCTGTACGGGAAATTGAAAGATACAGTGAGTCCTCGGAACGACCTTGAAGTCCTGGGTATCAGGAAGGACCTATACCCTAAAAAAAGAGGTACAAAACAACTGTACCTACGGCCAGCGAGTTATACTCCAAGCAAAGAAGAGAAAAAAAGTGTGATAGAGTGTCTTAGCAGTGTAAAGGTCCCTTCCGGATACTCGTCGAACGTAAAGAGATTCGTAAATATGAAAGAGAACAAAATTGTACATCAAAATCCCATGACTGTCTTGTGCTGACGACACAGTTGCTCCTGGTGGTTTTAAGAGGTGTATTGCCCGAGTGGGTAAGGGGGACAATCACAAAGCTGTGTTCGTTTTTCAATGCTGTTTCCCAGAAGGTCATCGATCCAAAAAAACTGGGTGAGCTGCAGGCTGACGTGGTACAAAGTGTGGTTAGCCTCGAGATGATCTTTCCTCCTGCCTTTTTTGATATCATGGTTCATCTCACTGTTCATCTAAGCAAAGAGATAGGTATTCTTGGGCCCGTTTATCTTTACAGCATGTCCCTTTCGAGAGGTACATGAGCGTAATAAAGAAGTATGTACGTAACCGTTCTTAGCCAGAAATATGCATTGCCGAGGGTTATGTGACAGAGGAGGTGGTCGAGTTCTATGTGGACTACATTGATGATCTAGACCCCATCGGCGTCCCTATATCACGCCATGAGGGCAGGCTACGAGGTAAAGGGATACTTGGAAGAAAAGTAGTTGCATACAACGATCTTCAGACATTTAAGCAAGCATATTTCACTGTGTTGAAGCAATCGGCAGTGGCCACCCCGTATGTCCTCTCCAACACAAGAATACTCTATGTCTCCAGTTCCTAGAGAAGACTGATACGTGGATAACACTGAGACACATGGATTCTTTCGACGCATGGTTACAAAACCATATCCTCAAGAGCAAGTCCAACAATGAACAGTTGCAACGCCTGGCTCGGGGACCATCCCTTGAAATAGTGAGATGGCAGGGGTACGAGATAAATGGTTACACATTCTACACGAGATCACAAGGTAACAATAGCATAAATCAGAACAGCGGTGTCCGTATAGAAGCCGCCGACAATAGAGGCAGGGTGGACACATATTATGGATTCATAGAAGAGATATGTGAGCTCGACTATGGGCCTTTGAAGGTCCCATTGTTTAAGTGCCAATGGTAAAACTAAAGCAGGGCGTGAATGTTGACAAATCACGCATGACTACCGTCGACCTCCAAGAAGTCGGCTACTTGAGAGAACCATTTGTTCTCGCGAACGAGGTGAGACAGGTCTTCTACGTATTGAACATGTCAAGCAGACCAAAGAAGAATCAAATCAAAGACAAGAAGAAGAAAAAGCCAAAGCGACACATGGTTCTCCATGGCAAACGAAGGATTGTCGGAGTAGAGGACGTTATTGACGAGGAAGAGTACGATCAGTTCGATGAGATCCCTCCATTTGCAGTAGATGTTGACTTAAGCATCCTGGATGACATAGGCATGGATGCTCCGCACATACGCCGTGATCACGATGAAGGAAGAATTGTAAAGACAAAAAAATGTAAATGATTAGGATGACCTATGTGGTTGTATGAACTATGTTATCATGTAATAGCATTTTTAAGAATTTATAAGATGGAAGCAATATTTTTGGAAAGAATAAATGCAACATATTTGGAAATGAAAGTAATGCCAAAAAATATTTTTTAGTATTTTTGAAAAGAATAATGGGCTAAGTACATATTTAGAAATGAAAGTAATGCCAAAAATATTTTTTAGTATTTTGAAAAGAATAATGGCCTAAGTACATATTAGAAATGAAAGTAATGTAAAAAAGATTTTTAGTTTTTGGAAAAAATAATGGGCTAATTACATATTTAGAAATGAAAGTAATGCCAAAAAATATTTTTTAGTATTTTTGAAAAGAATAATGGCCTAAGTACATATTAGAAATGAAAGTAATGTAAAAAAAGATTTTTTAGTTTTTTGGAAAAAAATAATGGGCTAAGTACATATTTAGAAATGAAAGTAATGCAAAAATTTTTTTTAGTTTTTTTGAAAAGAATAATGGCCTAAGTACATATTAGAAATGAAAGTAATGTAAAAAAGATTTTTAGTTTTTAGAAAAATAATGGGCTAAGTACATATTTAGAAATGAAAGTAATGCCAAAACAAATTTTTAGTATTTTTGTAAAGAATAATGGGCTAAGCACATAGTTAGAATTGAAAGTAATATAAAAAAGATTTTTCAGTATTTTTCGAACAAAATAATGGGCTCAGTACATATTTATAAAAAATATAAAACAGCAGGCATGCAAGCGGGCTCGAACCGCGATCAAAGACGGAGAGCCCGCATTTAAACGCCACGCGCTAGCCAAGTGAGAGTAAGTTTCAATTCAACATGACAAGGGCGCGAACCTTCTTAAACATTTTAGACAGAGTCCCAAGCCTCGCCACGTGTGCCCCACTTTTACAAGCGATTCGTGCTACCAACCGTTTGTAGAAGTGACCTCTACAAGCGGTTTGTATCACCAACTGCTTGCAGAGGCATTCATCGTTCATGGTAAATGCAAATTTTAATTTCGCTCTACGGTCTTCTACAAGCGGTTCGTTCTACAAACCGCTTGTAAAAGTATTCTCTAAAAGCGGTTAAGACTACGAACCACTTGTAGAGGTATTTTCACAAGCGGTTTGTTAGAGAGCTGTACTATATAACTCCTCTTCCTCGCCCTTCCTTTTCCACCCAAATTTTTCTATGTCCCAGACTCCCAAAGCCATCGCCGCCGTCCTCGCCACCGCGCCGTCCTCGCCACCGCGCCGTCGTCCTCGACGCCGTCGCCTACACCTCTGCGCCGCCTCCCTGACACTCCGCGCACCTCGCCGTCGAGCACCGCGCACCTCGCCATCGAGCACCGCGCAGGCCAGCTCTGCCCACCCTGCCGTCGAGCCCCTTCGCCGGCTAGCCCCTCGGTTCCGTTCTCCGTGGACAATCTCCCCGCCGATTTGAAGACGAAGGGCCGAGGTATCGAGCCCTCTCTTTCTCCTCACACCCCTGCTCTGTGATGCACACATACTGTTCGATGGATTGCCCAGCCGCCTCGCTCCCTCCCCTCCCTTCTCTGTGACTTGAACTCCTGTGATGTTGCTCTGTGATGCTGCTGGATGTTGCTCTGTGATGCCGCTGGATTTAGGGTTTGGGATCTTTGTCTCCCCTCTCGTGATTCTTTGGATTAGGGTTTGGGGTGCGATCTCTGCTCTCTGTGATGCTCCCTCTATCCTCGCTCTCGCGCCTCCATCTCCTCACCGTGATCTTCTTGGATGTTGTTGGATCTTACTCTATGATTTCTTTGGATGTTCTTTGGATGATCTTTGCTTGGCTTGATTTGCAATGTGCTTGGGATGTTCAAAAGGATCCTATGGATTATAGATGCTATGCTCCCTCCCCTCCCAAGGATGGGGGTGTGCAGCCTCCTAGCTCCTGCTCCTCCTTGCTGTCCCACCTGGCTGCTTGGATCACTTCCTCCTCTTCCCTTCCCTCTTGCGACCTTGTGACTTGGGGCAGCAGTAAGGGCTCTGGAGGTTGTGTTGGTCATTGCTTCCTTGGTTGCTTGGATTGATTTGCAATGTGCTTGGGATATGGGGGTTTTAGCTAGGGTGTAAGGGCTGGATGGCCTCGGTTCTTGACTCTAGAAATCGAAATGGTGCCGGGAGCTGGAGTAGGTTTTCTAGGAGCTCCCGACGGCAACCGCCAAGCACCCTATCTAAGCTTAGCTAGGGTTCCTAGTTGGGTTTATGCAGCTAAAGAAATTTGCATGTGTATGTGAACTTGGTGGCAAAAAAGGTGCTGTTAAAGATGACATGCACATGCTACATTTGAAACTTGAAAATATTGAAATGGAGGAGATAGATGGCTTAAGTATGTTCAGCTTCGATATTCAAGTTGAGATTTATTTGCCAATTTCTGTGGAGGGTACAAGGAAATCATCGACCTCGCCGTTGAGCACCTTTCATTTGTGGATGGCATCTAAGGCTAAAACCTAGTAGTTTAGAGGGTGTCGAGATGGGTACATTTAAAAACTGTACATTCAAATATTGTATTCAAATATTGTACGTTTTGTTGGGTGTCGAGATGGGTACATTTCAAAACTGTACATTCAAATATTGTATTCAAATATTGTACGTCTTGATGGGTGTCGAGATGGATGACATCTAAGAGATGTATATGTTGTATTCAAATATTGTATTCAAATGTTGTATTCAAATAAAAAGAGATATATATGTTGTATTAAATGTTCTATTATTTCGCGTGCATGCACAGTGATAGATGGCGCACTCCGGAAACGATGATCTTGATTTCAATGCGGGAAACGATTTTCTACTTAACGAAATCGTGATGGGCACCTTCATAAGCTACGTTGAGGCTAACCCGATAGATCCAATGGGTGATCAGGCCGCCCCGGCTCAAGCTGGTGACCAGGCCACCTCGGCTCAAGCCGGTGATCACGCCATCCATGCTCAAGCCGGTGATCCAATCGGCCAGGCTGAAACCGGTGATCAGTCCATCCAGGCTCTCGCCGATGAAACTAATGTCGACGGCTGTGAGGTATATATACCCTGGACACTAAAATGACCGTTTCTTACACGTCTCATAGCAACAAGCCTCTGACACGTGTTCCTGTTTTTTTTAAGCCGGAAACGTCCAACAGCCAATCCAAGCAAATACGAGGCCCAAACAAAAAGCCGTCGACAAAGTACGTCATTACTCAAGTTTTAGCCACTGGGAAGCCAGAAGCCCCTATGTCGGCACTTGCCCCCTTCAACAACGCCTGCGGAGTCATTGTGAGGGATCACGTCCCTATTAGCATCAAGACATGGTCCAAGGTTCCTATGGTTACAAAAGAGCTGCTCTGGAAGGATATAAAGGAAAACTTCACGATTCCGACGGCTTACGAAAACAAGTGCAGGAAATTTACTCTGAGCAAGATGGCGTTACGCTTTCAGTCGTGGAAGAGCGAGCTCAGTAAAAAGTACGTGGAGACCGGAACAACCCCAGACTTCAATAAGTATCCGAAGCTAGCGGATCACTGGCAAGCATTCGAAGAGTACAAGCTGTCGGCTGAAGGCAAGGCCGCGAGTGAGCAGAACAAGGCCAATGCACAGAAGAAAAAATACCATCACCATCTCGGGTCCAGTGGTTACATTAAGGCTATGCCAAAATGGGAGAAGCAGAAAGATGAGCTTAGAAAAAAGGGTATAGTACCAGAAACAGAAGACTGGGAGCTCCGCCCACGCAACTGGACCTTGGGCCACGGAGGGAGGCTGAAGGATGATGGCAAGCTGGAGATGGCACCACAAGTGCAACCCGTGAAAGAAAGGATTGTGGAAGCCATCGAGAAGCAACGTGCAGGATCCTTGGTGGTAGACAGGGAGAATGACGAGCTTACCTACGCACTCGGAAACGCAGAGCATCCAGGAAGGACACGAGGAATTGGCAAGCAGGTGCCGTGGATGGCTGGCTTCTCAAATGATCAAGCCATATACCGGAGCCGGGAAAGAAGGAAAGTAAGAGAACACAACAGAGTCAGCAAAATCGAACGGGTGCTCAAGGAGCATAAGGAAAACATGGCAGAAATACTAAAGCAGGAAGTGCATGCTGCAATCGCCAGTCTTCAAAGACCAGGTGGGGTTGTCGTCATGCCTCCGAACAACGTGGTTAGTCCCCTGGCCTCCGGTCGACCAAGCGACTCTGGCGTCAAACAACGTGTCGACCGACGAATTGCAGGCCCGTTATCCCGTGGACGACATCACCGTGCCCCGCCAATGTGAGCTACGCGTTCAACTGCACAAGCTCACCCTCAAGGTGGCTTACGCTTTGGCCTTCCCGGTGGAGTCAGGCCAGACATTCCACTGTAACCCTATACCCGCGGGATACTCCAAGGTCACGGTGGACGAGGTGGTGGCCGGATTTGAGGATATGGAGCTCGATATTGCTGGAGGAGATGATGTGACCAAGCTTGGAGAGGCCGTCCATAACATCATCCTCTGGCGGAAGAAGTACATCGTGTTTTCTGATGGTGCGGAGGTGACATCTATACCGAGACAGAACACTCCACCGAGACGGAGCTCACCTCCTCCACCAAGACAGGCCACGCCACCACGCAACGCCTCGCCGGTGAGACAAAGCACTCCACCACCCGCTAGAGCTATGCGCCGAAGCCCAACACCGCCGCCAGCCCCTCAAAGCAAAAGGAAGAAGCAGCCTCCGAGGGAAACAACGGAGCCGGCATCTCCCCCCAGTAAGAAGCTTGCTAGCAAAAGGAGCATTCCTGCAGCTAGAACGACACCAAGCAGCAGGGCGGCCGGTTTCCCATCCAGACAGAGAATGAAGGAACCCAAAAATACACCTTATGTGATGACGCCTGAGGAGCTAAAGAGCGAGTCGAAGAAAGCTGTGGACGCATGGATAGAGGGGTATAAAGCTAAAACAAATCC
This sequence comes from Raddia guianensis, assembly GCA_036346415.1. Taxonomy (NCBI): domain Eukaryota; kingdom Viridiplantae; phylum Streptophyta; class Magnoliopsida; order Poales; family Poaceae; genus Raddia; species Raddia guianensis. The sequence goes on from CM070536.1 coordinate 55,590,563, forward strand.
ACCGCCAAAGGAACGAATTGATTCAAAGATCGCGGACTTCTTCGCGACAACTGTTTAGCACCGACCGCCTCTCTGTACCGACTACCAAAGAACTATCAGAAAGCACGTCTTCAAGCGTAAACAACCTCCGGGCACATACATGAGCAAGGAAGAACAGGAGGAGGCAAAACGTTTACAGATGGAGTATGACTTCATGAGGGAAGCTGGCCTTGATAACATAGAAGCCGCCCATGGATTAACTGATGATCTTCCAACGGCACAAGTCAGGTGGCCATTTAAGCTGGGCCAGCCGTTGTTAGACCCTAAGGACATACGGAAACTACCGGTCAAGATGCGACGCGCGCATGAATGGTATGAACACAAGTCCGCCAGGGGATATGCTCATTGTTGCGTCTCGTTTCAAGAAGAACATTTGTTTCGAGGGAATGATCAATTGATAAATCTTGATTTTGAAGACTGGTACAATGTGTACCATGCAGACGCCGTCAACGTGTCCTTCATGACCTGCTGGTGCCTGTGAGTGTCGACTCCATAAGATGTATATATATATATATATATACATGCTGCTTGCCGAGAACCCTAATTAATTAACTCAATTAACCCATTTTTTGTAGGATGGAGATATAAAGACTTAGAAAGCAGAAGCCGAACTCGATTGGCTTCCTTGACCCTTGGTTGGTCAACGAGGAAGTCGGGCAATACCCTGGAAAACAAAAGGAAATCTACGACTACATTGTACATGCACTAGTACAACAACACTACAAGCCATACATACTTCTGCCATTCAACTTTAAGTACGTGCTGATGTCCTCACTCACATCTCGTTCTTATATTGCTTAAGGCACCTGATGGCACACTATATATTGTTTAATTACATGTCATAACTGTTGCAATATATAAATATGTTCCACTAGATCCTTATAATCATAATGCTTGACCAAAGCATGATCATCGTCCAAGACTCACGGAGAAAACCGCAAAAGGAATACCAGTGGATAATTGACCTCCTTAACAAGGCGTTCTTGAGCTTTCAAGAGATTCAGAAAGGACGTTTTAAGAAGGAATTCGATGTCAAGCTAAGCGAGATGCAGCTTAAAGCAGCGTAATTGCCCTTTGTCAATTAATATTTCTTGTTATTACTGATATGTAATTGCCCCGCATCGACCATAGGTAAAACAACAATCTGCGGAAAACAACCTATGTGGCTACTATGTGTTCCACTATATCCAAATGATGTGCCACGGCGAGCTTGAGCCTCAAACTCCTGAAGAGGTTCGTATATATATGCACGCAACCATGCATCTAGCAACAACTGAATAACGTTCTTATGTGCTCTATTAATTTACATTATGGGTGCACGTATTTATTTATTTTTCACTTTAATTGAATTGGCAGCCCAACATGGATAAACATACTGAAGTGTTACCACATCATCGGGTGCTCGCATTACGAGAACAACTATTCGGCTTCATTCTCGATGAGGTCATTAACTCCCAGGACGAGTTCCGTTATCGAGAATAATATTCCAACACGAACGAACTAGGGACGACTTCTACGTCGTCAAAGAGCGTCAAGAAAATCTTCGCAGAAAAATGAATGGCTTTTGTCCATTTGCACAATGTATATTAATTATAAACTTTGTAAATTTGGCCGGTGCATATAAAGTGTACATTATTACATGTATTATCTAATATATTTAAGCTTGTTTGATCGCTAATTATATGCTCATCCTATATGTATTTAAATTTAAACGACAAATAAAAAAATCTCCTGCCGAAATATATATTTAAATATCTATTTGCACCGCCTGAAATGAATTAACCGGTGGTAAGCGTCAAGACGTCTGTAAGCGTTTTTGAACCGCTATGAGATCTCACTCTACAAGCTGCTCGTGCCTCCAACCGCTAGAGAGAGAGCCCGTGGCTGCCAGCCCGCCCGCGCCATCACCCTGCGAACCGCTTGCAGAGGGGCATCACTAGCGGCTCTGGGAGCCGCTTGTGATGCCCCTCGGGCAATAGTCGCGGTTGCTTGCAAGCGGTTCTAGAACCGCTTCCACAGGCCTTACGAACCGCTTGGGAAGTCTCGATCCGTAGTAGTGAGGAGGGGAGCCGTGGCTGCCTCAACCTAGAAAGCAGTGGAACCAGCGAGAGATTTGGCCTCAGAATCGGCCTAAGAAAATCCGTGGGCTAGAGAGATTTCTGTACAGATCCAAGAGAGAGAAACAGATCGGAGAGAGAGAGAGTGTGAGAGACAGAGAAGGTAACAGGTAAGACAGGGAAAGGAAACAGGTAAGGCAGGGTTGTCGGTGTAATAAATACCGGGGTACTAAGAGTCCTGAGAAGATCAAGCCGGCCCCACGCGTCGGTGGCGACCGAACCCAATGGCGTGGGCGTGCCGCTCAGGGCGCCGGTCGAGGGCCCCACACGTCGGCGGGCGATCAGACCCAGCGTGTGGGCGAGCCCTCGGCGTATCAAGCTGGCCCCACGCGTCATGCGGGCGACTGAGCCCCATGCGTGGGCGAAGCTCCTCGAAGCGCCGGGCGAGGCCCCACACGTTAAGCGGGCGATCGAACCCAGCGTGTGGGCGAGCCTCGGCGTATCATTGCGGGCCCGCGCGTCGGCGAGATCGAGCCCACACGTGGCGAGCTCCTCGAAGACGGCGAGGGCCCCACACGTCAGCGGGCGACGAGCCCAGCGTGTGGCGAAGTCCGTCAGCCACACGGGCGAGGGCCCCACGTGTCGCGGGCGTATGGGCGAAGCCCTCGGCGAGTAGGGCCTCCCACTGTCAGCGGGCTCGCGTGGCGAGGGAGCGTTCGGAAGGAGTCTTACGGCGAAAGCTCTCCTTGCTTTCTGCGAAGGACGGCGCATTTAACGCGACATCACGCGTGGATAGAACGGTGAAGAGATGATTACCTTCTGATGACCCTGCAGGTCCGAGCGGTACATCACCGTAATGGCGCATGGAATTGACCGGCAGAGAGAAGGTTTGCTTAAGATAGCCGCCCACGTCAGGAGGAGCAGGATGGGCCCCGCCCGCAGTCTCACTGGTGTGTCTGTGCGGGCCAGAGGCCACTTGCGAAGCACGCGAGGGCGGCGCTGCTCGGCGCAAGCAGCGGCACGTTTTTGTCTCTCCTGTCGTGTCTCGCGTGTCTTGTCGATTATCTTGAAATCAGATCTGCCTACCCCTCGTCTCTCTCCTTGATTCGAGGCCTGTATAAAAGGAGAGGAGAGAGAGGGTAGGGGGTACGTTACGTTTTTTGGACACATAGTTCACAAGCATTCTGTAACCACATTCCATTCAACCACAACAAGAAAAGAGCTAAGGCTCAGCAGGAGTAGGACTATTACCCGCAGGGGTCCGAACACAGGTAATCTCGTGAGTCGCTTCTTGTGCGCCCCACGCTCAAATCGAATCGAAGCACTGTTGATCGGCTAGCGGGATAGAAATCGACTAGGTGTGATCGCGGTGGTTGAGCGGAGAACACGCCGTCGGCGCGCGGCCAGTAGGGGCGCTAGCATCGATCGATGCTCTTGACTTCATCGATGGCGGAGCAGCAGTCCGCGATGGATCCGGAAGCAGCCGCTAGAGCCGCGGCCACGGCGTCGGCCACGGCAATGGCGATAGATTAGCCGGGCGGGAGCCGCCCGCCTAGGGTTGGAACCCTGGCGGAAAGCAGCCGCCCCGGCCAAGCTAGGCGGCGCCTGGCCTTGGAGGAGTGCACTCGGCCTGAGAACCGCCATGCGGCGAGGCCTATTTGGACAACCCACCGGTTTGGTGACTCCGGACTCCCGCGGCTCCGTGGCTGTCGGTTTGGCCCTTCGTCGATGCCGCCCATGGCGGTGGTGCAAGTTTCGGGGGCGGGAACGGCGTTTCGCTTCTTCCGTTCTTTCTTGCCCTCGCATTCCTCTCGCGAGATCTCTGGCGTGAGGAAGCGGGGCCAAACAACGAGCCAGGCGACTTACGGGTTCGCCAGCGGCGTCTGGTGGGCGGGATCTCGGTCCCACTTGGAGGACCGCCATCTACGACACGGAGTAGACTGCGCGACAAGCTCCGTCAGGGCGGCACGACCGGTCTGCGCGATCACAGACGACGCCGCCGCGGAGACCAGAGGGTTCTCAGCACGCCGCCTCCGCCGGGAAGGAGGTGCCTCTTGGCGCCGTCCCGGACGGCGGGCACGGCGGGAGGACAGTCTTGGCGATCGAGAGCAGGAGGCTCAGTGGTCGGCCGCCGCGCCTTTTCAAGGAGCTGCGCGCCGAGTGCATTGGCGAGAGGTTCGGCCCACCCCATCGAGAAGCACGACGGCTCCACCAACCCCGATGAGTTTTGCAGATCTACACTCACGGTGATGCAGCCACCGAGGGTCGGGGAAGGTTCTCGCTAACTACTTCCTGCGATCCTCACCGGCGGGGCCGCTCATGGCTCATGAACACGCCTCAAGTCCGTGGGATCGTGGAAGGAGCTGTCGAGCTCTTCATCACCAACTTCTGAGGCACCTTCGAGCACTGGAGTTGAAGGCGATCTCCACAATGTGGAAGCGAAGAAGAAGGGAGTCGCGCAACTACATCCGGCGCTTCGGGCCAGTTCGCAACACCATCCCGACATCTCCATCGACGCCGTTATCCACGCCTTCGGAGAGGCTTCGAGACCCCAAGGTCAAGGAGAAGATGGCCACCCGCAAGATCAAGACGACGGAAGAGTTTCTTCACCGGCGACAAGTGCGCCCTTCAGCGGAGCTCGCTTCCGCCCGCTACAAAGGGGACAGCATGAGGCGAGGCCGGACTTCAAAAATCCCGCGGCAAAGACAAGAAGAAAGTGCAAGGCGGCGAGACCAGGCAGGTCATAGCAGCCGAAGCCGAAGACGACGACAACGACGACGACAACGACAGCAATGATCTGGCGATGGCGGCAGTGCATAAGAAAGGAGGAGGTCACGGCGCCGGCGGAGCGGTCCCCAGGTGGCGCGCGGCGCCATGGCGATCGCCGTGGCGCGAAGGCCCTCTGACGCGACGAGGGCGAGCGTCGCCCGTGTGAGTGGGATGGAAGGACCTCGTCCCATTCACCATAACAACTCCCACGACTTGGCGGATTGCCATGTCGTCGACAAGAAGTTGGTGGACAAGCGGCGTCCACGAGCAGCGCAGCGTCCGTGGCGGCAAGGGCAAGGAAGCGGCCGCTTGGTTTTCAGCAGGCGGAGCGCGAAGTCGCCGTCATCCACGGCGGATCGGCCACCTATCTGTCCCACGCTAGCTTTAAGCTTGCGATGAGGGAGGTGTGCGCCGCCGTGCCCGACTTTGGGTCAGCAAGGCAGCTGGCGTGGTCGGAGCAGCCGATCGCGTTCAATTAGGCGATCACCCAGCCAGTACCGCCGGCCCACGGTCTGGAATGTAAAGCTAGGACGGGTACTGGTAGACGGAGGGAGTTCCCTCAACCTCCTGTCCGCCCGGGTCGCGAAGGCGCTCCAGATCCAGCAGCAGGAGCTTCGACCGGCGCTCCCGTTCTTCGGCATCGCGCCGGGGGCTGAGTCCGTCCCGCTAGGGCGCGGCGACCTCCGGTGACATTTGAAACTCGACAACTTCCGCACCGAGATGCTCGAGTTCGAGGTGGCGGACTTCGACCTCCGCATAACGCCATCTTTGGGTCGGCGGCCGACCAAGTTCATGGCGGCTTGCCACTATCGTACATGGTGGTGAAGATTCGAGGCAGCAGGCTCCATCGTCTTGACGATGGACGCCCGGAGGCGCTCCGGCTGCGACAAGGACGCTCTCGCTTTGGCGGGAACAATCGGCGCCTGAAGGCGAAGCCGACTCGAGCTTCGGCGAAGACCGTTCGGTGGCGCTCTCTCGGCGCCAAATAGGAAGGCACGCTCGTCTCCTTCCGCCGAACGCAAGCGTGTTTGCTTGGCAACCGTCCGACATGGCCGGGTCCCGTGGAGGTGATTGAGGACAAAGTGGCGGCGTTCTCCGCCGCGACCGGTCATGCAAAAGATCCGGAAGCAGTCGGTGGAGTGCCAGGAAGTTATCCGCCAGGAGGTGGACAAGCTTTTAAGGGCGGGGGTCGTCCACATTGTCGCCCATCCGGGTGGCTCGCGAACCCGTCGCGCCAAAAAATCAACAGGCGGTGGAGGATGTGCGTGGACTTCACCGACCTCAGGCGTCGAAGGATCCGTACCCGCTGCCCCGCATTGATCTCATCGTCGATTCCACAGCGGGGTGCGAGCAGCTATGCTTTCTGGATGCGTACTCCGGGTACCACCAGATTAGCATGGCCGAAGAAGATGAAGACAAGACCGCCTTCGTGACGCCCATGGGCGTCTACTGCTACGCAAGGATGGCGTTCGGACTGAAGAATGCAGGCCCGACCTATCAGAGGGCCATGCACATCGCTCATCGTCCTCAAATTGGGCGGAATCTGGAGGTGTATGTCGACGACCTAGTGGTGAAGTCCAAGAAGACGGAGGAGTTGATCGACGACCTGGAAGAAACCTTCGCCAACTTGAGGAAGTACTGCATCAAGCTCAACCCTGAGAAGTGTGTATTCGCCGTTCCGTCGGGCAGGCTACTAGGTTTCCTCGTCTCCCAGAGGGGGATTGAGGCGAACCCTGACAAGATCGTGGCGATCGAGAACATGAAGCCCTCGACGCGACTTCGGCAGATGCAGTGCTTGGTGGGCTGCTTGACCTCCCTGGGCCGCTTTATAGCTCGCCTAGGGGATAAAAGTCTCCCACTACTCAAGCTCCTGAAGAAGACCAACCAATTCGAGTGGACGGCGGAGTCGCAGGAGGCGTTTGATGGGCTGAAGAAGTATCTCACTTCCCCGCCCGTGCTGGTCGCCCCGGACCCGGGCGAGCCGCTGATCCTTTATGTCGCGGCAAACCCCTAGGTGGTCAGCACGGTGCTGGTGGCGGAAAGGGAAGGTATTCAGCGCCCCATTTACTACATCAGCAAAGTCCTCCACGACGCCGAGACAAGGTACTCGCAGCACCAGAAGATGCTCTACGCCGTGCTAACGGCGTCCCGGAAGCTGCGTCACTACTTTCAGGCGGAGATCACCGTTTGACCAAATACTTTGCGGGAGATCTCTTCAACCGCGAGGCGACAGCCAGACGCCAAGCGGGCCATGGAGCTGGCGGATTCGACCTCAAGTTCGCCTCGAACGGCCATCAAAAGGCAAGCTGGCGCGGTTCGTCAGGAGTGGACTCCGCGGACATGTGAGTGAAGACGCCCCAGCACTCGCCGTGGACTCTCTTCTTGACGGTTCCTTCCGGCTTGAGGGGTGGGGTGTGTCGCTCGTGTCCCCACCGGGCGACATTGTCCGGCACCTGGTGGTGCTGGAGTTACGCGCTACCAACAACGTCGCGGAGTATGAAGGATTGCTCGCCGGGCTCAGGGTGGCTTCGACCCTGGGCATCCGGCGGTTGCAAGTAAAGGGCGATTTCTCTCGGTCATCAACCAGGCGAGGAAGGATTTCACCGCTGGATCCCCGTCATGGCGTTTCTACTGGCGGAGGTGCGCCGGTTGGAGCGGCACTTTGAGGGTTTGGGCTTAGAGCACGTCCCTCGCCACGACAACTATATGGCGGATGAACTGTCCCAGATTGCCTCATCAAAGGCACCTGTTCCGGCTGGGGTTTTTGAAGAAAGACTCACGCGGCCGTCCGTCAAAGCCCCCAATCCTGGCGGGGACGACGCTTTCCCTGACGCAGCTCCCACTTCTGTAGGAGACGCCACCAATCTCGCCACAGCCCCGGTTGGAGGAGGAGGCTAAGAGCCGTTGAGGCGTTGAGGCGGAAATGCCGTGCCAAGCGAGTACGCCGGCAACAATGCTAACGCCGTCACGCCGTCCGGAAGGTCGATGGATGGATCGATCCTAGCCTACCGCGGGACGGAGTGATCCTCGACGGCGACGCTGTCACCGAGAAGATAGCGCGAAGGCGCTGCCGCCACGCCCGGTAGGTGGGGACCTGACGCTGTGGCGCAAACGGAGTTCTATCAAGCGCGCCACCGGGAAGTGGAGTGCAATTCTCTCCGAGATCCATGGAGGCATGTGGGAGCCATTCGAGAGCCGGGCGCTGGTCGGAAAGCTTTCGCAGCCTTTATTGGCCCACCGCTTCCGTGATGCTTCGAGCCGGTGAGGAGATACAAGCGTGCCAATTTCACGCTAAGCAGATCCACCGACCGCCCAGCGCCGCAAACCATTCCGCTCTCCGCCGCTCGCGGCTCAGGGGCTGATATCCTGCCTGCTTTCATGGGCGTAACGGAGGATACACGATTTGTTCGCCGTCGACAAGTTCACCAAGTGGGTGGAGGCATTGCGGTCCCCGATCACGCCCGCCGCAGCCATAAAGTTTATGAAGAGCATCTTCGTCTGCTGGCGCCGCCAACAGATCATCACCACAACGCAAGCGCCGCTTCAAGAGCCGATTTCAAGATCAGCAAGAGCTAGGTACCAAGCTTCGCCTCCGCTGTACATCCAAGAGCAATGGACAAGTGGAGCGCGTAAACGCGAAGTACTCAAAGGGCTCAAGACAAGGGCTTTCGACCGTGCGAGAAGTGCGGCAAGCACTAGGCGGAAGAAGTCCCCACCAGATTGTGGGCGCCGCGGACAACTCCCAACAGAGCCACCGCGAGACCCTTTTTTCCTGGTGTATGGCTCAAGCGGCAGTCCATCAGAGCTCGCCTTTGGGTCCCCAAGGGTGGCGGCTTCAGCCAAGACAGAGACCGTGTCGATGAAGTAAATCTCCGGAGGAGATCAGAGATGTGGCGCGATCCGGGCCGCCAGTATCAGCAGGCATCAACTGCCCTATCAAGCAAGGCGGTGTGTGAGAGAACACCGCAAGGGGCGACTGCTCGTAGAAATCAAGCACAGTCGGGCGCAATAAACCTGCTCTCCCGTGGAGGGCCCTTCAAGGTGGTCTCGCCCTCAAGAAGCTCGGCCAGCTGCCTTTCGAGGATGGTCGCGAATTGGCTAACGCTGGAACGCCGAAAGCTAAGGAAGTTCTACCCGAGGTAGTTGCTCCAAGAGCTTTTTTGGCCTTCCTTTGGAGCCAGCGCGAGGTCTTCTTCTTCCTCGCCGCTTCGGGCTGCGTCATGTACAAAGCCATCTGCAATATAAAGATAAGTTCGCCTCTCTCTGTGGGCATTCCGTCTTTTTCGCTTAAAAGTCTTAGAAAAACATGTCGTTGAAAATCGGTAGCTTAAAAAGTACTTAAGGTCGATGGTCCTTAGTCGCAAGCGAACGCTTAAGCTTGCGGGGGCGAGGCGACGACGGATCGGAAGGCGGTTCTAGCCCGGTGTGTCCGCCGGTCTGGCAATGCGCCAACGACGGCACCAGCCGCTTCAGACCACTTCCGAAGCTAAGCGCCGCCACGCAACGCTTAAGGTCGGTTTGCCGAGAGGCCGTAAGGTTTGAAGTAACCTGATGCCTGGCGAAAAGCGCCACTTCCAATGTAACGCCCGCCTAAAGCTTTTGGTGATCGGGCCATGTAGCCTTAAAAAGTCTGTTAGAAAACATTCTCGCTGAAAGTCGGTAGCAAAAAGTACTTAAGGCCGATGGCCCTTAGTTGCAAGCATAAACGCTTAAGCTTGCGGTCGGGCGAGATACGGACGGAAGGCGGGTTCTAGCCCGGTGTGTCCGCCGTCCGGGTAATGCGCCAACGACGGAACCAAAGGCTTCAGACCACTTCCGGAAGCCGAGCACTCGCCACGTAATATTTAAGGTCGGTTTGCCGAGAGGCCGTAAGGGTTGAAGTAACCGATGCCTAAGGAAAGCGCCACTTTCAATGTAACATTATGTCTAAAGCTTTGGCGGTCGTGCCCCGCTTTTGCAAGTAAAGGTTTATGCAAAACTTTAATCGAGAATCACAGTAGAAAGGCAAAAAGTTTGCATTAACATGTTTTATTTACAAGACGAGACAAGCGAGGGAGTTCGTCTACTCCTCATCTTCATCTTCGTCGCCCTCTACCGGCGCAGCGCCGCCCATCATAGAGACGCGGTTGGCGGCGTGTCAACCCGCGACCACTCGATCCGTCCACCGGGCGCTGAAGGTTCCCTGGCGGTATCGAGGTCTGCCGGGCTTTTGGGCAAGGCGCTGCTCAAGACGAACCGCTGGCCGCTTCAAGAGCGCTGGCGGCGACCATCTTCGATCGCTCATACCAGATCGCCACCGCAGATCGCAGGCATCGGGCGGCGCCACCCACGGCCCCGCATATCAGCTGCGGTCTCCGCTGGGAGGCACACAGACGCCCGCCCGGCAATGACGCCCCGGAACGTGTAGGCAAAGCGCGAGCATGTCGGCGAGGACCCGGCGAGCTCGAGTGCTCGCGCTGGGTCTTCGACGCCTTTGGCGTCGAGGCGGTAGCGGCTTGCGCTACTTCTACCAAGACGCTGTCAGTAGCTTCTCGGGCGTCTCCCACTTAAGCGCCGCCAGCTTCATCGACGGTCCGCGACGCCAAGCCAAAGCGCTTTCGGTCGCCAGGCGTGGCAAGGGCACGGAGCGCCGAAGAGCGCCTCGACGGCGGTAATGGCATCCACGCATTGGCCCCACCGGGTAACGACTCGAGGTTCTTCCAGCTCGCTCTCCGGCTACACGATCTCCGCGGCGGAGGCCTCGTCACAAAGGAGCCGCGGCGAGCCGGGGTCAGGAATCTTTGCGGATGGAGCTTGAGGCCTAAGCGCCCGCCTATCCCATGAAGATAAATGCAGATGTGGTTCAGCGCGAAAACGCAGCAAAGATGCTAACCCTAACATAAAGTGCGCGCGCAGAGAAAGCTACCGAGCGCGCTACCAAACGGTTCGGCTGGCGAGGAAGGCCACGCCGCTGGTCGCGAAGCGGGCGCCGCGCGAAGCTGTCGTTACACCGCCGGAAAGCAGTACCGCGCCGAGTGGCGACGCAGGTGAAGCGCCGGCGGAACAGCTGAGGCCGGGCGCGGCAAGTGCCGCGTAGAGAAGCGCCGACGCAGGTGAGAGAAGAAACCAGCAGCGGCGCCGCTTCCAGAGTCGCCAAGGCCTCGCCGGTGGCGGAGCGGGCGGCGCAAGCAGCAGGCCCCCATCGGAGGGGCGGAGGAGGCGGGCAGGCTCAGGCTCGAGGGGCGAGTTTCTTTGGCTCGCTCTCCTCTCGCCGCCTTCGTGAGGATGAGGCGGCGCTCTCGAGAGCGCTGTCGGAGTCGGCCGCCACGGCAGGAGCGGCAGCTGGAGCTTTGGCGGCCGCTCAGCGGATCGCGGATCAAGGTGGTCCCCGGCCACTTGGACCGCAGACCGTAGACTCCATGGGGGCAGCCCGCCAGCACGGTTCAAGGCCTCTGTGGATCCCAATCGCAGAGGGGCGGATGGTCTCCGCAAAGAGATATCGCTGCTGGCGCTGTCGAGTCCCTGCTACCATCGCCGAGCACGCTCTCGGCACGCTCGCGTCGGGCGCAAGAGAGAAGAAGAAGCCATAAGTCACAAGGAGTCAAAGAAAAGACATTCCAAAGAGACAAGAAACCCAAAGATCAAGGAACATTTACCTCCGAGGACAAGGCGGACTCCATCATCATCGCCATAATATCGCCAGCGGGCGAACTCGCATGGAGCGGTAGAGGCGGCGCAAGAAAAAATCCGCCGCAACGTGGGTTCCGTGAGTCCGCTATGCGCGGAGTTTCAGCGATGCGCCCCAAGATCACCTCCAGCCCACTGAAGTCGGGCAGAGACCCCTGTACCGGCAAGGGATTCCGCAGACCTCGAAGGTCAAGGTCGCCGCAGCCACCGGAGTCCTCCACATATGCCCATTGGCGTGCCGCCTTCCAGCTTGACTTGACCGTGACTGGAGGAAGGCGTGGCGTCATGGAGCGTAAAGTAGCAGCTTCTTCCAACAGCCCCGCACGGGCGCGACTCGCAGGGGCAGAAGAGCCGCGCCTAAAGCGGAGGTTTGGCTTGGCCCCACGTAACATCTCGCAGATAGGTGGACGAAGATGGTAAGGGCCACTTACAGTAACTGGGGAAGGTGTCGCTCGATCTCGTGGAAGGCAAGCACCCCAAGAAGAACTCCGAGTATGGCAGGATTTGAGCCCCGCCAAGATCGCCTGTGTGAAGGTCACGATCTCTGGCTGCGGGCTTGGTACTATGGTGCCGGCCGAACCGGACGGAGGTGAGCGCTGCACGAACCCTTGAGCGCTGCCGCCACATTCTCGCCGACGGCAGAGGCGGTGCAAAGCTGGCCGGACGATGGCGGCCCTCGCGGCGATCCTTGCTGCGCGTTTGGGCGCCATGGAAAACGGTGGAGGAGTTGGCGAAAAAAAGATGGTGGCAGCGGCAAAGAAGGCTCTATGGCAGCGGGCGTAAGAAGGTGAAGGACGCTTTGAGGACTTAGCGCGGAAGGATTGGTCGCGCGCCAAAGGAAGTATTTATAAGCGCGCCTTGAGTGCTACGGTTTTGATTCCGGTCCTCATCGCTGCTGCTTATCATTGCCCCGCTGCTTCGATTTCCCCGCAAAGCGGCGCTCCCTGTGGAAGATCGTGCGCAGTGGAGAATTAGGCGACGGTCATTGCAAGCAGAGGCGGGCTTCTACACCTGCTCCCCCGCCGCACGAGAAACGGAAAGTGTCTCACCGCTGACGGTTCACAGATCATGGTGGGGTCCCGGCTACTGCTTGTAATAAATACCGGTACGTAAGAGTCCCGAGAAGATCAAGCTGGCCCCACGCGTCAAAGCGGCGCACTGTGCCCCAACATGGGCGAAGCCTCAGGCGACGGGCGAGGGCCCCACTAAGTCAAGCGGGCGACTGTGCCCTCAACAGCAGGCGGGCGAGCCTGGCCAAGGATGGGCGAGGGGCCCCACGGTCGCGGGCGA